>JAULUF010000055.1:20925000-21525000 GCA_031834385.1 Semotilus atromaculatus | reverse complement strand
TAACTGACTTTTACAGAGGACGTTTCTCTTAGCATATTCACGTAGGGGGGACATACATAGAGCCCGGGATGTGATGGGATTTAGGGGCGATTTTTAGGCCTGGAGCGGTGGCAGCTAATCAGAGAGGGACTCATTACAAGTAGAGAAGTGAGTGTCAGCGTGGGGCTCAGGGGCTGTGCGGAGGAAAAGGGCTACTGAGCACTGGGACTCGGTGGCCGCAGGCGGGGGCATTAATTGAGAGAGATTAAGTTGCTCTCGCCCTCGCCTTGACAACACCATCAATAAGGGCTCTTGAAGTCGTCCCTAGACTGATGTTCTCGGTGTTGCACAAGGAACTGTGCGACAGGGAGAGCAGCTGGCAGAGGCCCATCCACGAGAATGCAGGGCCAGCTAAATTGAATATGGAACAAGGTCACCTGGGCCGCCCGCATCCTCGCCACGTCGCTGCAATCGCATCAGTTTGAGAGAAAGTGGATGCGTTTGATGCTTAGATTACTTTGCGAGGATTCGCGTAGACAGGTGAGGCCAAGAGATTATTGACATGGAAGACAATATTGAGAAATATGGAGTGACAAAAGGGTCTCAGATATCAGGAGAACTGGGGTACAGTTATGAGATTCAGAGAATACTTTTTTAAAATAAAATCACTACAATGACTACCATGCTTATGCAGATAATAAAGATGATCTGTTAGAATAAGATGTATATGTCATCTCAGTTGAGGGCTACTTGCATATGTTGTATACATTATACAAATCTGTGGCAGAAACGTGTGAAATGTACAGTATAGGCAAATAGAAAAGCACTCAAATGATGTTCTTTGGCTTACGTTCCATTTATTCAATTAAAGCGCACAACATTGCTGCAATATTGAGATAGACTCATGAAGTTGGACTGAGTCTTTGGTATATGTTTGTTCTTCCCAGTCTGTGTTCTTGGCATCTTGTGAAGCGACTGAACTTGTGTGAAACTTTGTTTTTTGGACTAATGGTTAATGATGTGTGCTGGAAAAGTGCCAGATAAGAAAGTCAATACTTCATCTCAATGCTGAATAATTTAGGAAAAAAAATAAAATAAAACGTATGATGGCAGATTGCCTCAGGGCTGGAATTCCTCAGTATCTGGCAATAACTTTGATTATAAAGACATTGAAAATAATTAGGACAGACAAAAACAGTATTTACAATTGTTAGACTATTTAGGACGGTGATAAAAATGATCTCTCATCTGGATGAAACAGCTGTATTTGAGACTAGCATGGTGGTGTGCTGTGGCCCTTTTCACGTCTATAATTACAGCTCAAATCCATGTAATTGTTTCTTTTGTTTGCATGCCAATTTATAAAGATTGTTACAAATGCAAAGTGCTGAACCAGTAAATTAGTTAGACTGTATCTGAATAATAAATACCAACTAAGAATATCCTCTTTTTTAATTACTCTATTCAAAATATCTCCCTTATTAACGACACACTCTTGTTTATTGTTCATCTCTATTTTTCTTGTTTCTTTTTCAAGTTGACTTTTTCTCTCCATTGCATAACAGCTGAAGAAACAGCACATACTGCAAAAAATCCTTGAAGTTTTCAATTATTCCTTGAGCTGATTTGTAAGTATAACAGCTGTAGTTACCAGATATAGTCATCAAATATTAAATCTGTCATATTGCACAGACTAGTGGGCTGATATGAATTATTATATATAAATTTCCATTCCCATTCAATTGGCAAATAATTTATATTAATAAGCATGAGATAGGAACATGTCTTGGAAAGAATGCAACCTCAAATACATTGACCTGCACATGAACCTGAATGTGAAATGAATTTAGAAGAAATAAACAAATAAATCAATGTAAAGTAAAAAGACAGAAATATCTCATTTCCCATCTACATGCCACCTGGCATGTCATTCAAAACTCCATTTGGACTCAACATCTGCATATTTGCTCAAATATTCAGAGCCAGTGATGAATATGCAGCCCTCGTAATATTTTAAGATGGCACTTTATGGATTTCCTGACAATTTCTATTGTACACCGGCTATAATTAAAGAAAAAACAAACAGACTACAAAACATTTAACAATAGTATTAAACCGTCAAGTCAGCAAATCCATGATTGTTGCCCTCTTTTCTGTATCATTCCTCAAGTGAAGAGTTTTAAGCAAATATAATAAATATTGCATGTTTAATTGGATACTACAACCAAAAATAAAAACTCTGTCATCATTTACTCACCTTTCATCTGCTAAAGACAAAAGATAAGAACTGTTGTTGTTTTCATACAAATTTTGTTTTGTAATGGGGTCCAAAACCACATTGTACCCTATTGACTTTCATTGTTCGGACATAAATAACTAAATGAACAAACAAACAAACAAAAAATGAGATTGAGATCTATTTTTCTGTTTTCCACAGAGCAAAAAAAAAAAACAACTCAACAGAAAAAGGAAGACAGAATTTTCATTTTTGGGTGAACTATCCCTTTAAAATCTTGATGACTCATTGAACGTTTATCATGCAACACAGTCAGAACAAATGTACTGATGTGTCAATTGGCCGTAAGATTTTTAAAGTTGTTTCTGAAAGAAGCCTGTTCTGCTCACTAAGGCTGCATTTATTTGATCAGAAATACAGTAAAAACAGTGAAGCATTGTGAAATGCTATTACAGTTTAAATTAACAATCTATTTGAAAGCTGAAAAAAAAGGCTATATTTTCAGCTGCCGTTACTCCAGTCTTCAAGTGTTACATGATCCTTCAGAAATCTACGGTCTTCCTGAATAAATCAATTAATTTCTTTGTTAAAAAAATACTGACCCCAGATTTTTGAATGGCCGTGTAAAACTGTTCATGTAAAAAAAAAATCCATTTGATTTAAAAACATGTTCATGTACAAATGGACGTATGAAAGATTTACACAGAAATTTGTTCTGCTCCTGCTGAATGAATAAGGCTCATCGACGTTCAGACGTTCAGATCATATTCAGATAGACAGACAGGTGTTTAAAAAAGGTGTTCAGAGACATCTGAGGTCATGTTTATCAAACAAATAAAAAGGCTACCTCTGGTCAGCTCTAAATGATTCACTAGCTAAAAGTTTGCAAGAGCCATTTTAGTTATGAAGACTTTCTGTAAAAATTCCCAGCATGATGTAGTATACAGCAATGTTCCACACGACAGATTTCCTCTGCCCTCTGTGCCCACCTGACAGCCTCTGGAGGCGGGCACTACTTCTGAAGAAGTCTGCTGATTATGTTTGTGATGGGAGCTGTCATTCCAGCGGTTCCCCACCTGTGGAGCCCAGGTGCAGCGCTACATTCATTTACAGCACACTGAGAATTAGTCTAACAGCTCTGGCCAGGAGAGGACAGACTCCACAAGCCATCGGCAGGGCAGACCTGAGTGAAATAAATTACCATTTACACACAGAAGAATTGAGACGGAAGAGAGGAGTCAGTCCTCTGCACATGCCTCCTCAAATGAGGTGCCACCTGTAATTCAGTTACCCACAAATCTTCCGCCAGAACCGTTGCCTTTGAGGCTGGCATAGTATTAGTTATTAGCCACAGGAGCTCTCTGAGGACAGTGCTGGAGACGGGAAGAGACATGTGTCAACTGTCAGGGGATTGGGTGCTCATTTCTGGGTCTTAGTTGAGTCTGACTCGTTGGAGAAGATGCATCTAACTTATGGTGACAGGATGCAATGCCAGAACTATAGGTCTTCTGTTGACCATAACACACACAGCACCACAGGGCAAAGGCGAAGCAGAGCTGAAAGATGGAGATAATAATACGCTTTAACTAAACTAAAAACAAGCCCCAGCAATGAAGGAAAGACTGACATGAACATGAATGAATTGACAAGACAATTAATTTCAAGTCAAAGTCTCAGTCGCTTTACTGTCATTTCTCTGCTGTGTGGTAGGAGAAGATATGAAACACTGTCTCCTGGAGCCATAGTGCAGACCATGTTGCTGATATGTACAAGACAACCACTTTCACAAATTACCATAAATACAAATACAGCTTTGAACTAAGCATGGAAAAGTGTGTGGCGCAGTGCTGCATCAGAGAAGGTATTGTAGTGCAGTGAACACTGCATTAAAGCTGCAGTCCGTAACTTTTTGAAGTTAAAAACAATCCAAAATAATTATTTTTAAAAAAATCATATTCAGCCAGTGTTCAAAACTATCTGCTTGCCATAGCTAGATTCAAAACAGTTAGCTTGTAATAATGATTTTAATTCCAGTGGTACTGGTGGGTTTCCGCGGGAAATTCGAGCATGTCTTTGCGTCATTACGTCACACCCGTACACATAAAGAAGGAGTTTCGGCTAGCCGGCTATACTGCGCGTGAGGATGTTGACGGTGGGGAGATGTAGCCTATAGCCTTTTCTCGCAGCACTTTACATAATTAAACTTATGGCGATCCAGAAAGATCCAAACGACAATCATCAGTGTCAACTGGAGATTAACCAGTTATAAAACCCAAAAGACTTGATACTTCGGATTTAAAAAGGCTAGAGAAAAAGCAACCGGCTCATGCGAACACAAGGATAAACATCGGCGGGGCTTTTGAAAGTGTTAGGGTTAGGGACTCCGTGAACTCTGTGTTTTGAAGGGGTTTGAAATGGAAGAAGAGACGGCTTTTTTCTGCTCAACAAGTAAGACATTTCAATAGTTCAATCGTGTAGCAGTACCACAATTGTTTGCTTAATTCACACAGTTATGGAGTTTCCTTTGTTGTGCCTTTCTCGTTTAGCTATTATGGAGAATATGAATTCTGAACTACACAGGTAACCATAAAACACATTGAATGTCACGCAATGCTGATGTTGTTAACATTAACAATTTGAGAACAAAGTATAATTTTCACGGTTCGACATGATAAACGATCGTTAGATTTAATCAGCGCGATTTACAGCCATGCTTTTTTCCCCTTAGTTGATCTGAACAAAAATGGATGTTACTTACTTGTTCAGTTTACATTATCCAGAGACAATTCTTATGTTGGTCAAACTTTCAAAAAGTGAATCTGTGATTCTGAATGGCAGTATCCACACAGCGCAGTGATTGACAGCATAGACATAATAAATACATAGACGCCCTATTGGCCGCTTTGGACCGTTGCTGCGATACGTCAACGCGTCCGCCATTTTGCGGAGGGCAAGACTGCACTGTAATCAAATGCAAGTAAGCGGGTGAGCTGCGGTTTTTCTGGATAAAAACAAAAAATGTTTTTACATTTATCAACCGATTTCATTGGTTTGTATGTGGTGTACAAAAAGTTCCATCTCTAGTTATTTAAAATCTCGATAGACTTATAAAATATTTTTTTAATAAGGAATTATCAAACCTCAGGCTTGTCATCTGGCTTTTTATTCTTGGATAAGAATTGGGAAGACCCCCATACTGAGATATAATTTACTTTTCACATTAAAAGAAATAAAGTTTTCTTATTGTGGAAAAATAATTTTCTGTGATTGACCCGATTTTAGCAATAACAAAGATAACTGATGGATCCTTTATGGTAATACATATGTTATGGTACAACTAGTGCAATGCAAATAGTAAATAGCCTATAAGATGAAGTGAGAAGTAATAGTAAATAGTTTAGTCAATAAAATAAACAAACAGTATACAGCAAATAAAATAGTAATGAATAGTATAATTATATAATATAACAATAATGCAAAACAATCATACAAATATTGATAATGGCATATAGTTTATGTATAATACTATAAAAATAGCAATACAATAAGAAATCTTGTAAAAAGTAAACGATTCAGTCAAACATACAGCTGTCACGTTTTGATGTGTTCTGTTTAGTTTTGTGATCTCGTTTCCCCCTGTCTATTGTGTTTTTGGTTTAGTCCTGTTAGTTTTCCCGCTTCTCGTTTGTGTTCAGTTTCATCACCTGTGTTTAGTTAATTATCTTGTTAGCCTCAGTTCTTTTAAGCCCTATGTTTTCCCTCAGTGTTTGTTGGTCGTCGTCAATGTATGGTTGTGTGTTAACCCTGAAGTCCTGGAGTTCTGTTCTTTTGTTCTCGTTTGTTTTTGGACGTTTTAAGTTTGTTTAATAAATATATTATATTGAAGCCCTTGTCCTCGTCTTCAGCTACCTGCAGCAACCCTGACAGAACGACCAACCCAAAAAAAAAAAAGAAAAAGAAGATGGAGAGCTGGAGGCAGGCATTTGTGGGAACCCGCCAGGCTGTGTTCCGTGGGAGCCGTGGGGGTCACAGGGGAGGATATAGGCTAGTTCCAAGCCCGCCAGAGCCTGAGCCCATCGCCAGCCCGCCAGAGCCAGTCTTCGAGCACGAGCCAGAGCCAGTCTTCGAGCATGAGCCAGAGCCAGTCTTCGAGCAAGAGCCTGAGCCCGTCGCCTGCCCGCCAGAGCCTGAGCCCGTCGCCTGCCCGCCAGAGCCTGAGCCCGTCGCCTGCCCGCCAGAGCCTGAGCCCGTCGCCTGCCCGCCAGAGCCTGAGCCCGTCGCCTGCCCGCCAGAGACTGTTCATGCCACACGTGAGTCCACACAAGAAGACACAGCGCTGATTGTGATGTCTGCAGCGATTCTGTGTGTGTGGGCTGCACGCACATCAGCTCAGCCCCATGAGTTCCCTGAAATGCTGGTTCCGTCCAGTTCCGAGTCCCCTGAAATGCTGGTTCCGTCCAGCCACGTCCAGCCAGAGCTTCACGTCAGCCACGTCCAGGCAGAGCTTCTTTCGACGCTGGTCCCGTCCAGCCTAGAGCTTCCTTCGCCACTGGTCCCGTCCAGCCCAAAGCTTCCTTCACCGCTGGTCCCGTCCAGCACAGATCCTGAGCCTTCACCGCTGGTCCCGTCCAGCACTGATCCTGCGCCAGAGCCCGCTGATCCTGCGCCAGAGCCCGCTGATCCTGCGCCAGAGCCCGCTGATCCTGCGCCAGAGCCCGCTGATCCTGCGCCAGAGCCCGCTGATCCTGCGCCAGAGCCCGCTGATCCTGCGCCAGAGCCCGCTGATCCTGCGCCAGAGCCCGCTGATCCTGCGCCAGAGCCCGCTGATCCTGCGCCAGAGCCCGCTGATCCTGCGCCAGAGCCCGCTGATCCTGCGCCAGAGCCCGCTGATCCTGCGCCAGAGCCCGCTGATCCTGCGCCAGAGCCCGCTGATCCTGCGCCAGAGCCCGCTGATCCTGCGCCAGAGCCCGCTGATCCTGCGCCAGAGCCCGCTGATCCTGCGCCAGAGCCCGCTGATCCTGCGCCAGAGCCCGCTGATCCTGCGCCAGAGCCCGCTGATCCTGCGCCAGAGCCCGCTGATCCTGCGCCAGAGCCCGCTGACGTCAAGTCTGTCCCTGTCCCAGAGCCTGTGTCGATCCCGGAGATTGTGTTTGTCCCTGAGCCGGAATCTATGTTTGTTTCTGTATTTGTTTCTGTTCTTATGACTGTGTCTGTGTTAATGTCTGTCCCTGAGCCAGTGTCTGTCCCTGTCCCGGAGCCTGTCCTTGACCCGGAGTCGGTGTCGGTCCCAGAGCCTGAGCCTGTGTCTATCCCAGAGTCTGAGCCTGTACCGGTCCCTGAGTCACCCGAAGGGTCTTCACCGCCCTGGCCACCTGAAAGGCCTGATCCGCCCTGGCCGCCCGAGGGGTCTGCTCCGCCCTGGCCACCCGAAGGGTCTTCACCGCCCTGGCCACCTGAAAGGCCTGATCCGCCCTGGCCGCCCGAGGGGTCTGCTCCGCCCTGGCCACCCGAAGGGTCTTCACCGCCCTGGCCACCTGAAAGGCCTGATCCGCCCAGGCCGCCCGAAGGGTCCTCACCGCCATGGCCGCCCGAGGTTCCGACAGCTCCGCCGTGGCCACGCCCACGTCCTGTTCCGCCCTGGTCACGCCCACGTCCTGCTCCACCCTGGTCACGCCCTCGTCCTGCTCCGCCCTGGTCACGCCCTCGTCCTGCTCCGCCCTGGTCACGCCCTCGTCCTGCTCCGCCCTGGTCACGCCCTCGTCCTGCTCCGCCCTGGTCACGCCCACGTCCTGCTCCGCCCTGGTCCCCTGACCAGCCTGCTCCGCCTGGACCGTCCTGGAGTCCAGGATGCCCACCCTCCCACCCCTTTGGATGTTATACGGCGCGAGGACGCGCCTTCGGGGAGGGGGGAGGTACTGTCACGTTTTGATGTGTTCTGTTTAGTTTTGTGATCTCGTTTCCCCCTGTCTATTGTGTTTTTGGTTTAGTCCTGTTAGTTTTCCCGCTTCTCGTTTGTGTTCAGTTTCATCACCTGTGTTTAGTTAATTATCTTGTTAGCCTCAGTTCTTTTAAGCCCTATGTTTTCCCTCAGTGTTTGTTGGTCGTCGTCAATGTATGGTTGTGTGTTAACCCTGAAGTCCTGGAGTTCTGTTCTTTTGTTCTCGTTTGTTTTTGGACGTTTTAAGTTTGTTTAATAAATATATTATATTGAAGCCCTTGTCCTCGTCTTCAGCTACCTGCAGCAACCCTGACAACAGCAGGATACCACGTTAAAATAGGCTAAATATAAAGTTATGAAACTTCACTTTGCCCTCAGCCAAAACGATTTGCAAGTGAATAAATTATAGATTGAAACCAAAGATCGCCCGTTAGATATACAGAAGACGAATTATATCTCGTTAAACTAGTAGACTACTAGAGACATCCGAGCCAGCGGCACACGTCAGAAGCACTAGCCGAGGTAAGACTGTTCCAGGCGGGGTTCCAAAGCCGCTGTATTAGAAACACCCTGACAGCAGTGATAACTTTTTTTTATTTATTTTTTTACGCAAAGGTAATATAATAGGATGGATAGTATTATAAATGTACTAGCCTGGTTGACACCAGACCCTTCTCAGTTGTAACTTACTTTTTTTTTTCTTATGTTTCTGCCAGTAATAAACTGGAGAAGTATCACAGTGATATCTTCTAATAAAAATCCTATTCACCTATAGTGTCTCGCCTTAAAGGTCCCCTGACATGGGGTTATTTTATTATTTTATAATGTTTCCTGGGTTGCCCTTATAATGTTAGTATGTTTTTTAGATCAAAAATAGTCATAATTTAGAAATAAAAGGCATTTTTCCTAGCCTGATTTTAGCGTCTGATTTGAACACTCTGTTTGAAGGGGCGTGTCTGCTGTGGGATTCAGTGTAACCGGACACTGCTGTGATTGGCTGATATGCTTGCATATGAAATGGCTCCGTATTACATGTGAAACTCTCTCGAATACTTTTACTACAGTTATTATACGTTTTTACTAATACAGCTATCGAGATTAACGAATCGTGAGAAGTTTTTAAAGTATTTAGATCTATTCCCATCACATAAAATGTTGATGAGCATTGAGCAAGCAGATGACAGTGTGTTGATCGAGAATAAAGATCTTATCATTGCAACGCACGCAGTTTCTGCACTCTCTCTAATGCTTTCACCAATGCAAATACGATGATGTAAATACAGTAAGAGATTCGTTGTGCAGTGTAACGTCATTGATTTCATAACGAGTTGTCCAGATAAACTCGTGCTGTGTGGAAAGATTGTTCTTTGATCGCTTTCTGTATATAATTTGTTCACAATTTAAATAAGATTATTTTCATCCTACTAAAAGAAACGATGTGAAGTTGATATTTTAGTCACTGGCTTGACTTACTGATCATATGCATAAACAGTATTGAACTATTTTGAGAGAAAGATTACCTGTCTGAACTTGAACTTGAATTGTTGCTTATAGCTCGATGATTTATTTTCAGACGTTCATCGAGGCCAGCTCTGTATTGGCCCAAGTTGAGGAAACAGTCGTCGGTGAAATGTTTGGACCATACATGTCGGCGCAAAATAAAATTAATCCATTGTTTCTTCAGAGGCTCGGATGAAGGAATTAGAAAATACTTTTGTGTTCATTTGTACATCCAGTACTGATCAACTGCCATGCTTCGCTCGTTTGCAAGCCATTATATCTCTCGAGGAAAAACTCAAATCGCGCTCGCGAGTTCGTACTTCCTAGCTCGTTTTCTCATGGGCGAGTCAAGTTCTCTGGGCGGGCAAAGCAGAGAAAGGGGAGGTAACCTTTCCTCGTTATGACGTAATAACGAGGAGATTCAAGATCAGCGCGTTTGAGCTGAAGAGAAGAGAAAGATAGCCAAAGCTCGGTTTACATCGATTGAAAATTCTAGACACGAGGGGACCAAATACAGGCTAGGGGAACTAATATTAATGTTAAAAAACCTCAGAAAGTGAAAATTTCATGTCAGGGGACCTTTAAGTAAATCAGTGGTACTATCTCAAATTAATGTAAGATTTTTACATTTGCATATTATGCAGTATAAGTTACCAATGAAAAAAAAAATATATATATATATATATACATATATAATTAAGTAAATGTTTAATAAATATTAAGATGTCTGCCTAATGTAAGTGTATTATTATTATTATTATTATTATTATTATTATTTTAACTTGATTCCACTGAGATCCAGGGGTAAACAGCTTCATTCATCCTTGACATCATCCAGTGTTAACCCAGGTTAAACAGTCCCTCATTCTGTGTGGTCCACTGGGATTTGGCTTTTCCTGTTGCTTGAGGCTCACCTGGGGCCTAAACACCTTGACGAAGCTCTAACTGGGGCATGAGCTGCACTCATGCACACTGCCTGCACAGCACACTCACTCATAAATGTGAATGGCTTGTAGAACATGTTCCTGTTTGTGTAAAAAATATGTTTACATTAGCTGTTAGCTTATACATGCAATAGCGTTAACTATTCTAAATTGCCCCTGCATTCCTTTTCCCATTTTAGTCAAACTCTAAACCTCCAATGAACCTGAGAGCATTGTACCAAGCACTGGTGTAAACTAAAAATCATCAAGTAGACAAAAGTACACTAGAGAAAATGGAATGTAAGCATCTAATCAAGCTCAGCACTCCAAAAAGCATGACAATATGAAGCAATATCAGAGGAGCATTAAGTGGGCTGGAGGGAGCCAGAGGATTCTCCATTTAATTTCCAACACTAAAAATACTGAATGAACACATAGCACAAATGACTCAACACGGCTATTCGGAGGGAAAAAAAACTGCTAAATTAGTTACAACTGTTTTGTTCCTAGGCTTCTCTGGAGAGGCTGTACCAGCAAAAACTGTGGAGACTGAAAACTAAAGAGCTTCCTTTCCAAATCTATATCTGGTTCCTTCCTCTCCTCGTCAGTATGCTAGCAGTGTCCATTTAACCCAAGGCATGGTGACTATAAGTGTCTCCTGCATCGAGCACTGCGGCAAGGGACTGGAACTGAGGGAAATGACATCCAATGGAGCCGACGTGATTCTGGCACAAGGACTAGCATGCTCCATTCATCAATCTTTCCCTCAATCAATTGCCTTAATGAAGAATGGGCTGGAATTAAATCTAAACCTCTAATAACACTAATGGTGGCTCTTTTTTCCACAGTCGTAGGCCAAGTGGCTGCACCCTCAGGGGAAATACCCTTCTCTCTAACCATTTATAATCAATGATTAGCCACTGATCAGTGATTAGCCAGGCCAACTTTAGACTCGATCAAAGCAGAGGAAGCCACAACCTTAAAGTTCAGACATGTCTCGAAGACATGAACTCAAATTTCTGGTTTAATTTCTGTTCCTTTTGAAAGTCACTTAATACCTTCCTCTTGTCGAAAATGAAGAACCAGCAGGACGGCAGAAAATCCTGGCACACTCCATACAGTCAGTCGAAGTGGTAATGACATTTTTTTCCCAAAGCTAATGGACTTGGATTTAGCGTTTTGCTTTAACAGAGCAAGACACAAAGTCAAAAAGCAGCAACTAAGAATAACCCCGGCGGCTAAGGTATCAGTCAATGAACAGAAAAGAAAAAGAGAGACATTTACCTTTCCTGTCTGTCAAGGAGTTGATGCATGGATGGAAAGAGGATGCCTTTTAGTGTCCTCCCATTCATTAGAAGAGTCTCGTTAATGCAGACCCCCAGGTAGGGCATCAATTTCTCCTAACATCTATATTTTCAACCCATTAATACAGACAGAAGAACAAGCTCTGATGTTGCTTAGAACCCAAACCATATGATTGGCTTAATACTGGAGGCTCCAAAACAAAACATTATCCATGTCAATCAGCATCACATGATCTAAACCAGGGGTGCATATGAAGACTTCAGATGCAAAAGCCGCTAAATGCCACCTCTGTCAAAAATGAGATAACAAATACAAAAAGAAAATCGTTACAGTGACAATGAAAGGATTTTGCGAGTAACATATAAACACAACAGTGTTTCATATGCTGCTGTAACAGAAACAGGCATAAACAAAGAACAGGATTTAGAGTTTTTTGCAAAAAAAAACACAAAACAAAAAACCCATATGGACAATGAATGTCACTAAAAAGCCAGTCAAACGAGTTAAATATCAATTAATTGATTAAAGTTATATTTCTTTTTTAAAATAAGGAATATCCATAACTGACTAATCACCTGTTCATTGCCATTAAAGTGAAATTACTGAACCTAAACAGGAGCCTGATAAAAAAATTTCATTTAAAAGAGAAAATGCCAGACGGAATTAGAAGTTTTTAAATTAGAGAGTTGCAAAACATCCAAGGGAAGCTTGGAAAGATTTTGCTTTGGTAGACCCATAAAAATAAATTACAATAGATTAAAATAATGTTTTATGACTCCTGTCTTAAATAAATAACTGTCTTAAATAAGTGCATAATACTTGTGTTTAGAAAAAAAAAATAGTTATAAAAGTATGTTTACAAGCAGTTTAATCTATAAAATATAATTAAAATTAAAAATGATTGTAAACATTTTTCTGCATAGAAACACATGGGAAAAGCAAACATAAAATGTGCGTAATTTTACTGTATTGTTGCATATTTTTATTGTATTTATGGGGGGGAAAAAAACACCAAACGAATAATTGTAACATTGTTTTTTAAATATCAATTTAACTGTGACACTAAATTATTTCCAATTTTGGATTTGTGTTATGTAACTGTTGTTGTCACTCTTTGTTTGTTGCCATGGTTATTGATTTGTGTGCACTCATTATCTGGTGTATTTAAAGGGCCCCTATTATGATATTTTAAAGTTTCCCAATGTTGTTTTGGAGTCTCTTACAACAGGTCCGATGATGAAACACTAGAAGAACAACCATTCAACCAAACCGAACCTGATTCACTTCTCAGTTTGAGTTAGCCTACATTATGAGATGTTGCTATTCCTCACCATCAGCATTAATAAGTGCATGTCCATCAAACGATTATTTTACTTGTACTAATTTATTTACAGAGTAAGCTTCTAATATATTGCGGTGAACACGTGGAAACTGTATCAATAACAGTGCATGTAGGCTATGCAATGTATACATTAGCCGAGCTCTAGTGTGGATGACTGATGTAACAAACATTGGTAAAACAAATCTTGCTCCATGCTTAATCTTTCCTCAAAGTAGTGAGAATGACAGACAATCTGCATTAATAGACAGAGTTTTATGTAATAGTACGTTACGGCTGGCTCGCATCCCACATCATAAAAGAGGCTGACAGCAAATGAACAATCCTTAACAGTAAAATAATTTATTGTCAACCCAAGCAACCAATATTTAAACAATCAAAAGAAAACAATAAAAAAATAATGGTAAAGATTAATCTTAACCACAGATTCTTCACATGCTCGTCCTTGGGCAGTGGGAAAAAAAGGTCTTTACCGTCACATTGTAGAGCACAGAATCTCCTCAACATGATGCTCTCCAGTATCCACAGGACTTAGCTGCCGGTTTGAGGGTTAAGTTTCCCTGGTGTGCGCCCAATAAGTGGACGGGCTAATGTTTCATCTTGACGTCACGACGAAACGGCTTATGACTCGTTTGAAAAACAATAATTTCATTGACTCAGAGTCGACTCTTACTTTTGAAATACAATAACTTTATACACGGTGCACTTTCAGATTTAAAACTTTGCAGGATGGTTTCATTCACTTAGAGCTATATTACACACTACATAAAAGGTCATTTTCAAAAATCCATGATAGGGGCCCTTTAAGTTCATGTGTTTCTGCCTGTAGTTGTCCAGTCTCGCCTATGTTATGGTTGTGTTTGCTTGTCCGTTACCTGTGGATACTATTAAAGACTGTCTTGGATCTTCCTGTCCTGTCTTGTATCAACTCATCTTGGATCTTTCTTCTTCATCATGCGTGTTACTACAGCCAGTGGGTTACAGAAGACCGGAGTCAAAGTAATTCAAGTTGTGGCAATTTTTTTTGTTTTTTTGTTTCATGATTGTTTTTTAACCATAGACATTCCTTCGGTTCGTTTGCCCTGCCTCGGCCAGGGAGATTGCTCCCTAGAGGAGCATTTAGATGAGTTTTTAGGTCTCGCTTAAACACGCTTCCTGGACGACTGCCTTTGTACATCAGATTGAAACGGTGGCTACAAATAAATCTCTAACGTTAATTTTGGTCATGGCTTTTCTTGGAAAAGACAATTTGACCGTTGTCGTAGGTGAAGTCACACTGCAGGACTGTGAGTCAAATCTTCTGACACTGCCAGAATTTCATCTGAGGAAAAATTTAATCGCAGCAGTCATTAATCGGCCTGTTGGTGAACATGTCAAACTAAGGATTAAAGACTTCAGATTTTAGCTTAGGATCAGAGGAATCTTTTAGAATTTGATAAATTTGTCACAGACGGACAAAATTGCAGTGTGCACCCAGCATTACTACAGCCAGTGGGTGATGGCATGGGTTTGATTCCCTGGTAATGGATGAAGAAATAGAATTTCAGATTTGGTATTGACGAAGGGGTACTTGAGCCTTACTGATGGGATATGGGTAGGGCCCTATAAAATCATTTTCATTTTTGCAAATTACATTTTCTTTCAGTCGTAAAAAGAGTGTGCTTTTAATGTTAAAGGTGCTCTAAGCGATGTCATGCGTTTTTTAGGCCAAAACATTTTTTGTCACATACAGCAAACATCTCCTCACTATCCGCTAGCTGCCTGTCCCCTGAACACACTGTGAAAAAACGTGGTCTCTGTAGACACCACAGGCTCCACAAACGGCAACAAAAACAAACTGCGGCGACCCGCTCCACGAAACATAACAAACAGTGTTCCAGCCAATCACTGGCAAGAAGTATTTGAGGGTGGGTCTGGGGGGTTAGTGCGCGTGCACATGAAGGGGGTGTATGAAGGAGAGAGAAGCATCAAGAGGGAAGTTTGAATAATGGCCGACACACGACCAAAGAGATGACGTTCCGATGATCAACTTACAAAGAAGAGGGAAAAGGATAAAGAATGCGCGAAGTACCGAATTTACATCGGTAAAGCATTCGAAAGATGGCGAGAACTCCGCCGGCAGAAGGGCTTCCAGTCCGACATTCAGGTAGGAAGGGAAGGGAGGGGGAGGAGACGAGATGTGGAGGAGGGATGGTCTAGCTAGCCTCCGTTTTGTTTGACAATAGTTCGAACGTCAACAAGAAGTGACATCACCCAGGATCGCTTAGAGCACCTTTAATGATTAAAATGTACACAAATAAAATAGGAATGACCTTAAATTTATTGAGGTAACAAACGTCACATTTACTTAGTACTTTTCAGGACAAATACTGCATGATGCAACATAACACTGCACTCTAAGTACTTCAAGTAACAACAAAATATTAATGGTTATGAACCGATGGTTATGAATAAAAGTGTTCCATTAGCTTTTTCTTTCAAGTAACAAAAATAGGACCAAAAAAAAACCCCCCTCAATTTCAGAGTTATACATAAGTACTTATAAGTATCATCTTTTCCATACAGTACATTAAAGTGCATCAAAACCAAGGCAAAATACAGTGAAGAAAATAAGTATTTGAACACCCTGCTATTTTTCAAGTTCTCCCATTTAGAAATCATGGAGGGGTCTGAAATTGTCATCGTAGGTGCATGTCCACTGTGAGAGACATGATCTAAAAAAAAAAAAATCCAGAAATCACAATGTATGATTTTTAAACTATTTATTTGTAAGATACAGCTGCAAATAAGTATTTGAACACCTGAGAAAATCTATGTAAATATTTGGTACAGTAGCCTTTGTTTGCAATTACAGAGGTCAAACGTTTCCTGTAGTTTTTCACCAGGTTTGCACACACTGCAGGAGGGATTTTGGCCCACTCCTCCACACAGATCTTCTCTAGATCAGTCAGGTTTCTGGGCTGTCGCTGAGAAACACAGAGTTTGAGCTCCCTCCAAAGATTCTCTATTGGGTTTAGGTCTGGAGACTGGCTAGGCCACGCCAGAACCTTGATATGCTTCTTACAGAGCCACTCCTTGGTTATCCTGGCTGTGTGCTTCGGGTCATTGTCATGTTGGAAGACCCAGCCTCGACCCATCTTTAATGCTCTAACTGAGGGAAGGAGGTTGTTCCCCAAAATCTCGCAATACATGGCCCCGGTCATCCTCTCCTTAATACATTGCAGTCGCCCTGTCCCATGTGCAGAAAAACACCCCCAAAGCATGATGCTACCACCCCCATGCTTCACAGTAGGGATGGTGTTCTTGGGATGGTACTCATCATTCTTCTTCCTCCAAACACAGTTAGTGGAATTATGACCAAAAAGTTCTATTTTGGTCTCATCTGACCACATGACTTTCTCCCATGACTCCTCTGGATCATCCAAATGGTCATTGGCAAACTTAAGACGGGCCTTGACATGTGCTGGTTTAAGCAGAGGAACCTTCCGTGCCATGCATGATTTCAAACCATGACGTCTTAGTGTATTACCAACAGTAACCTTGGAAACGGTGGTCCCAGCTCTTTTCAGGTCATTGACCAGCTCCTCCTGTGTAGTTCTGGGCTGATTTTTCACCTTTCATATGATCATTGAGACCCCACGAGGTGAGATCTTGCATGGAGCCCCAGTCAGAGGGAGATTGACAGTCATGTTTAGCTTCTTCCATTTTCTAATGATTGCTCCAACAGTGGACCTTTTTTCACCAAGCTGCTTGGCAATTTCCCCGTAGCCCTTTCCAGCCTTGTGGAGGTGTACAATTTTGTCTCTAGTGTCTTTGGACAGCTCTTTGGTCTTGGCCATGTTAGTAGTTGGATTCTTACTGATTGTATGGGGTGGACAGGGGTCTTTATGCAGCTAACGACCTCAAACAGGTGCATCTCTAATTTAGGATAATAAATGGAGTGGAGGTGGACATTTTAAAGGCAGACTAACAGGTCTTTGAGGGTCAGAATTCTAGCTGATAGACAGGTGTTCAAATACTTATTTGCAGCTGTATCTTACAAATAAATAGTTAAAAAATCATACATTGTGCTTTCTGGATTTTTTTTTATAGATTATGTCTCTCACAGTGGACATGCACCTACGATGACAATTTCAGACCCCTCCATGATTTCTAAGTGGGAGAACTAGCAAAATAGCAGGGTGTTCAAATACTTATTTTCTTCACTGTACAGCAAGAACTCCTCCCTGAGTTCAAAATTAAAGTTGCCTTTGTCATCATGTAACAGACAAAAACATTTGATCAAAAGTCTTCAAGTTGTAGGACCAGTTAATCCTTGTGAGCTAACTTTGCTCACTGAGCTCTGCTGATGGGTTAGCCTCGAACACTTGGGGTAGGTAAAGTTGGCGAAGACTGCTTACATTTTCAGGTAGGGCTCCTCCCTGTTTGAAGTGCTTCTTTAGAAACAGACGCAGTTTTATCATCTTTTCCAAAGGGATGTCAGCCTCAGCACACATAGTGACAAAATCCTCAAACTCTTTTCTTATGTCCGAACTCCGAAGACTTGAATGCAGCAGCAATGCACTTCTGTAGGGACGTGGTGGCCTTGCTAGCGTTATCATTGTACTTCTTCACATGGCTATTGGATAACAGGTGGTCAGTGCATGTATTTTTTCGTTTCCACAAAACAATAGTTTACCTGACACGTAAAAGTCAGGTGGTGACTGCTCGGCTCGGTACTGAGGGCTTAGCGGCGTGTTTCTCAACTTTTTCACCGAAAGCAGAGCCGTTTCGCCGTTTCGCCATTTTTTCATTGTTTTGATGGGGAGCTGAAATGACAGGAGGGGTTGTGTAGCCCTTATTTGCTTCCCCAAGTCTGCATTTTCCCCAGACATACGTTCTTCTCCGACACAAAAACATAATTTAATTTCAACACTAGATTCCGCTAGCCTGGCTAACGTCAGACCTAGTCTCATTGAGATGTGGCCATGGTCTGGGAACCACATGTTCAAGTATTTGAGGCATGGTTTACAAATGCCCAGAGCTGTTTATTGGGTGCTACGAATGTCTATCAAATGCGCCCACTAGCCAATCTTTTCAATTATATCAGATGACGTATGTAGAGTGACATAAAAAAGTTGCTCTTTTTTCAAAATAAACTTGAGTTCTAAACTACTTAAAACAATATGTAAGGCTGCATCGAAAGGTAACTTCACGTCTGCTGCCATGTTAGATAGATATAAACAACTGCTTCAGTGTGTCGCATAGACGTCGTCATCGTCTTGCTGCTCCCTCCCCGTTCTGTGATTGGTCCCTTCGCTGAGGTGAAAATCTGGTCCATGGAATCCAGGCTGCCTAGCACCGTGAAAAAAAATCACGCTGCGCGTAAGGCAGCTTGGGGTAACCCAGGCTAAGATTCCGCATTAATTTGCCAATTCCGCGATCGCGGATATTATATGGCCCTATGGGGCTATACATGGCAAAAAAGCACCTTAACCACTTTTTATTTCTTTGTATCAAAACTTGCCTCTATACTTCCCCTTGCCTGTGGGGAAAATAGGATGGGGTGCAAGTGTCTAGAGCTTTCAAAGCCTGTCTGAAGAGGATTCAAAGTTAGCTTAGCTTTCATGTCATAAAACCCTGTCAAAAAGTTTGTGGTTTTAGAAGTGTCATACAGCCACCCACCATTAATTAAAGTGAGAAGGGTTTCTGAGGTAGCATACATTTCATCTTCACCCTTAACTATACAACTATTTGGAGAATTCAGCTCGGGCCACTATCATCTGTGAAAATTTGTCAGAATTATCAATGCAACTTCTTTATATCAAGCCTACTGTGAGATTAATTCAAAACCATGATGATATCAAAGGCAGAAAGCCTATATAGAGAAATAATCCTTCAGATTTAACCAGAGATTATCAGCAAGAACGCAGAAACATCCTTTATTCAAGAGGCATCCATTGTGTACATTACTGGTTTGACCATGTCCGCTGCAGTTAGCTGCTTCACAAGGCTGAAATGTTCTTATTTTGAGCTGACCAAAACAGAGAAGTTAGATTACAAATGACACCCAATATGGGGATGTCATGATTAATTATGATAATATTCAGTTCATGGATAGAGTTGGTGATTCTCTGTAATGACAATACATTTTATTTCATGAACATCTGTCAAGTCCCCGAGACAGGCTGCTAGGGAGTCTCAAGTACACTTTGGCAAATGCAATAATGAAAACTTTATTCCCCAGATTGATATTTCTGGTAGGAAAATTATGTCTGTATCTCCAAATTTAATTCTTCACAATCACAACCGACTTGGTTCATAGCACAATAAACATTTATGTATATTACTATAAAAAAAATATAGAAAGTAAAGGCAATGGATACAATTCTCAATTTATTTTGCAGTTATGTAACTTATACACTAGAGCCCCTTCAATTTTAGAGCCCAATTTAGGGATTGTTTTAGGTCAACGGCAGATTACCTATGCAATTAGTTAATTCGCTACAATACTATAATTCATTCACTATAATTCAATATTTACATATTCACAATCCATAATGCAGGCGGTGCACGAAACGACAGGCCAATGAAGATGGAGAACAAGTTAGTGACATGTCCAACAACAGCAGGATCTCATGTCAGGACAACATATCAAAAAGAATCAGAAATGAGCCGTCTCTAGTCTCTGACTGACACAAAATATATCCATTCACATTCACTGTGTCAATGTCTTATTTGGAATTTTCTTGAAACTCAATGCAATAATGATGTCTTTACAAAGTGAATTATCAAAGCAGCCCAAGACTTGTTCAAATTAATTCAGGACAGAAGGAAGATCACATCTCTGATGTCGGCAATGACAGCTTGATGTGTGGAAAGGCAAGTGGGAACAAAAATGACGGGTCATTATGGTATGGAATAAATTATGCAACATAAAATGTGTCAATTGATTAGTAATGCTAGTTGACAAATGAAAAATTTGATGATCAAATAATTGGTTCATGTTTTTGTGTTTTAAATTATTTTCTGAGGAAGGCCATCTCAGTGACTATCAAGTCCCGTTATTACTAAGGTGCACATTAATTATTATTTTTTTATAATAAACCTATTAAATAAATGTTTTTGAGATGGTCTTGGTCTATATAAATAGGAATCTTTTGGGCATCCACATTTACGAAAGGTTAATATATAAATGTAAAAAAATGAATAAAATAAAAATAAAAAAACTAGACTTTTAGAAGTCAGATATCTGCAAATTAGTATAACAAACATTTTAATTTAATAGAAAATGTTCTAATTTTTTACAAAATTTTATTCATAAAAACATATTTATTTGGGTTGAAACCACACATTCGCCTGAATCTAACACTCTGGAATAATATAACAAGCTCTCACATAATTATCACTTCATTTGGGCAAAAGAAAAGTGAAGTAGCTTTTTCACCTCTAATTGCATTTAGAATTGTGAGTAGGAGGAAGCATTCTTAAACAGGAATAGCATGAACATATGCAGGTCACAAATACATCCATATGCTCTATTGTACAGCCTGTGTCAAAAGAAAATTATGAATATGCTTATGTGGAGCACCTGTCACCAACCCTTTTCGGAAACTTCACAGCATGCAAGAAATATTTGCAAACCTAAATGTCAAATTCAGATCAATGGTGTCCTATCAAACCTTACAAAACTTTTCCTGGCATTTTGAAGAAGAGCAAAGCTTGAGAAAACACAAGCTTAATTTCATTTTTGCAGAATGTGTTCAATTGAATTTTGAAGGTGAACTTGTCATCTCACCATATGCTCAGTATTTCTTGCAAAAAAGAATCAGCTTGTGTCCCTTCAGACATAGATCTGCTGAGGTCAGCACACTCAAACAAGCCTAATATATGACATGGATATTGTTTTCTTATAGCATTCAAGAATAACCCTATATTGCACAGAGTGGCCTTTAAAATATATATTTTTTAGCAGTATTTGCTGCATAACGGAATTTGCCAAAAGATAGTATTTAACTACTTAAAAGTGTGACTGAATATTCTATGCATGTACTAACATTTAAATTATTAATTTGATACAATGCACTTATTGTGTATACATTTGAAACCCCGTCAGGAGATTTAGGGGTTAAATCACAGTAAAAGGTAGCCTGGCTAACGTCAGACCTAGTCTCATAGAGACGTGGGTCTGGGAACCACATATTCATTTTCTCGTATTTGAGGCTTGGTTTACGAATGCCCAGAGCCGTTTATTGGGTGTTACGAATGTCTATCAAATGCGCCTGTACGTAGCTCATAGCCAATCGTTTCAATTATACCAGATGACGTATGTAGAGTGACAGATAAGTTGCTCTTTTTTCAAAATAAACTTGCGTTCTAAACTACTTAGAACAATATCTAAGGCTGCATCGAAAGGTAACTTCGCGTCTGCTGCCATGTTGGATCCATAGATATAAACAAACTGCTTCGGTGTGTCGCATAGACGTTGTCATCGTCTTGCTGCTCCCTCCCCGTTCTGTGATTGGTTCCCTAGCTGAGGTGCAAATCTGGTCCATGGAATCCAGGCTGCCTAGCAGTGTGAATAAAATTGCGCTGCGCGAAAGGCAGCATGGGGAAACCCAGGCTAAGTAAAAGGGACAATAGCTTACCGAAATTTAGATGATTATTTGTAGGAACACCGTAGACCAGATTAATACCAATCAGAAGACACAAGTATTCGTAAGAGGCAAGGGCACACACACACAAACACACATGTAGATGATTTAAATGCACTTATTAATGTAATGTAGAATAGTTTGATGGGGTTTAACAAAATACACAAATTGAGTGTATCAATGACACTGTAGAGGAAAAAACAAACAAAATAAATAAAATAAGGAATATAAATCAAGTTTAAATTGGGACTTTTAAACAAATAAAATAACCAAAATTAATTGGAATTGTATATGACTCAAATGTTCAGTTCTAGGTTTGATTCCCCCTTTCTTTTTTTATATGATATGGGGGGTGGTGATGGCGCAGTGGGTAAGACACATGCCTTTGGTGTGAGAGACCCGGGTATGAATCCACTGTGAGACACCAATGTGTCCCTGAGCAAGACACTTAACCCCTAGTTGCTCCAGAGGCGTGCGACCTCTGACATGTATAGCAATTGTAAGTCGCTTTGGATAAAAGCGTCAGATAAATGTAAATGATATGATGACCTTATGTATTATTTTAGAATTTTAGAGAATTATTACGTATACTCAAGGTAAACAAATATAAAACAAACCCAAAAGTTTAGTAACTCTTGGAATGCAATGTTCAAATATAGTTCAATAATGTCAGTCCGAATAATAACGAACAGTATTTTATTTCCTCAGTTAACTGTTAAGGAATTCCTTATAAAGAAAGATTTAGTTCTCAACGGTGTAACATTACTTTTGAAGTGTTCATACTAGTGCAGTCCACAAATAGAAGGATCCAGAATCTAGAATTTGAGATATCAAAACTGACCTGCGAGTTCTAACGTTACATTTTATAACAGTAGCTACATACATTTTCTCCCAACTCCCCCTCCCCCCACACTGAATCATCACATTTCAAATACCAAAATAGGCATTTTAAGTCACCGATTCCCTTGTGTCTTTCTTATTTTCTTTCAGGGTTTCACGGGATGACATACAACGATGGCCCAACTTACATGCCGAGCTGCACTCAGCGACGGGGACCGCCATGTTATCTGCGTTTCCTGCCTGGGTAAGGATCACGCGGCTCTCGCGCTCCCTGATGGCGGCTGCCATCATTGCGAGCTATTGCCCATGACGACTCTGAGGACTCGTCTGGCATTTTTTGCAGAGCCCGCACTTCTGCCCGCCGTGGTGCCGCGCCGTAAAAAGCGCCGTGCTCAGCACGCCCCCGAGCCTTCTCCGGAACGCAAAAGCTCGCCGGTTCGCCTGGCAGCTTCGCTCGACTCACTGACTGATGGACAACAGCCGCCGTCTGACGCTGCTTCCGTCACTATGGATGACGAGGTTGCTGTTGAGGAGGCCACTTGTTCTATCCTGGCGTCGGACAGCGAGGATTGGGCGAGCTCCGTGGACCTCCCCCTCTCTGTTGGATGAGGAAGGACCGGAAGCAATCTGCGTGCCGGACCTGAGAAGCGCCACGGACCTCGCTCTGCGTGCTGCTAAGTCCGCTGCACAGGCCATTGGGCGGACTATGGCCTCTCTCACCGTGACTGAGAGACATCTGTGGCTGACGTTGTCCGAGATGCCGGAATCGGAGCGCTCCGCGTTCCTCGACGCTCCCATCTCCCCACTGGCCTCTTTGGATCTTCCGTCAAGGACTTTGCGGAACGATTCGCTGAGGTACAGAAAACGTTGCAGGCTATGAAGCACTTCCTTCCAAAGCGCTCCAGCTCCGCTGCAGGCCGCCAGAAACAGCCGTCTGCTCGCAGCTCCCAGCCGCAGCCGCTGCCCGCCGCCGCCACTTCACAGCGCCGCCCAGCTCGTGACCAGAGACAGCGCTCTTGCTCTTCAGGCCGCCGCCCCCCTCCGCGTGGGCCACGGCAGAAGATTGAGCTGAAGCCTGAGGCTTCAAAGCCTTCCTAGCCCTCCTAGGAAAGCGAAGGTGTTCAGGTCTCGCCGCGGCCAGACTTCCACCAAAATATCCTGCAAAATTTGCGACTGTTCCAGCTCATTCAGCAGTAAACAAGTCGGCACCAAGGCCCGCTTGCCTGCACACAAACGCCGTTTTTACGGCGACCCAGATAAATCACATAAAGAGTGTCATTTCTGGTATTCCGGCCACGGCCGATGGTGTTATGAGTGTAATAAAAATGCCCACGACTCAGTGTTCATTCCTACACGTAAACACAGCCCTCCACATCACAGGGCCTGCACAAATAAAATCGACTCATGTCGATTGTGCATTAAATGTTGTGAGCGTGCCCACAAACACTACATGCTGCATGTCACACGGTTTCCATGGTAACGAAACCAGCACACATACAGTCAGTTCATGCAGACAGTGCTTTCAGTGCAGTAAATGTGCCCGCTGTTGCGCACCCACATTCCCTCACAAACATGACATGCCCCACGGGGCACGCCCCGCTCTCTCTCTCTCAGCAAGCTGTCACGAGAAAAATGAGCGCGGCCAGGCTGCGCTCAGCGCACCCCCGCCTCAAACATTGCAAGCACAACGTTTATGTTACAGCACACCAACGCTCTTCGGTCGCCACTATGTCACAACCAGCTCATTCTATTCTCATTCTACCCCTAGCTATTCATGCAAATGCATGGGAAACGCTTCCCGGGATATCAGAATGGGTGCTGAACATTATAAAAAGAGGCTATTCGCTACAATTTGCTCGACGCCCTCGCTGTTGTACGGCGCGCGTCGAAACTATGGTAAAAAACGAAGTAGCTCACTTATTTCGAGCCGAAATAGCGAAACTATTGAGCAAAGGGGCCATAGAGCCTTTATCTCAAGCTCAGAGCGAAGGGATCAATATACAGCAGATATTTTCTGGTACCGAAAAAGGACGGGGGTCTCAGACCCATTTTAGATCTGAGACAGCTGAACAGAGTGCTTGCGAAGCGCAGGTTCAGAAAGTTTTGCCAAGGGGACTGGTTTATGTCGATAGATCTAAAGGACGCGTATTTTCAAATACATATAGCGTCACGTCACAGGCGATTCTTGAGATTCGCCTTCGAGGGCCAGGCATATCAATACACAGTCCTACCGTTCGGCCTGTCACTAGCACCCCGTACATTTACTATGTGCATGGATGCGGCTCTCGCAGCCCTAAAACTCCAGGGCATGCGAATTTTGAACTACTTGGACGATTGGCTGATTCTAGCACGATCACATTCAGAGCTCATAGAACACAGGACCATTTTACTCGAGCATCTTGTAAAACTGGGCCTCACAGTCAATTGGGCGAAAAGTTCTCTGTGTCCCAGCCAGAAAATATATTTTCTGGGCACAGAACTGGACTCGCTGTCAAAGACAGCACGCTTGACGCCAGAGCACAGACTGAACCAGGGAAAGTAACTATTTGTGTTACCGTTTTCACAAGTCAGTTGAAATGAGTAGAACAGACAGGTGTTTGTACATAACTTTTTATATTTATTGCACGTCAACAGAACGCAAGATGTTTATCTAGCCAATCACAATCGCTTACCTCGTTATTAACCCACCTCCTCACTAGCTGTGTGAGCCAGGGGCGCGTTCGGATTTCATAGTTTATTCAATCAATACCAGTGTTTGAAGTGGGGGAAAAAAGGTGCCGGTACTCTCTTGCATTGGCAAATCATGACATTTGAGATTTCTACAGTGAACTGCGTGAGAAAAAAAGACTGCAGTCTTCGGTTATGCTGTGACTATCGGGAGTTAAACCAGAAGTCAGTGCCTAATCCCCATCGAATCCCTAAGATGCTTTACGCATCGAGTGGAAGCACTTAGTTTTCAGTTTTGGTCCAGGGGAAGGTTTACCACCAGGGCTTCCTGGATGAGGAGAGCCAGCCGCTGTCAGCATTTATAACACCATGGGGACTATACCAATAGGTACGCATTCCATTTGGACTGAGTTCAGCACTAGCTGAGTATGGAGAACTGCTTGTTAGGCCTCAGGGACACATGTCGACTCTATTTAGATGACAACTTGGTCCATAGCAGCAATTTTGAACACTATTTGGCCCATGTGCGGCTGGTGCTCCAGCACTACAAAGAGCATGGTTTAAAGCTCACCCTGAAAAAATTTAAACTTGAACTTGAACTTGAAATTTTAACACAAAGTGGGATTCCTGGGTAAGATGGTGTATGGTGAAGGGTATACGATGGACTTAGCAGATATTGCCCCAGTGCAGGCCCTGAAGGAAAGGACGCCGTCCACAGTGGGTGACCTAAGGAAGATGTTAGGGTTCCTCTCCTATTGCCATTCTTATATTCCCAATTTTTCACGCATCGCCCAGCCACTGTATCAGATACTGACAGTGAGAGTAAAGGGTGCAAGTGAATCAGGAATTAGTATCAATGAAAGCAAAATCCACCCGGAAGAGGAAAGGTAATTTGGAATCATGGACACCCATTGAATGGACACAAACACATCAGTTGACACTTAGCAACCTGATAGATCACCTTTGTGCGATTCCTACACTGCGATGCATACCAGGAAGGGTTGGGTGCTGTATTGTATCAACGCCAGAATGGGAAGATTGTCGGGATAGCTTATGGGTCCAGAACACTTAGTCTCCCAGAGACTTGAAGCTTGAATTTCCTATATTAAAGTGGGCTGTTTGTGAATGTTTCCGCCATTACTTGTACTATGCACCATCCTTTGTTGTCTACACTGATAAGAATCCTCTTACCTTTGTGTTCACCACCGCCAAACTGAATGCCACTGGGCACAGATAGGTTGTGCAGCTTGCAGACTAACTTTTCCATAAAATAACGGCCGGGTAAAAGTAATGCTGATGCGGACGGTCTGTCATGCATGGCGCTGGACATCGACAGGTTTATGGAGCAGTGCATGTAACAAACACAACCAGAAGTCCTTCAAGATTCAGTGGAAGGGGTGGTGTTGGAGTGTGAAAATCCCTCACAAGGAACAGGGTTGATTCACTTAAATGCCATGAGTCTTGAGAAATGCCTGAGAGAGAGCAACCAAGGTGACCTGGGTCCACCACTGACCCCAGCCCAGATTCGAGAAGGTCAGTAGAATGACAGTATTATTGGAAAAGTCCTGAAATACAAGTAAAACCAGAGAACAGTTGCTTCTGCAGAAGTCTTACCACTCCCTGATTCTAGCTGAACTACACCAAAAGATGGGTCACATGGGTGTGGAGAGAATCCTCTGCCTCATCCGAGAGTGCTTCTGGCCAATAATGCAGAAAGACGTGGAGCAGTTTGTCACCAAGGTATGTGAGTGTCTGAAAAAGAAAGTCAGTCAGACAAACTTGAGCACCTTTAACCACGATTCATTCATCAAATTAATTTGTAATGGTCTCAATAGACGTCCTCCACTTGGAGACCTGCAAACAAAGTTTTGAATACATTCTTGTGGTGATGGAACACTTCACTAGATTTGCACAGGCTTATGCAATCAAAGATAAGCCTGCTAAGACCAGCGCAGAGAAGCTTTTCAATGACTTTGCTTTAAAGTTTTGGTTTTCCCTGTAAAAACCATCATGACATGGGCATGAATTCGAGAACAAATTGCTGAAGAAACTGAAAGAACTCTATGGTATCAGCAAATCACACACAACACCCTACAAGGCAATGGACAAGTGGAGCAATTAAATCACACTCTATGCTCCGTACACTCAAGGATGAGGAGAAAGCAGACTGGAAGAATTTCTTGGCCAAAGTGGTTCATTACCCTCGCTTACCGATTGACATTCTCTTCAACCTGAAGACAGATGAAGTGTATGGCACTTACCAGGACTATGTCTCCTTGGAAGGAAAGGATGAGCGAGGCGTACCAAATTGCATCAAATACTGCTTCAAAATTAGCAGCCCGTGGGAAAGCTCACTATGATCAAAAGACTCAGGGAAGAGATATTCAGCCTAGTGACCGGGTCACAGAAATCAGTGGTATTCACTTATGACACTTAATTCCAACCTTCTTTTGTTCAAAGGGACTGCTCGGTTGAAGTAAAGCAGTGACCTGTTTCTATCGTTCATTTCTGGAGACCTTGGAGTATAGTTGAGAGTTATTAAAGACTGCTGTTGAGAAACTGTTGAATAAGCTTCAAGTTATATTTGAAATTTCAGGAGACGTTTAGTTTTGTGGGGGAGAGTGGGGCACTAGTATAAAGAAAAGTCTTTAAAACGGATGACACCCCATTTAAAATGTGTTAGTTTATATATTTCTTTTCAGAGGTAATCTATCCAGACTAAATGTCTGAAAGTGCTTGAAGTGTGTCTTGGGCTCCTCTTTACTTTAATAGAGATCTGCAAGAATGTTCTCTATTCATGTGCATGCAGTGGCATAAATTATCCAAACTGCTAGGGGGAGCTTTCGTCAAGGTCTGCTCAAGAACGCGATATACGGCAGATAGATGACGGAACTAGATCTGGCTGTTCGTCAGTCTTTGATTCCTTCTCCACCGGCTCACCCACCCACCGTACCCGGAGATATCCTTCACTCTGCACGCCAGCATTCACTTCCGCAAACAACCACTGCTTCGTCAGCTGCCTCTGCGAGTCCCATGGCCCGACCAGCGACATTCAACGGAGAGGCGGAGGATTGCAGCGTTTTTTTGGTTCAGGTATCCCTATACTTTCAGATGCAGGCACAACAATTCTCTAATGATTCAGCTTGAGTAGAATTTGTTATCTCCCTGTTGTCCGGCCGAGCTCTCCAATGGGCCCAATCTCTCTGGAACTCGGATTCTCCCATGGTGAAATCCCTGTCAAGTTTCATTCAACATTTCAAAGAAGTGTTTGGACACATGGTTTCTGACCTCACCGTTCACGATCAACTCTACAATCTTCAAGGAAAATCTCCTGTGAGTACATACGCTCTTCAATTTCGCACATTGGCGGCTTCTAGTGGCTGGAATGAAACAGCCTTGATTACTGCTTTTCGTCATGTCTCAACCCTAACATCCGTCAGCTGGTGGTCGTATATGCAGATTCCTTGTGTGATGGAATTAGTTAAATGAGTGACAGTTGTGGCATCCTATCAGAGGAGGGGAATGGGTTATTTAATCAGGGTTGGTTGTACCCAAAGAGCGTCACCACTCGTCCCTCCACTCGTCCCTCATCTACTAGCAACTCAGTGTGTTCACTAGTTTTTTTCCGACGGTGTACAACCAGCTCGGATTGGGTGTCTGCTCCTCCTTCAATGTTAGGTAAGCTGTCTTTGTGTTGCTTAGTGTATGATGGTGTGCGGTATAGTGGGTCGCTACGTGATTAAGATGTTGCTTCCTGTACCCCAGCTGGTTGCCGGTCTTGACGGGTGCCATAAACAGTAGCCTATGGGAATTGTATGAGAAGTGTTGTCCTCCCTTGGTAAGTGATATTTAAAATAAAGCTCGGAATATTGTTGTGAGAAGAGCACTAGTAATGTCTCGCTTCCCTTTAGGGCATTCGTAAAGCGCGGGGTCTCCTCACTCGTCCTCCGGACGAGTTTCGTTACGATCTCTCTCTCTGTATCGGCCGTGAGTGGGCTTCGTGGGAATCTGAGCCCCGTTTAAGCTGCAGTAGTCGCGCTGCTCTCCATATTGTGAATCGTCGTGGGTTGACGTGCCCGTTGCCGGGATTACACCGTCTACTGTTTATTTTCCTGTTTCCCCTTTTTGTTTAGAGTGACTGAGAATTATAATCTGAGTGATAATTGGACGCGCACTAGTGTGCGTGGGTGTGTATGCGTGTGTTTGTGATTTTAGTGAAGCTTCATCCAAGGGTGTGTGTGTTGTGTGTGTGTGTGTTGTATTTGTTCTGTTTATTTTTTTTTGGTTAATTACGTGTGCTTTCTTTCCGAATATCAGCGGCCTTTTGCAATGTATATTTGTATGTTTTGTTAATGTTGGTTATTTTTAGGGTTGGACTAAACCCAGCTGTTTGTTTGTTTCTCCCCAGGGACTGAGGTGCTTTGGCGGAAGGACCTTCTCTGCATGGTGGTGCTGCTGTGGGGTGACACTTTTGAAGTGCCAGTGTGTGATTTAAGCGCACGGCGACGTGTGGGTGTGTGTGTGAGTAGGATCGTGCTTTTGGAAAAGCCTATAAGTGGTCCTTCCGCCTGTAGCCCCAGCCTGGGTGGGTTGTGTTTTTTCTTTCTTTTTCTTTTCTTTTGGTTGCCTTGTGGGTAGAGAACGGTTCCCCTGAAGTCCTTCTACCCTTGTGGGTAGGGGACCGTGCTGTATGAGCCATCATTGACGCACCCTGAACTCTTGTCTTTTTTCAATGATATGTGTACATGTGCTGAGTGCCTTTTTAAAACAAGGAAGTACTGTTTTTACAATTTTGTACGGCAATAAAAGATTATTTGTAACTGTATGGTACTTGCGTCTCTGACCTCCCTGGCACACACGAACCTGTGTGGCCTAGTGTAATTACTGGGGATATTCCCTGATTGAGTCAGGGTGGCGTAGTCGACTATCACAATTCTTATTATCCTAAATTATTTATTAGAAACCCAGAAGCCGATCGGATAGCCACACTTGGGAATCGAAAGCCTCATTCAGAAAACTATTCGAGTATCTCAACGCTTGACTGCCAGTGATGTCCCTGCTACCGCTGCAAGTCCTCCGCCCTCTGCTCCATCTGTTGCTCCTCCAGCACCCGAGCCAAAGCAGATCGACTCCACTCATCTTTCTTCTGCGGAGTGGCAGCGTCGTATTCAACAACACCTCTGCCTATACTGTGGGGGCGATAAACACCTCATCAGCACCTGCCCTGTTCGACCTCCACGCCCAGGGGTAAGCTCTATTCAGATTCCTCCCAAAATTGCAACCTTGAACCGAACAACGGTTCATTTGTTAACCTCTCTTGTATGTCTCAGCACAAGCCCTCCTCGACTCCGGCTCAGCGGGGAACTTCATTTCCACTCAACTCCTACAAAAATTGAATGTCCGTAAACGCCAAAGTCATCAAGATCTCAGAGTTCAAACCATCCAGGGTAAACCGCTGGGACGAGGTCGAATTCGCCATCTCACACCCACTCTGATGCTCCGCATAGGCTGCTTGCACTCGGAGGACATCTCTTTTATGGTGCTGGAGGAGTCCACTGCTGAGCTCATTCTGGAACGCCCTTGGATGGTCCAACACCAACCCACCATTGACTGGAAATCTGGAGAGGTCCTTCGCTGGGGAGAAGACTGCTCTCATTCCTGTTCAGCTTCGGTTAAGAAGATCCAGAAAAAAACACTCTCCTTCGTCTTCAGTGAGAAGATCCAAATTTCCCATTTGTTCTACTTCCATTGAGAGTCCTGAAGTCCAACACCAAGTGGAGGTTCCTGCGGAGTACAGGACGTTCCAGGATGTGTTCAGCAAGCAGTTGGTGACCAAGCTACCACCTCACCGGCCATGGGACTGCGCCATCGACCTGCTACCTGGAGCCTCTCCACCCAAGGGACACGTCTATCCTCTGTCCATCCCGGAGCAGAAGGCCATGGAGAAGTATGTGGAGGAAGCTCTTCAACAGGAGTTCATTCAACCATCTACGTCCCCTTCTTTTTCTTTTCCAAACAATTAATCTGGTTTTTTAATGGTTTTTTTTTAATATAGTTTTGGTCTATTTTTCCATTTTCAAACTGACCAATCATAACTCTTCATCAGTTACTAACTGTACATTTTACAAACAATACCTTGATAATATCTATCTTTAACAAGTTGCATTGCCACTTAGAAAACCTTCAAACACATAAACATTCATGATGTTTAGGTCTAAATATCCTTAATAGACTAACTCCTCCCCTTCAGGATGACAATGATGAGACCGGCAAGACAATGAGACATAAAGGAAAGTCTTATGGGTTTGGAACAACATGAGGGTGAGTAAATGATGACAGACTTTTATTTGTTTAGTGAACTAACCCTTTAATAATATTAATGATAATGCTAAATGATATAAACCAAGATCATTATGAGTCAAAAGTAACACAAAAGTAAACACAATCGGTGTTGATGACAAGGGGCTGTGGGGGTAAAAAGACCAAATACATTAGAAAATATTGGTGTACTGTGCTCATGACATGTAGGACATCCAACAAAATGTTGAATTATCTTGGATATTTTTTTGGGGTCTGGATGAAATAAAAGTCATTTTATTAATAAAAATGCTATATATGTACTGCTGCATTGCGGATGCTTGATGTTGTCAGTAATAGACCACTTTTAAATCAGTGCTTGACACTTGATTAGGAGCCTACAACTTTCTCATATTATAGACACTGACTTACTCACACACACAGACTCTGAACATGTGGTCAGTTTTACTGCCAGCCAACTCAAGGGACTGGAACATCTGCATGGTTATAGAAAGATGTTTAAGAGCTGCTGACTAAATAGCTTACTGCTGACCAGAGAAATGGTGATTAACATTTATTTTACCATGTGAGAAAATCTTGTAAAAAAAAGTGCATTGCAAGGTTAGCATAACAAAATGGTGGAGCTTTAAAGGCAGTTTAGTATCAATGTCATGACATAGCACCAGTGGCGGAACTAGAGTTTTATACATGGGGTGGCCAGGGGGTGGCCACTGCTACTTTCGGGGGTACACAGTACACACACACACACACAGTGGAAAAGCTTGTGGAAGGAATTGGGTCACTCTGTTTGTGTCTATAAGTGTTGAACATCCAAAATATTTGCAGAAAACAAAGCTGAAGCACCAAGTAGATAAGATACCGCATGTGTCTGTTATGAACTGCTGCATTTATTTACAAAAAAACTCACATTTACAAAAAATAAAATAAATAATAATAATATTTTATCTTTTATTAGATATAGCAGGCATCAAGCAGACATGTCCTTGAAAAAGTTAAACAATTTTATTGCCCATCAATATAAAATCTTATCCTGGGAAGATTAAATACAACATAATTCTTTCTTTATAATAATTTATAATAATTCTAATTCTAATTATTTAATTTATAATATTTGTGTTCATTTTTGGGTGAACTATCCTTTTAATCTGGCAAAATCATCTCAACTTAAATTCCTGAATTGGGTATGTGATTGACTGCCTGTGTCTGGTAGATGCTCTGACCTGTTGCTGGTTCTGAAGTCTGACCACACTGACTAGCCGAAGGTGATGCAAGGGCTGGGGGGTCTGTTTGCACCTGATCTGCCTGTTAGTCCAGTCATTTTAAGCCAAAATGGGGGTCAACCTTGAACAAATTGCAACAAGCAAACTCAACTGATTTTGTATCCTCAATATGTCCTGAGTAAGGAAAAAAAAAGTCCCAAAGAATCCCATTAGGGAAAGTTTAGAAAACAAAAACAAATATAGCCTATTCATACGCCTATTCATTCTTTTTCTTACGAGAATAGGGTAAAAAGTTTAACCTTTAGATATCACCATGAAAATTACTGAGTTGATTACTTACATCAAGACAAACAAAAAATGTATTCCAAGTTTTTTTAAATTGTTTGTTAAGATGGACAAACGGTGCATAATCTAATTACGTATGTGCTAATTTGCATAAATACCACAACAGATCTAAACATTGGGTCTAGCCAGGTGAAAAATGTCTTGTTGAATCTTGTTGACACATAACAGTAAAATACTTAATGTTAAGGTCTGAATGGAACCCATTTAGGCTACCCATGAGCATTAATACATAGAGGCAGGAAGAAGTACTTTAGAAACCAGCCTTTATTAATTATTAAGAGATGGGGTTTGGGGCTGGGTCTGTGCGACTGTTTCTGGGGGACGAGTCTAAGGGAAGAACAGGAGACAAGGGTAAGGAGAATGCAGAAGACAAAAGGTAAGTAAAATAAAAAGTGAATCCCCAGAAACAGATTTTGAAACTTTCCCCTAATGGGATTCTTAAGGACTTTGTTTCCTTACTCAGGACATAATGAGGATACAAAATTATTTGAGTTTGCTTCTGTTGCAATTTTTTCAACCTTTTTTTCATAAAATGACTGGACTATGTTTGTGCTTATTTTAAAATAACTCTGATATCTCTCCCTTTCTTTTCATGTTTAATTGACCCTGTTCAAAAATATGACAAATTTAAAATATGATTCCAATCATATTCATATTCTAATCATCATCCAATTACCAACATTTAACTCTTTCTCGCCAGTATAAAAAAAAAAAAAATTGGTTTTGGTAATTTTCACAATTTCATGGCATCCCAGAATATTTTGTTGTATGAATATCTGAACATACCAAAAGAAAGAACAAACCCTTTTAAAACAAAAACAAAAAAATAATGTTATTCTAGCTTCGTGCGTCTTTTTTTTTTTAATCAACACTTGAATGTTGGCAAGTTTCATAAAAAGCAACATGAGCAAAAAGCTGAGAAAATCGCATTTTTATCAAAGACTAGATAAGATTCAAAATGATGATCAAAACACAGTAGATCAGGGATAGGCAACTCCGGTCCTGGAGGGCCACTGACCTGCAGAGTTTAGCTTCAGCCCTGATAAAAACTCACCTGCCTGTATCTATCTAGTAATCCTGAAAACATTGATTGCCTTGTTCAGGTGTGTTTAATTAGGGTTGGAGCTAAACTATGCAGGACAGTGGCCCTCCAGGACCGGAGTTGCCTATCCCTGCAGTAGATCGAGTCCATCAACAACCTACACCCATAAAGCTTCATAGTCCTAGTGATCGCATTATGATATCGCTTGTTTCTGCTCTTCTTTGCCTGCGTTTTGATCTCCTATCCTCACATTAGCTAGAACATTTGTATACTGTAACGTACACACGGCAAGGTACTGTAGCCTATATGCGTGTATTAGGTCTAATGTAGGCTATTGGGAGCAAACCACCCTGATGCTAAACCTTAAAAGCTTACTTCAAATATGATGTTTTCTTATTCGGTGAAGTTCGGTATCTTGCAACCATCTCTCGTCCTCTGCTCGTCCGTTTGAAAACTGCGCGCGCCGCGCTGCCGCGAACGTAATTTTTTTTTTTAAAATCAGCATCAGCAACTGCCAGTAGCAAATAAAATTTTGGGGACCCCGGACCCCCCTCTGGCTCCGCCACTGCATAGCACTCACCAAAAATTACAGCAACAATAAAATGCTCAATAAAACAATCAAAAACATGCAGCATAGATTCTTAAAGCAAATATTTAATGACTTTCAGAAGCCCAATAATTATTTAATTTAAATTGGGTTTTCCGAGTTTTCATAATTTGTGACCCGCTCTGGCGAAATGAGTCGGAAGTCGCAACGTTCTATTTTAAGATATGGGCCGATTATGTGGAAAAACAATGAAATGTTAAGATTTTTTTTTTTGTTGCTAATTTCATTCAAAAGACATTCAAAAATAATCTCACAAAGTTTCATAGTCCATATAATTGAATAAAGGTATTTAAATGACTATTAAAGTTTACAAGGTTTTACTAAATTCGCTGGAAATGAATATTGCTTTTCTCAACTCCTCTCGTCACCTCCTCTGAGCATTTCCCGGGTATCCCCTGAAACACTATCTCTGCTCTCCAAATATGGTGTTGCACGTTGTATACAACAAAATCAAAAAGCTTAGAAATGTACACAAACACTGATCATTTGTCAATGGGAATTGCCCCGTTTCGACTGACCGGCACGCGATTGGTCCAGCCATCCTCCTGTCAGACTCACAGCGCTCTGTGTAAACAAGCTAGCAGATCTCCTCAGAAAGATAAAATATTAATTTGAGAAATGTCGATGTCAAAAGAGAGCAAAGTCGCCAAGAGTGCATATACTCTGTGTGCAGTGCGTATGCGGTGCGGGAGCAGCACGCGCTATAGTGCTTTGCTGCATGCATTTGCAGTGCGCAACTAATCCACGGCTGTACCACAAACACATTTACTCACTATTTGTATTTCAAATCCAGAAGTTATCATCAACTTTTATTTTTTTTAAAAAGTTGTCACCAGTGCGATTCTCTTTTTACACATATGCACTTCTTAGACGTATTCACGTTAAAACACACTTTTAACATCGCATTATTTAATGCATTACTTCTATATAAACACACACACACACACACACACAAACACACACACACAAACACACACACACACACACGCACACACACACACACACACACACAGACCCTCTCTCTCAAGCAAAAATGTAGTCTCTGTTCAATCTTTCTTTAGTAGATTTTTGTAAAAGTGCCTTTTAAATTATTTATTCAAATAAAAACTTTTAAATAATTTGAGCTTCAGCCTGGTCTAATAGCATTTATATATGTATTTGGTGAAATTAAGCTGTAAAATAAATAGTTTATCGCTTTAAATGCAATGGACTTTGAAAGATATCAACAAAAAACGGGCAAAAAACTTTAAAAGCAATTTTCTCAGGTTTTCAATTGGAAAAAGAAGGCAGACGACCATAATTCAAATGTGTATATCTTTACAACCATTCAAGGTATGACTTTGACTAGGATATCAGGTGAAAGTTTATGGTCTCCTCTTTCCATTAATACCAAAATCTCAATTTTGAAATTTGGGTTACTGTGACTCATTTTGCTGGATCAGGTCACATTTGGGTTTTTAAAATAAAGTGTAACCAAACAAAAAGTGACGTATTTACATTGTACTTACTTCAGTAAATTCAGAGTAATATTAATTAACTACAAGTATGTATACTATGTTATGGTTAGGGTTTGGTTTAGGGTTAGTTACTTGTAATTATGCATAATTTACTGTTATTACTATAGTATAGTAAGTAGCCTACATGTAGTAACATGTAACCATGTCCCCTTAAAATAGTGGGTAACACTTTAGATTGCAGCCCGGAAAGTACTGCGTAATGAAAGCGATTTTACAGTGTAACTTTCTGTTATTATAGTGTACCTATAAAGTACTTACATTTCATGTAAGTATAAGGGAACAACATGTAAAGTTTGTGGAATAAAGGAGTAACAACCAGGAGAATAAAAAAATATATTTACATTGTAAATATTATAAAACGAAGGGTAACTTATTCTACTACTTATTCCCTATAAGGGAACAACATGTAAAGTTTGGGGAGTAAAGGGGTAACAACCAGGAGAATAAAAATATATTTATACTGTAAGTATTATAGAACTAGGGGGTACTTATTCTACTATTATGATACAACAGTCACATTTGGAACCAATTTAGCAAGAACATACACTGTGAACGATTTTGTAATAATGGTGTACCAATACATACTGTATAGGTTTTTTAAACATTACGATGTAAATTCGTCTTAATTACGCAGTACTTTCCAGGCTGTAATCTAAAGCGTTACCAAATAGGGTTACCTAAAGTTGAATAATCTAAGGCCTGGTTTCACAGACAGGGCTTAGATTAAGCCAGGATTGGGTTTTAGTTCAAATAGGACAGTTTTTATAAATTAGACATGGTGTGCATCTTGAGATAAAACAATGGCACTGACATATTTTAAGATATCTCAGTGTAAGTTGATTTCAGTTAAAACAGCTCAAACAGTCTGGGACTAGGTTTAAGCCTCGTCAATGAAACCAAGGGTATTTTTTCTCTCTCTTTTAAACCTAGCTTACATTCAAATATTCCTTCAAAGCTTTGAAAGCTTTTCTTACCTATGCAAATAAATAAATACATACTGAATGACAATAATTAATTAATTAATTAATTAATTAATTAATGACAGGGTTTTGATCAAAACAATTATCAGTACTGTGGTAGTTTATGAGACCTACATAATAGAAGAATAAATTTTTGTTAAACTTATTAAGGAATCACTTTTTTGGATTGGTCTCTTACGTGTGGCAGACTACAGGTAAGAACCACATTGCTCTTTTCTTCTTAGCTTGTCTTAGGCTAACCAGCGAAATAAGAACTTGCTTTGAACAGCCCAATTTAAGCACAGTATCTAGTTTATTTGTTTTCTTTAAGCATTATATTGGCTTCTCATTTGCCTGAATTCCCTTTCTTCTCTCACACCTGCCAACCAATCAGCCATTAATCATCAGCATTATACGCTCAGTGCATTTGCACTGCAGCAGCAACCTCGTCCTACTCAGCCTCATCAGAGTCTGTCTGTGGGAGTTCAGTGAGGAAGGCTAATGGAGATTCTAGTTCTTCTGCTCTACAACTATTATGCACTTTATGTAAGCTCTCTCCTATCTCACCGAAAAGATCCTCTTTCTACTTATTCCAGTCTGTTACATACATCATTTCATACCACAAATTAAGAATCTCATCCCACCTATTCTATCCTTCACTTACTAGAGATTTCTCAGTCCAATGACATCTACGACTTTACCTCTGCCTTTGCCAGGATTATGTCATTTTCACTTTCTGGGCTTCGTGTTGAGGTGGTGGAACAGGTTTGCTCATATTATTCTTTCATGCTACATGCAGTATATTACAGTCATCACCCTATACACTGTAAAAAATTATCGTAATTTTATTGGTAAAAGACTGTAAAATGCTATGGTAAAAACCTGTTAACTGGTTACTTGTAAGTTTCCTTTCTCTAAACAGTGAAAAACTGTAGTAGATCTAATTAAACATGTCATGCAATTTTACATTAAAATAGTATTAAATGTATTTTTGGAAGTAAAAAAGAATTGGTGACATTGCCAGAATTATCTGTGCGACAGCGCACATCTGATGAGTTTTCAGTAGCTATTTGCTTTGTTTTTTCTTATTAGTTATTTGTACAAAATGTACATTTGGGTTTTATGTTACATGCTATGTTGCTAAATTAATGATAGATTTTTCCCCTACACACCTGACTTAAGTTTTACCTGGCTCGTCTCCCAATCGACGTCCCTAAATGTCTCCTGTTCGACGTTTATAGTTATATTTATTCTCTAGCGTGTCTCCTAATCAACGTCGGGTGAGTCGGTCAACATCTTGACCACTATGAACTCTCTAGTTCCCCACTAACTTGCTGCCCAGCAAATACCAGACGGACTCCAGCAAATGCCCTTTAAATGCTTTAATTTCGGCCAGGAGAGTCCTCTTACAATTTCCTCCAATATGATTGGTTCAATCTGTGCAAAACAAGCCCCCACTTCTCCCTCTGTTACTGGCAGAGCAAATTTAGATATCAAAATCATAAAAAAAATCATAGGGGTTAGAAGTTCATTTGATTACTCAATATGTCATGGGACTATTATAGACTATTATCTTCTTGATTTGTCTAGCCAGCATCTCAAAGTTTCCACTGGTTTAAACACATCAACCTCAGATTACATTTTGTTTTTCAAATGTTAGAATGTTAGGCCTGTAGGAAAAGAAATGTTAGATAATTATGATTAGTTTAAAAAATACAGTTTAAAAAAAAAAAATACAATTACAATGTTTATTGCATTATTTTAGAGTACTTTGTGTTATCATGATAGTGTTTTGTATTTACCTCAGAAAAGCTACTTTGTCGAGCTACTTTCCATTAAATATGTGGCTTTCTCTTTACCACCTGTGTTTTTAAGGTTGTTGTCAGTACAGTATAATATAAATATTAAAAAAAAGAAAAAGAAAAAAAAGATTTTAGTCATTTGGTATATTAACACTATTTCCACACCATTGTTTATTATTTTTTTCTCAAAGTTTAAGTTTAATTTGTAAAATTTACAGTGTTGCTTTTTATGGAAAAGGTAAAGGATTAGTTCACTTTAAAAAAAACTTTTGCTGATAATTTACTCACCCCCATGTCATCCAAGATGTCCATGTCTTTCTTTCTTCAGTCGAAAAGAAATTAAGGTTTTTGATGAAAAGATTCCAGGATTTTTCTCCATATAATGGACTTAATTGGGAACCAAACAGTTCAAGGTGAAAATGAGAGTTTCAGTGCAGCTTACCAGACGATAAACGATACCAGACGATGAATAAGGGTCTTATCTAGCGAAACGATCGGTCATTTCAAAAACAAATAAAAAAGTAAAAGTTTTATAAGCACAAATGCTCGCCTTGCTCTGTACTGTGATGCGCGTTAGTGACTCATGTAATACGCAATTACGTTGAAAGGTCAAGGCACGCGTAGGCGGAAGTACCGAGTCAGTGTTTACAAATGTGACGAAGGAGGACCATACACATATTCAAATGTCTTTGTGTCAGTTTATCGTTTAAAATGCCCATTTCGTGTGCGTATCCTGGGTGTTTTAATATTAAAAAGGCTAAAAGAAAATTTTCATCAGGACAGAAGCGTGACCTTTCCACGTAATTACGTATTACGATGAAGTCGCGAACGCGCATCACAGAACAGAGGAAGGCGAGCATTTGTGCTTATAAAACTTAAACTTTTTTATTTATTTTTGAAATGACCGATCGTTTCGCTAGATAAGACCCTTATTCATCGTCTGGTATCGTTTATCGTCTGGTAAGCTGCACTGAAACTGTTATTTGGACCTTGAACTGTTTGGTTCCCATTGAAGTCCATTATATGGAGAAAAATCCTGGAATCTTTTCATCAAAAACCTTAATTTCTTTTCGACTGAGGAAAGAAAGACATGGACATCTTGGATGACATGGAGGTGAGTAAATTATCAGCAAAAGTTTTTATAAAAGTGAACTAATCCTTTAAGCTACAGCTGCCAATTTTCTACTGTAAATTTCACAGATTTTTTTAGTTATATCTTGTAGTTGTAGTTCTTTAAAAACACCAAAATCCTTGTCCCCATGGCCATCTACATTTCTGAATGAGGTGGACATTCTTCTGAGCTGATTTCAATATTCAGGCTGATGCTCCCAGCTGCCCTTCAACATCAAATGTCTATGATAGACTCTTAAACTCCCCTTTGACTCTAAAAAAACAATTTGATTTTGTTTACAGAAACTGTCCCACACCAGTTGCTGTCACTTTGGTCCATATGTCTGACTACTTCATCTCATTCCCACAAACAGTGAAGACAAACACTGTGGGATTTGTGGTGATTGAGTTCAAATATGTTTATATATATATATATATATATATATATATATATATAAAGGAATATAATAAAAACAATAAAAATGAAAATAATCAAGGGCCAAGAAGGTGTTCAAGTCCATTGGGAATGATGGGATACCTTGTCAGAAATGCTGTGTGCAGGGAAAGGTACACGACAGTCATCGATTTGTGTCTGCCTGGACGTGGGCCTCAATAACACCATGTAGATGTAGATCATGTAGATGTGAATCAGCAATAGTAGAGACCATAAACAATGATTTTAAATGAATTGCATCATTCATCAAATTCCATCATTCATTCAACTCCCATGACACCTCTCGTCATGCTAAAGTGAAATTTTCAGATTCCCCCAGTGCCATTTCTCCAGTGGCATTTCAGTTTTCATATCCCTCCTCTCCATCCATTTCTTCTCCAACATCTCTTCAGATATTTCATACACACATGCTTAACTTTTGATTTTTGAACATTTGATATCTACAGCCACAAAGCTATTTTTTCACCCTGAGAACTTCTGAACTTGTTCTACAAATTCTAGTCATCCTCTTGTGCAATTCTCACACAACTCACTGCCTAGCCTCATGCCCATCTGTACTTCCAAGAAAGCCTTGAATGTGCCTTTAACCAAGCATTGTCCTTAATACATCTGCTCAAATATATTGCCTGTAATCATGTTATTTATATCTTCTTCTGTGGTGTTAACACACACCTTACTAGAAGTTCTGTCCCTTTTTACTTTAAAATAGGTTTAATCTCTCAAAACCTCTAGAAGCTAAGAGCTGGTCTCCCTCTTTTCTCCCTTTTTGTTGTAATGTTGTAAATGTTGTAATCAACATTTCTAGTCATTAACAACCTGCTAAACTATCGAGACTATCAGTCCAATTTGCGTAACATTTAATCAACCTGCTTGACAATAAACAATGACAAGTATTCATGTTCAACAATATTGTGATTATTTCTAATAACCAGAGGACTTAATTGCAGTAAGATGTTTACATCACTAAGAATTGTGATTATTTTTTACCATCATTATTCACATACCCCAATGCACAGCACAAATGATGAACTCACATGCAGTACCTATGTTATTGGCCACTGTTTACTGTTGGCGCAACATTGTCAACATGACCAGAGCTTCTTTAAAATCCCAAAAATTTAATGTTTACGAATCTGCGCATGACAACGTGACATGAGGGTGAGTAAATTATGAGAGAATTATAAAAAAAAAATTTGCAAACTGTTCCTTTTGTAAAATAACATGTCCTTCCTTGCTTTACCTCTCCACTCTAAAGCGACCAATTATGCTGATTAGATTATAATCTTTTGTGTGAGTGTGTGAACACCGCAAACAGCGCGCTCCAGAACAGATGCTCTTCAGTTGTCCTGAGTGAGGTCCGATTCATTGGTCCACGGTGTCGGCTGCTGAGTCTGTCTGGGATCTTTTTGAGCGCTAAATAATGGTGCCAAAATTGGACTACTCACCAGATTATTTCTCCTTTGCTTCTCCCTACCACACAGGAAATGGAGACACGACAAAGTGCTTTTGATGGCATTTACTGCCACGGTTAAATTTCCCTTAACAATTTCCCCACATAAAAAAATTGTGATTGAAATTTTAGACTACACAATTGCCACGGTTATCTAAAAAAATTGTGATTAGTTAAAAAAGAACACGGCAAGCCTAGCTGGCTGCTAGTATTAAACTCAAGATGGTTGTCTGTGACATGACATGGCATGTAGTGCATGTTTCTGGCCTATAATTTCACTAATGGTCTGGCCCTTAACCTTCAATCTTTTATTTGAACTGTACACATGTGGTCATTGTGAACAGCCTCTATTTTTGCTCCCTCTTCTCTCCACATACATTGTTTTAACTTCACTAGGAACATCAGCATTTAATAAAACAATGTTTTAAATAAAACAACGAGAAATGGTGGTCTGACCAATCGGCTGCAATCGTCCTTCTAGGACTCATTCACTCTTTTTTAAGAACACTGTTGCCTTGTAGAGCCCTCTCTGTATGTTGAACAAGTTAACAAAAGTTACATGGCCCTTTTAGAAAGAAAGTGAGAAACATATACTTTTTATGGCTTTGAGAAAGACATTAATACAAAGAGTTTGCCCTTTCATCGTGTATCGACAACTCTCCTTGATATTTTCCCCATCACGCACAACAGGTATTGATGATCTCCTCAATGTCACAATAAAAATCCATTTCTCTGTGTGTGTTGCTTGAAATTGTGAGTGCCTTGTTGTTGTCTCCCCACGAGCGCTGTTGATGCTGTGTTTCTGTTGTTGAAGCTGGCAGGGGTTCTGTCACTATGAAAAGGCTTCACACCGCCTCTCAGTCTGACCTGCACACAGCACCAGTCCTCTCACAGTCTCGGCCATTGATCTTCTCTGCAGCCCGGCTCACCATGACCAGAACTTAGAAACAAAAGACGTTTCCCTTTCTGAGAGACGGCCCTTATCCACAAAATGACTATGACCTCTAAAGACACGCAAGTCTGACATTAAGCCCAGCAGCTGTAAGAGAGATCTTGTTTTGTAAATAAATATTATGCATTCAGCTCGATCTCATGAAATGCGTCTCTATAGCACGCATTGTATTTATTGTGCAATTTATACACAAAAATGTGTTTTTACATTTTTGCGTGTAAACCCCTTGCGTAGGATTAGGTGTGGGGTACGTGCGTATTATACACTTGGGTAGGATTAGTGGCGTGGTATACGTGCGTATTACACGCCATAAAGTGCGAATGCACACGAAAACGGCGTATCGCATGAAACCCATTTTCGCATTTAAATTGCACGATAAATACAATGCGTGCTACAGAGAAGCATTTCATGAGATCAGGCTGGTGGACCATTGCATATAATGTGAATGGGGAATTCATGACAAAAGGTAATAAATGAGGTCAAATAAAAAAAATTGAGATTCAAATCCTGAGTTAAAATTTATGGTCAAACTTTATATTAGGTGTTATTAACTACTTTGTACTCACATAAAAACAATGGGTGGTGTTAAGGGGTAATGGAAAGGGTCAACATTGTTATTATGAATGTAATTACAGAAATTAATTACAGCTGTAATTACATGCAGGTATGTTTTAAATATAAGTGCAATGTAAAAACCTTTATGTGCACAATGCACTGCATCAAATGATTAATTTAAATGTTAGTACATAGCCTAGTAGTTAAACACATTTAATATAAAATGTGGCCAAATTTACTAATAATAACCTTATTTAAAATCAATGTTAGCTCTAAAAATTGTAGGGATGCATCATTAAAACTCTGGCAGATACCAATAACACTTATAAGATAACAAAGGTTATATATTACATTTTATGGTGAATAACTGATAAATGTTTGATATTAAAATTCTATACTGTTTAAATAAACAATAAAACACTAAGGCCGGGTTTCACAGACATGGTTCGGACTAAGCCAGGACTAGGACTTTTAAGTAGCTTTTATAAACTTGCCTTAAAGGGACTGTAAGTAACTTTTTAAGTAATTTATTATCTAAAATCAATATTTGTATTCATAAATATGTCCCCAATGGTGTACAAATACCTCTGCCAATTATCTGATTTATCCTCGTAAACGAAGAATTTATTATATTTATATACATGGGACGGGTCCACGGAGGCTTCCATGTAGTTCCGTCATCTTGAAAAACTATAATAGCAGAGAGGGACAAAAAGTACGCCAACGCATTTCCACAACGTGTTTTCGTTCAGAGCCAGCATGACATAACCGACGCAAAAGAAAACATTGCTCTCTGAAACATTTTCTATAGCTCTCTTTTTTCATAAACAATCAAATAGCTCAAGTTGTGAATATTTTGCTACGTGCATGAGATTGTACAGAGAATGAAAATGAATTGCTAAAGTTACTGCTAGCCACATATAAATTGTACAAACCTCGGTCGCTTCTCTTCTCTGCCTTTGGAAACTTTCAATTCTATCAAGATCGTCTCTTGTAGCTCGTTGTATTGACTCTCGCTCTGCTCCTCTTCCTCGCCTAGATCCCACTGATCAACTGCCTCTCTGTCCTCTTCCTCTACTTCTTCCTCTCCCTACTGTTGAATCTTCTCATGATGATATCTAACAATGCATGTAGCCTACTTCAGAAAATATAACGAGTAAACAAGGCATAACTACTAATTACAATAGTTCATGTTTTTGACACTCATTAATTCATACTGTAACATTCGTTTGTTTGTTGTGTCAATTTGAAGTTTGTTTGAAATAACAAACCTGTTCACCCGAAGGAAAACTCGACGAAGTACTATTAGAAGACATCCTGTCATAGCTTTTTGGTACATAACGGCTACCATAGATGCAACACGCATTTGAAAACGCGAGGCGCTGGAGAGCACAATTCGTTTGAATGCAAAATACAATTTCACAGCTAGATGGGAGTAATTCTTCCTTAATGTCCCTTTCAAAAAAAAAAAAAACATTACTGGTGTGCATCTTGAGACAAAACAATGCCAGTGACATATTTTAAGATATGTCAGTGCAAGTTGCTTTCAGTTAAAACAGCTCAAACATGCATTTTATTCTGGGACTATGCTTAAGCCTTGTCTGTGAAACTGGGCATAAAAGTGGCAAAATAACAAATAAAATTGTTTAAAATGTATTTCATATTAAAGTATGAAAAATGGTTTACAAACAAGATCACTTGGCTATATATTCACATATGTGTCTGTCTTTGCTCTCCCGGCTACACTACACACTTGTCAAACATTTTGACGCCTAGCGACTTACATTACAGAGGGAGGTAATGCTACATAAATTCCATAATGTACTGTACGCCGCACCTCTTCATCTAAGAATACACCCCCACTGAATATAAGACGTTAGATTCTATACTTTATACTCCGAAAGGACTGTGTTCAATGGACCCTGGAAAGTGAGAGCCATTACATACTGTTTTTATGTCTTTAGTAAGGGAGGTACCACATAATAGGCCCTGTGTTCCAGGAGGTTTAGACGGTACACAATAATGAAAGGTATTTGGTTCGCCAAGCACCGCTCCTGATATACAGCAAATTCAAAGAGACAACGCATAGCGACAGTCTACCAGCATTCATGAGCACTCGAGAAGGAAAACATTGGGAGCTGAAATAGACCTCCAGTTTGTGTGAGGTACTGATAGCAAAAACAGAAGTTGGCGTAATGAGTGTGGTTTGCTTCACGGAGAATCTGAACCCCCCTGGGAGACTGACAGTCTGGAGGTGAGCTGCTCTTCAGCATTCACGAACGCCTGTTTACACGCTCATCTCAAATTGCGAGTCTTCGCCTCCCTTTGTTATTGTCAAACTCCTCTGTTGTTTAGTTTGTAAGACTGAACACGAGAGACTTGAGATCTTGACTGTGAATTTGGGCGCGCGCGTACGTGCAGTTAGAATTGTCAGAGACATTTTTCTCAGTGCATAAAGATCGTTTTCATATTCAGCGTCTGAATAAATGACTCATGGCTCTGAATACTGCAGCAGAAGGGAGCTCCTCAACCACTTTGCTAATTATCACAGATTGAATCATTTTTTAACAACTGAGCTCAAATGCAGCCAGTAAAGAGGGTGATCTGTCTTTGCTCCATGCATTGGAAATGGAACTCGAAATTTCCTGTTAATTATTAAGCTTTCCCCATCAAATGAATTTTAAATCATTTTCTGTTTGGGTTTCTGTAAAGTGAACCCAAGTTATGGCCTGATCTTTTCAAAAGAAGATTTAGCAATGACTGAAAACGATATGATTTTTCACACTATAAAGCTTGGAACTTTGCCCGCATCGTCATGAAAACAAAAATAGCATCCTAACTGTTCAATTTGCCAGGGATGGAAGAGACATATGAAAGCATGAAAATAAAGACTGACATTAGCTATAATCTGTAGACATTTAAAAATACATTTTGAATAAGCACATTGGATATGGGTTTTTGAAGTCAAGACTTGTGCATTATCTGCTAGCACTGAAGTGAAAAAGAAGTGACAACGAAGGAGAATTTGCCCTTGTTGGTGTCAGCTCAATCAGCCTCCTTTGGAGGGCACTGTTTTGTGGCACAAACATATGCCTGCTATCTCAGCTGACCACATGTCCAGGCCTTAATAATATCTGACAGTAAATATATAACCTTACCATCTGCTCGTATAACGGTGCTGTGCAAAGCGAAAACGCTAGTTACTTACAACATTGCAGGGTGGCACCCTAAAGGAAAGAACAATAAAATGGCAGGTCACGAGGGTCAGCACATTCTGTCTTCATTACTTAGATTAGTTTATAGAGCTAATAGAGCTGCATAGAAATTAAAGCTTTAGCTGCCGGGAAGACTCAATCGTTACCAATACCTTCTCATCTATCCAATCACGTTCTAATACCTGTGGTATAAAAAATGGGTACTTACACATGTCTGAGTTCGCAGATGCTGATGCTTTCATTCAGTTGGCAGAAACCGACGCCGGCGTTCACTCACTTGCGTTTCGATTCCAATCGTATCAAAGTCATCGTTGATTTGATCTCACCAACTCTGGCGGTGCGCGAGACATGCGTGTAGGAAACCATGCAGCGCGTGGCGGCTTTAAAGGTGCCCTAGAATGGTTTTTATTTTTATTGTATAACGTTTTCTGGGTTGCCCTTATAATGTTAGTATGTTTTTTAGAAAAAAAATAGTCATAATTTAGAAATAAAAGGCATTTTTCCTAGCCTGATTTTAGCCCTTAGCCCAAACGCTCTGTTTGGAGGGGCGTGTCTGCTGTGTGTAACCGGCATCTGCTGTGATTGGCTGACATGATTGCATATGAAATAGCTAGTATTACATGTGAAACTCTCTCGAATACTTTTACTACAGATATTATATGTTTTTACTATTACAGCTATCGAGATTAACAAATCGTGAGATGTTTTTTAGAGTATTTAGATCTATTCCCATCACATAAAATGTTGCTGTGATGAGCATTGAGCAAACAGATGACAGTGTGTTGATCGCGAGAATAAAGATCTTATCATTGCAACGCAGTTTCTGCACTCTCTCTAATGCTTTCACCAATGCAAACACGATGATGTAAATACAGTATTGAACGATTTTGAGAGAAATATTACCTGTCTGAACTTGAACAATTACACATTCAGAAAGTGTTGCTTGGTAGCTCGATCGATCGAGGCCAGCTCTGTATTGGCCCAAGTTGAGGAAACAGTCTCGTCGCGTCTTCTGTGAAATGGAAATTTCCAGAGAAAATAAAATTAACCCATTGTTTCTTCAGAGGCTCGGATGAAGGAACTAAATACCTTTGTGTTCATTTGTACATCCAAACACTGAACAACTGCCATGCTTCTGCTGCGCAGTTCCGCCTGTCATTGAACATGGGCTGGCATGTGCAAATTTTTGGAGTCGTACATATTAATGATCCCGACTGTAGCGTCATAGTCGGTATTATGTTGAGATTCGCCTGTTTTTCAGGGGTGTTTTTCAAAAACGAGATTTAAGTAAGAAGGAGAAAACACTGTATGTCATGTCCATGTACTGAACTCTTGTTATTTAACTATACCAAAATAATTTCAGTTTCACATTCTAGGGCACCTTTAAATCTTATGAGAGACTATCTCCTCAGTTTTTTCAAGTTTAAGTTCCACTTTCAAGGCTTTTACGTTGGTTTCCAAGTTTGGTAGGCATTTGCAACAGCCACTTAACATGTCCCATTTACTATGATAAACTTCATTCAGGTAAGTATATTCTACTCAGCTGCTACCCTTCATCAGCGGTAAAGTTCAAATTGGTGACTGTGGTGACGTGGCAGTTTGTCTTAAACTGCTGATTCAGAGACTGCAATCCAACATACTGTACTGCTTAAACAGTAGGACCGGATAGCTCTCTGAATGGTTATACCAAAGTGTAAGCAGATTCACGTAACTGATATTCTACAGTGCAGTGGTATTTTCAGCGTCGTTGATTCCACGCATATGGGCAGTTTGCAAAATACTAACAACTGCGTTGCTGAATAGAATTAAAACAAGCTTAAGAGCAAATTAAATATTAAATTGGCTTTATATGCATCTTTACAGCTAGCGCTCATCTGCTCACTCAACATTGCGAGTGCCTTCCATCTTGAGGAGCATTACCTATTCAACTTGTTTTAAGCCCTTCTTTAAATTCGTTATTGCTTCAGCATTTATGTAGATGTTTTTGGCAATCACTTCCCGCTCACGGAAAAGATCTCTACTTACACCTTACACACATTACTTGAAGTATATCTCAGCTTGTTTTCTGTAATTGACTATCTACTATTCATACATAGAATAACAGCCATTCATACTGTTAAAATTATACATGAAAAAAAAAGAAAAAAAAGTAGATATAGTTATGAAGTATATGTAGGGCTTGATGGGTATGTAGCAGGAGTAATACAAAGGAAACAAATTATATATTTACAAGTGCTGATAATTCTCCATAACTGTTTTTCATTTTGTATATATTTTATCATATCATCAATATCTTTTAATACTTAAGTTTAAGTTCTTCAATAATAGAAATGCGGTACAATCGCCGTAACACAATTTTCCTAAGTTATGGTTCTATGTGGCCTAGGGCCTTGTCTGAGTGGTCTGTCTCTGTGTGGCTTTAGGAGCCTCGTGGCCCAGCGGGCCTTGTCTCTATTACCCCTTTTCCACCAAGGCAGAGCTGGTGCTGGTTCGGAGCCAGAGCCTAGTTTCAATTCGGTTCTTTGTTTTTCCACACGCAAAGCACCAGCTCCGAACCAGGAAAAGTGGTTCTTAAGTAGCACCAAATCATTGCTGGTCTAGAACAGAGCCAAGTAAGAACCGCTTGCGTCAGGGGCTGGGGGCGGGGTTACTGTGACCAACAAGATGAATAGAAACTTGTGACCGCCATTTTTAAATAGCAGCTAGTCGAGCTAATAGCAGCATGATTATAATATCCGTCTATGTAAGTTACGACGAGCTGCACGAACGCGTTGGATTCCGATGTATTTTTGCAAACCCATGAGCATCCATAGTAACGCAACGTCCGTTATTGTTGATGGCTTGTTCGAGATGCATCGGAGCGGCGCGGACCGATCGGAGCTGCGGAGTGTTTGGAGATCATACGACTCCTTGTGCTTTTGGATCGCTTTCGCAGTGCTTTGATGTCATGCGGCGATCGATCTGCGAGAAGCCAATGCATCTTGAACAAGTCTGGCGTGTTTGTGTTTGGCGCTACCGCACTAGCGTTGCTGGGCAACATGAGACGTATGCAGTGACGTAAGATCTGGCTCTGTTGTGGCTCTCTAGCCGGTGGAAAGGCAAACTGGTTCTTAGTAAGCTCGTCAGTCGAACCAACTCCGAACCAGCTCTGGCTCTGGCTCTGAACCAGCACCCGGTTCTTGTTGGTGGAAAAGGGGTATTCGTGGGTCTTTTAGGCCTAGTGGTATATCGTTGCCTTGTCCTTAAAAAGATGCCTATGGTTGGCCAGTGGTCCTTCGGGGCAAAGGTTCTGTGTGGTCTACCAAGGCCTCGTAGCATTAATTGCTATAAAAAAAAAATTCAAAAAAATGGCTGGCTAGCCTTCGTTATGTGTTTTGTTTAGTCCTACCTCATCTTTGTGGCCTTAGCGGCCGTAGTGGCTCATCGAGGCCTCGTCTCTGTGGTCTATCATGGCTGTGTGGCTCATCGAGGCCTCGTCTCTGTGGTATATCATGGCCGTGTGGTCCAATGTGGCCAGTTTGCGGTCCGATGAGGCCTGATCTGTGTGGTTCAATGTGGCCTTCTATGTATGGCCCTAGGTGGCCTGCTCTGTGTGGTCCAATGCGGCACTGTTCTGTGTGGTCCATCGCGGCCTTGTCTCTGTGTGCCCCAAGATGGCTTGGCTCTGTGTGGTCCATTGTGGCCTTGTCTCTGTATGGTCTCTTACGGCCTTGTAACATGTGGTCCATAGTGGCCTTGCTCTGTATGGTTATCACGGCTTGTGCTTCCAATGACCTGTCTCTATGTACCCATGCTAGCTTCATTCTCAGTTTAGCTCCACTATTCCCCAGCACCTTGCTTCTCTTCAACTCGTTCCCGTAGCTCAAACGGTACAGCGTTGGAGATTATAACGCTAAGCCATGTGTTAATTTTCTGGGAGCAAGAAATAAGATGTAAAATGCATCTTGAAATGTAATACTAGTCACTTGTGAGGACAGCGTCAGCAATGGATAAATGCTCAAATGTAAATACAGCAGCAGGAATATAAAAAATGCATATACATGTCCTCACATAGTAACTTACAGGTTCACTGCTTCTCTCAATGATGAAGTGGCCCTCTTTACCAATTAGCTATTGGCCTATGAGCCATTCCATGTTTCTGCTATTGTGCTAACTGTCTTCAGGCAGGAAATGCAGAGTCCGGACCCCCGGATTATGAGCTACAGACGGGGCCTATGCCAAAGAACTATCATAATATTGCTTGCTGAGCTGTTAATAAATGGTTAATTGTTAGTCTTTCTGGTAGAAATGAGGCATTTGGACCATGTTCTTCAAGGCAACATAACTTTAAAAAAAAAAAATTATTTGTTGATGACCTGTATAAAATAAACAGATGTTGAAAAAGAGATAAATGAGCAGGGCTATGATCTGTAGTTTTTACAAAAGCTCTGGAGCTGTCAAAAGTTTTAAATCATCAGGCAGACTTAGATGAAAAATAAACTGGGAGATCTGGGTCCAGGTAACATGGAGAAAAAGAGTACACATTGTTACATAGAAAAAGCTGGTTGAAAATTGGTGAACTAATCCTTTTAAAGTGTCATCTCTAAAGTTAAGATGTTCCATAGTAGATTTGACATATCTTACCGTTATATCTTGACAGCAACATAGTGTCGCCCCAGAACCGGCCCACATCTGGTGTGCATTGAATCCACATGTACCAAATGTGGCCCGGATCTGGCCAATCACTATGTTGCTGTCTGGCTAGCATACTGTTGCTTCGCATGTTTAGTGGACTAATGATCCCTGAGATTCTGTTCTGTCTCATTAAGAGACCAGAAACATCACAATAGCCGCATTTCCACTGTCGGGCCAAAAGCAAACGCGCTAGTGAGGGCCAGTCACCTTCCCACGGTCACTTCCAGGGCTTAATCTGGCTTCCTTGGGGCCAACGGTCAGGTTTTTTTTTTTTTGGCCTGCCTAACACCTTGGTCTAAAAGCAGGCCAACTGAGGCTTAAGAAGTGGTTATGAACAAAGGTGGTGTTTGAGAGGGTCAACACCGCTGCTTGTTTCCCACATTTTCATATCAGGCTACCAGCTAACCTCAACATTAAAGAGAAATTTCAGCTCAAAACTAACTTTCAGACACCAGCAAGTATATGCGATAACTTCCAAATACAATCCGATGGGAATTCTGATAACCGATGAGGCAGAAATAGATTTATATTTTTATATTTATACTTGTGCTAAAGGTCACATAGGCTAAAGCTGAGCCTGTAATAATACATTAATATATTAGATATGGGATTTTTCTGTCTTTGTCTGAATATAGATACACTATACACTCACCTAATGGATTATTAGGAACACCTGTTCAATTTCTCATTAATGCAATTATCTAATCAACCAATCACATGGCAGTTGCTTCAATGCATTTAGGGGTGTGGTCCTGGTCAAGACAATCTCCTGAACTCCAAACTAAATGTCAGAATGGGAAAGAAAGGTGATTTAAGCAATTTTGAGTGTGGTGTGGTTGTTGGTGCCAGACGGGCCGGTCTGAGTATTTCACAATCTGCTCAGTTACTGGGATTTTCACGCACAACCATTTCTAGGGTTTACAAAGAATAGTGTGAAAAGGGAAAAACATCCAGTATGCGGCAGTCCTGTGGGCGAAAATGCCTTGTTGATGCTAGAGGTCAGAGGAGAATGGGCCGACTGATTCAAGCTGATAGAAGAGCAACTTTGACTTAAATAACCACTCGTTACAACCGAGGTATGCAGCAAAGCATTTGTGAAGCCACAACACGCACAACCTTGAGGCGGATGGGCTACAACAGCAGAAGACCCCACCGGGTACCACTCATCTCCAGTACAAACAGGAAAAAGAGGCTACAATTTGCAAGAGCTCACCAAAATTGGACAGTTGAAGACTGGAAAAATGTTGCCTGGTCTGAGAAGTCTCGATTTCTGTTGAGACATTCAGATGGTAGAGTCAGAATTTGGCGTAAACAGAATGAAAACATGGATCCATCATGCCTTGTTACCACTGTGCAAGCTGGCGGTGGTGGTGTAATGGTGTGGGGGATGTTTTCTTGGCACACTTTAGGCCCCTTAGTGCCAATTGGGCATCGTTTAAATGCCACGGCCTACCTGAGCATTGTTTCTGACCATGTCCATCCCTTTATGGCCACCATGTACCCATCCTCTGATGGCTACTTCCAGCAGGATAATGCACCATGTCACAAAGCTCACAAATGTCACAAATGAACGGGAGCTTCGTGCCCTGGATGTGCATCCCACAAATCTCCATCAACTGCAAGATGCTATCCTATCAATATATGGGCCAACATTTCTAAATAATGCTTTCAGCACCTTGTTGAATCAATGCCATGTAGAATTAAGCCAGTTCTGAAGGCCAAAGGGGGTCAAACACAGTATTAGTATGGTGTTCCTAATAATCCTTTAGGTGAGTGTATAGGCACAGGTATCAATATGTATAGGCACACTATCTGCTAATATATAAACAACTTGAGCAAATACAGTACCTCATGATTTGACAAATTCAATTTGTCTGAAACTCAGAGTACAAATTCACCAACAAATAAGGCCTATAAAATATGTCAGTTGTCACTTTCTTATTCACTACACTAAAATGTATTACTTTAACTTCATTTCAGCAAAATTTGATCTGAATCTACACAATATTTTTATTTACTATTTTTATTATTATTTTATTTATTATATTTATTAATAATGCAAACACATTCTGATGAAGAATAGTGAAATTCTTCAGAGACATCCCAAAAAGTGACCAATTTACAAAACAGCTACACCACTTTTGAGCAGAACATTTCAGCACAAACTTTCGTCATTATAAAAAGCTTCTGGAGGAGTGATGCCTCAGTCTCAGCAAAGTATCCCAGATCAAACTGGTGTGCTCAATCCTGTAATTTAACACTCAGAACTGAGCCACAATTTTGGGAACTGCACTGTGCAAAGTGTTCAGCACAGATTTGCTTGCACCATTATTTGATTTGCATAATTCCTTTAGTGAACTGGCTACAATGCAGCCAATTCATTCTTAGTGAATTCACTCCTAAATGTCTAAATGCATTTCATGTGTACTTAATCTCACTCTAGATTAACAATTTACATATATGCAATCATCTTACTTAATCGTATCCTACAAGATCAAATCTGTAAGTTTGGAAACAAAGCCAACAGAGTCACCATTTAATTGCTGATTTAGAAATACAGCTGTTTTTATATAACATCCCTTGTTCAAACGTAAAGTAAGAATCAAGTTTTGGATGCTAATATCCTCCAAGATATCAAGTGATCCTTCTTTGCCTAAATTTACATACAGTATATTCAATGTATTTGCTGACATCATGAGAATAAACAAGTTGTTAAAAAATAGCAGGTGCAGCAAGCGAACAGCCAAGCGATTCCCTGCCACCCAAAACACAGCAATCAACACATCTCACTGTGAGTACTATTTGTATTCAGACTCTATAATGATGCTCAGTGTAACAAACCGGATTTCAGCAGGAGTCTGAGAGACATCACAGAGCTGAACCTGAAAGCACTGAAACACAAGAAGCCTGAGGCTCACTGAATCAACATATAATACAGCATCATTAGCCCCTTAGCATGTCATGAACCAGATGTTCATTTATAACTGCTGAATATTAAGTGCACACTGTTCTCTCTCCATTGCTCTGCCCTCTGTAAAACATTTTAAAGTAATCCAAACCAAAACCATCAGACACATGCACAGCTTTTCTCCAATTCTCTATTCCGGCTCAACAAGGACCTCAACCGTGGTGAGATCTCTACCTGCATTGGGCAAGGTTGCATAATGTAGAGACCCATAGTGCAATAATATTCACCTACTTTTTTTTTAGTGGCCTTGGTTCCAGAAGTATATTTCTCATGTAATTTGTCCATAGGGATTTCAATAGGTCCTTCAATAAAGAGTACTAATAAGGCTGTGATGCAGTATGATAAAGAACATGTTTGGAGTGTTTGGAGTACATAGAATGTTATTTGGGGCACAACAAAAAAATTGCACATTACATGAATCATTGTAAATGACACAATCCAGTGCTTTTGACTGAAAAAAAAAATTAACTAACTCATAGCTGACATTACATGTGAGAAACAAAAAAAACATGAGCTTGTAACAGAATTAAACGTTTGCTTGTATTAAAATTGTTAGAGAGAAAACCTAGAGAAAAACAACCTAAACAACAAAAATTACATAGTGAAAATTATAAGAGCTCCTACTTGTACCATGTGACTGCTTTAGATTCATTTAGGAGTTGATAGTGGGGCCATAGAAATGCATAATCCCAGTATGAGGATGTGAACATCCTCCGAATAAAATGTCATGTGTTGTCATCTTGAGACTGAGATAATTATAACATGGTGTGAATGCTGCACCTGATAGGCTAACTTATCTGGATTATGGGTAGTGTAGTTCTTCTCCTGTGTTCTATTCTGCAATATTTTTCCAAATGAGGTTGAAATCACAAAGAAAACGCTGCAACACAAGCTCATTGGAAAAATGTGCCTGTGGCAAAATTTTTGCAAAACAATACGTACATATCACTGCAGTTTCCAACAGAAATGCAGTAAAAAAACAAGCAATTTTAATGGTTTCCACACACAATTATGAATACAGGGGCAGATTATGAATTAATAAAGACTTGTTTTCAAGCGGCTCCTTGCACAATTATGACCTCGAAACACTGTTTACCATAGTGCATGATTTGTAAACGAATATATTTTGCAGTTTGCATCACTTAACCAATTCGATATGTTTGGTTTCCTATCAGTCGGTCACTATGACGTATGTTGTGACTGACCAATAGGAATCTCGCTAGAGAGACCAATCTACTTCGAGTGAAACTAAACAAGCCAATGCACATTGGCGTGCAAACATTTGCATCAGCTGCGCAGCCTCGCAGCACGGGTATATAACGAGCAGATGGTGTGATTGCACTTCAGCTTTTTGCTTCGGAGCCAAGCACTTCATATGCTGACTACACACAGTGAATCTGCAAGCCTCTTCTGGACCTCTCCACTTTGGTGCAGGCATGACAGCACAGCAGCGCGAGCGGTCTTCTTCTATTTGTTTTTTGTTTTGTTTTTATTTTTTTTAAAACTGAGCAAAAACAAAAAAAGCTGTTTTCACAGCTGGTAAGGTGCGCGGTGACAGCGCTCAACACCCGTTTTCATGGCTGGTAAGACCAGCGAGAGAGAACAGTGCACAGACAGGTGCACATTCCTGTCTGTGTTCGCGGTGACTGTTTCACAGCTGCTTCAGCACCAAGGAGAGCAGTCCCTAAATAAGCTTACGCAGATAGAAAAGTGTCTTTTTCAAGATGACTTTCTATCTGTGTGTTTCTGGATGGGGTCGTTACCTGGGGTCACGGAATGGTCACGATCACTGCCTCGTGTGTCTGGGCCTCGAACACGCTGAGGCGGCGTTCGTGGATGAGTCATGTACCCATTGTGGGTCGAGACTCTCGTTCCTACAAAGGGGTGGAGTCCCCGTGCCTCTGCCTCGATCCAATCCTCCTCAGAGGGTTGCTTCGGGCAGTGATGCGGGTGACCTGAGGATTACGGTGAGAGTACTTCTTTGGGGAACCCTCACCTCTCTCACACTCCGCAGCCAGTTGAGCCACCAAAGGAACGTGCTCACCATCCTTGAGGTGTGTACCAATCGTTTCCTTTGGTGCTCCCCGTGAGGATCAGATGTCGATCGCTGCATCGGAGGGTGGGTCAGACCTCTCCGCGGACGACGACTCGGTGCCACTGCCTCCTTCGGGTGTGCCAGCGGTGCCTGAGTAGGACCTGGAGATGATGGCCAAGCTTTCCCGGGCCGCTAACAGGATCTAGCTCGTGTGGAACCCTCCACCGTGTCCCGAGTAGGGCTGGGTATCGTAACAAAATTTTCGATACCGATACCGATACCGATACCTTGACTTCGATACCGGTTCCTGAACGATACCTTTTTCGGTACCAATTTTAGGAAATCCGTTTTAACAATATTACATTACCTTTCTTTTTTTTTTCAAGTTTGTTGACTTTTTTACACTCATATTTTGAGTCTGTAAAAAAAAACAAATGCTAAAGTTTTCTATGTTTCCTAATCATTTAACAACATGTAGGCCTATTCTTTACTTCAATGAGCTCATTGTTTCTGCCTTAATGCATTGTTTAACAATGAAACAATGAAAATTAATTGAAATGCATTACACACAGTCACTCACCTCTAACAGATCACACATTGTAATTTAGACACATGCATTTTCTGTAAAGCTGCTTTGAAACGATAAGTTTTGTGAAAAATGATATACAAATAAATGTGAATTGAATTAAATATACCGTAAAACTTCAAATAATAGCCGAGTCCCAAATAGATGCCTGTCTCTTTTACACGCCTGGTGTGGCGACTGGTTTTTGGCGGCCGGGTCGGTGAATGATGTAGAATAGAATAACTGCTGCTCTTGACAGGGCGCAAACGAGCAGAGAGGGCGCGCGCGAGAGAGAGAGAGAGAGCGCCCCGGCCGCGCGCGCGCCCTCTCACGTCTTCAAACAACACGAGCGCTGTCTTGATCTCTCTCCCTCGCGCATATTAATCAAAATCTATTGACACGATAGTAAAAGGTCGGAAGACCGCAGTTTCACGTGGAGCATTTGGAGATTTTTAGAGATTAGAGACTCTAGGAACAACATCTCAATGAACAACATCTCAACACTAAATTATAAAGGCCTGTCTCATATAGACGCGCTGTCTCAAATAGGCTACAAGCCGGTGCAGTTCGGCGATTTGGGAAAATAAAAGCCCGGGCTATTATTTGAAGTTTTACGGTAGGCTACTGGGGTGCGAAGTATACCTCGCGCTAAAAAACAACAACAACAAAAAAACAACAACAACGCATAAAGCTTGCCGCAAGCAGTGGCGAAAGTAGCCTAATGATTATGGATGTGTCGGGAAAAAACAGCAAGGATATATTTAAAAAATATATTAAGATGAATATGGCGATGTTGACTCGATCGTCATTCCTGCAGTAGTGAACACGGACGCGCGCCTATGGATTATAATCAAACTCTTTATTTCTAATTGTTTCGTTTAAAAGTAGACATATTTTAACCTATATTTAAGTCTATATGCCTATTTCTCGTGTCTGTGAGTATCCTATACGCTTAGTTTCGGTTCGTTTGTGACACGCTCCAGTTCTTGCAGTCGAAGATAACGCTCTCAAGTGTTGCCATAGTCTTGGCAGCAATTATCTTGTCGAAAATATTGGATCGCGTGCTTCTGACATCGAGTGTGGTACATAGGTAGGTACACTGTTGATCTTTTCCACATATTTTCTATCTATCTGGGTTGGGACACACACACACACACACACACACACACTACAGCCTCACGTGCGACGAGCCACGTCTTCCGCCACAGCCAATCATGCTGCATGCTTATTCATTGTTTCACTGACGTTGACTAGATTAACCCCTTAGGTATCGAAATGTAGTACCGAAAATCAAGACATGTTTCGATACTCGGTAGTATCGAGACAATTCGGTCGGTACCTAAAAAGTATCGAACTCGATACCCAGCCCTAGTCCCGAGCCCTCGAGGCTGGATGATTGGTATCTCGGGGTGACGCGCGCTGGTTCTCAGCAACCCACCCCAGTGCCTTTCTTCCTGGAATTGCATGAGGAGCTCACAGGGACGTGGACGGCAACTTTTACTGACAGAAACCGTCTCGGTGGCTCCTCCTCCTTCACCACCCTTGATGGCAGGGCAGCTAAGGGATACACGCGTTTCCCGCCAGTGGAGCAGGCCGTTGCTATGCAACTGTGCCCTAACTCCATTTGGCGCAGAGAACCGTGTCTTCCTTCCCGGGCCTGTAGGTACTCGTCGGACCTATCCGGCAAGGCTTACAAGGCCTGTGGGGAAGCTGCCTCTGCCATGCATGCTATGGCGTTGTTGCAGGTCCATCAGGCCAAGGCACTGAAGGTCCTGCACGAGGGTGGTCATGACCCACAAGTTCTCCAGGAACTTCGTACCGCAACGGACTTCACGCTTCGTGCGGTCAGTGGGTCGTGCGATGTCCACTTTGGTGGTCCAGGAGCGCCATCCCTGGCTGAGTCTGGCAGACATGAGGGAGACCGACAAGTTCCGGTTCCTCAACTCCCCCGTGTCCCAGACCGGCCTCTTTGGTGACGCAGTCGAGAACTTCGCCCAGCAGTTCTCGGCTGTACAGAAGCAGACTGAGGCCATCAAGCACATCCTGGCACAGCGGTCAGCTGCTGCCTCCACCTCACCGCCCCCTGCTCCTCAGTCTGCTAGTCGCCGGGGGAGTCCTCCTGCGTCTGCACCTGCTGCCGCGCCGCAGCAGCAGCCTCCACCTAAATGGCACTGTGGTGCCAGTCGCAGGGAGACTGCTCTCCAGCAGATGATGACTGCATCGCTCCCTCCCTCCTTCCGCCACTGGCCTCAAAACCAGCGGTACCCAGATTTTCAACAAAAGAGCAGTTTCTTTAATCTCTAGGTCCAAAGAGGGCCTGAAGAGCAGTGGGAGGAGAGAATCCTCACCATTCTCATCTGCCTCTTCTTTCCCCAGCGGGCAGCAGTGTGCGGTTCGAGAACGCAACCAAGCCGCCTCCTGCACCTCCTGCCCTGTGGAACCAGGTACGTGTTGCACAGCACACTCAGACTCCGCTACGGGCTGCCTCCCAGAGAGAGCCTCCCGAGTCCCTGTGTTCTACCTCGTTGCCCCACTCCTGGTACGCTTACGGTCCCTTTGTTCCTGCTTGTACGGTCTCTGTGAGCCTGGTTAGTTCTCCCTAGTCCGTCTCTCTGGCTCATTCGAACCATCAGGCTCGGCAATGCGATTCAGTTCGCCCGGCGTCCCCCCAAGTTTCGGGCCATCCACTCCACTACAGTGAGAGCAGCCAATGCCCATGTCTTGCACGTGGAGATTGCAGTCCTACTGGTGAAGGACACGATAGAGTCCGGTCCCTCCAGCCGATATGAGGTCAGGGCACTGCAGTCCCTACTTCATTGTACCCAAGAAAGGTGGTGGGTGGGTGGTGGGCGGCAGCAGCGGTAACTCCGCTTGGCTTGCTTCATATGAGACCGCTTTAGCACTGGCTTGACGGCCGAGTCCCGAGATGGACGTGGCATCACGGCACTCACTGGATGGCAATCACACCGGCCTGCCGCCAGACCTTCAGCCCGTTGTCAGACCCCTTGTTTCTTCGGGCAGGAAGTCCGCTTGGAACAGGTGTCCAGCCATGCTGTGGTGTTCACAGATTGCATACATCAACCGACAAGGTGGTCTACCCTCCCGTCGCATGTCGCAACTCGCCCGCCATCTCCTCCTTATCTGGAGAGAGTTCAGGGAGGCTCAGGTAGACCTGTTTGCCTCCTAAGAGACCTCCCACTGCCAGCTGTTTTACTCCCTGACCGAGGGAACACTCGGCACGTATGCACTGGCACACAGCTGGCCCCAGGGCCTCCACAAATATGCATTACCCCCAGTGAGCCTACTTGCGCAGACACTGTGCAAAGTCAGGGAGGACGGGGAGCAGGTCCTTCTGGTGGCTCCCTATTGGCCCACCCGGACTTAGTTCCCAGAACTCCTGCTCCTCGTGGCAGTCCCTTCCTGGCCCATTCCTCTGAGGAAGGATCTTCTGACACAGATGCAGGGCACCCTATGGCACCCATGTCCAGACCTCTGGAAAATACATGTCTGGTCCCTGGACGGGACACAGAGGTTCTAGGTGACTTACCCTCAGAGGTACTTAACACCATCACTTCAGCACGGGCACCGTCCACGAGACGTGTTTACGCCCTGAAGTGGAACCTGTTCATTGAGTGGTGTTCTTCTCGCCGAGAAGACCCCGAAGATGTTCGATAGGGTCTGTGCTTTCCTTCTTGCAGCAAGTGTTGGAGCGAAGGCTGTCTCCCTCCACCCTCAAAGTACATGATGCCGCTATTTCAGCCTATCACGACCACATATATGGGACCATTCCCTGGTGCTTCAAGCACTTCAGGATGTAAAGCCAGTAAGGCTCTGTGCTGGACGGGACCAGCGGTGAAGGCTCTGTCCTGGACGGGACCAGCGGTGAAGGCTCTGTGCTGGACGGGACCAGCGGTGATTCAATGTTACTGACCATGAACGGTGAGCCACACCATCTTAACACGGCCTCCAGATACTGCTCAATGGTCATACTGGGATTTCCTGGTGGCATCCATGAACTGAAGTGTGGGTCTAAACCACTCCAAAATAAGTCCATCAACTGCTGATCCGTTAACACAGTTAGATGGCTGTACTCCAGGAACTCCTCTAGGTAGGACTCAATCTTACGGCCATCTTGATAAATGGAGCTCAAGATCTCACCCGCTTTATCCATTTTGTGTTCGGTTCTTCTATCACGGGTTGTGGTGCAGGTTGAAGAAGAGGCTGAATCAGAAGGCTCACATACAAACATTTACTAATTAAATCAAAACAACAAACAGGTAAAGGCAGGTAAACGGGCAGAGGTTTCACAACGGTAACATACACAGGTAACATCAACGATAACATAGATGTAACATAACCATAGTCGAGAACCAACAAAGACTAACTGGACAGAAGGAAACTAAATACAGATTCCAATGAACAATAAAGAGGTGAGGACAGGTGATACGGATGATGATGACGAAGAACAGGTGGGTGATTGAGGGAGGGAGTTCAGGTGTGGAGACAAGGAGGATTCTGGGAAGTGTAGTGCAGACAAAGACAATTACCACAAATATTAATATATTTTTATTATTATTGTTATAATTATTGGGATGATTACTACCTTCACTACGATTATATTAAACTGCCCCTATCTATACCTATACCACAAAAATATCCCATGTACCTGCATACACCACTATATCGATAACTATATTAAGTTGTTTTCTATTTTGTTGGTTTCTGTTATTATTATTATTATTTTATTTTATTATTATTTGTATGTATTTTTTTGTTTGTTCTTCTCTCTCTTCTGTATTGTATATATGTCACTGACTTCTTATCTTGTATATGTTACTGTATTGTATATATGTCACTGACTTCTTATCTTGTATATGTTACTGTTTTGTTAATTGCAATAAAAATTAAAAATAAAATAAAAAAGAAGATAGGCTTGCACAGGGCGCTGGATGGGGTACAGCAGCTGTAGCGCTTTGGTAGGGATTCCTATTGGTTGGTCACAGCATACGCAGCCCGTTCTCATCCCAAGGCGTCATATACTGACGCTCGTGACATTTCGTCTACATTCAATGCGCATGGTAGCCTTTAGCGTCAATATGAGACGCAGATTTAAATGGGTCAGAAGGCGCCTCCTAGCGGTCTAACCCTAACCCTACACCAGACCTAAACCTACCCATTCTTGTGCGTGTTATATTGACGCTAAAGGGTACCATGCGCGTTAGATTTAGACGAAATGTCAAAAGTGTCAGATATGACGCCAAAGGATGAGAATGCGTTGGCATACGTTATAGTGACCGACTGATAGGGAACGTCTCGGTTACATGTGGTAACCCTTGTTCCCTGAAGGGTCCCGTCGCAACATCTGCGGCCGCCCGCCGGGGCAGCCAGCTTTTTCAGGCTTGGGCAGGGGCGTTTCTAGGATTTTCATTTTAGGGGGGCTAAGCCCCCAATGAGGGTATGATACATTTAAAAAACAGAAAAGAAAAAAAGGTAACACTTTAGTTTAGGGTCTAATGCTCACTATTAACTAGTTTCATTACCATGCAATGGCAGGGTTTATAATCACTGTGGTCCCGAATGTGAAGCAGGTCAGTCAGGGGTGTTCGGGGTCTCCCCGAGAATATTTTTCTCTTTGTTTTTATCTTGTGCTGTCTCTTCCCCTTCTAAAGTTGAGCTTTGACTGATATAGGCTTTTTATTTTTGTCTGTCAGTGAAGTAAACATAGGGTCAACTGATCATTTTCTCAGACGTGTTCATTTACTGAAAGCTACTAGGAAAGCTAGGTAACTAAGTTAATTAAATTAAATGTAATATTGTATGTTATTTTATTTGTTTACTTGCCCAGGGACAGCAGAAACTAGCTGTTAGCTAACTCTGGTGCAATTACTTTTAATTGTGCATTGTCCCTGTAAAAAAAATATAAAAAATAAAAAAAATATAAAAAAAAAAAAATGAAATGAAATTCATGCACAATATGTAGGCTACACATTCATTATTTATCTTATGCCTAATACAGGGCCGTGGACAGGGCTTTATAATCACTGAGGTCCTAAATCTGAGGTTGGTAGGGGGTTCAAATTTTTTATTTCTCTGATATGTGCATTTCAAGACGTTTGAAGACAAAAAAAAGGATAAGAAATAGCTTTAAAACCATGTCAGCAGGCAGTAGACTATTTGTCAATACCTGCTCTTTCTTTATCTCCATCATCCTTTCTTTTTTTCTCAGTCTCCTCATCCTGCCCTTTCTCTTCCCCTCCTGAAGCTGAGTTTTTTACATTTTTTAAAGGCTACAATTTTTATTATATTCTCAATATGTACGCACTCATTATTAATCTTGTGCCTAACATGATGAAAACAGCTTTGTTAATGTTGCTTGCCCCCTCACAATGACGGTAAACGAATTATTACATCACATAGGGCTATGTTCAGTTGAAAATGGCAAAATTAGACAAAACTATATTAGTTTGCCTGATATTTTTTGTCATTCTTTAACATTTATGACCTAAAAAAAATGTCAAATATGAAATGTTAAGTTTAGCTACTTACATCTTATCTCGCACTTGACTGTACACTGAAGCGTTGAGTCGCTCTGCTAAATTTCGCGCTCAGCAGCTTCTGTGATCATAAAGCCCGCCTACTTTGATTTGATTGGTCATCTCAAATATTCTGACATTAACGAGCAGTGACAGACCAATGAGGCTCAGATGAACACGCACACACACACACACACACGCTGTCCCTGCACGTGCTCTCTGCTCGGCGCTGCTGCGGATTGAAGATGAAGAACGCGCTGAATCTGATTATAACAAGACTGACGCGAACACGAATTTGTGTAGCATATTAATCACACATTTTTAGGGGGGCTAAGCAGAAGTTGGAGCCCCCCTAAGCAGAAGCCCCCCTAAAAAGGGCCTAGTGACGCCCCTGGGCTTGGCACCTCAGCAAAAAACTGAAGTGCAATGACACCAGCTGCTCGTTATATAGGGTAAACGTACCTATTAAGCTCACCAAAATCTACATTGAGACATTTTTAGTACACAAGATATTGGTTTTAGTGCAAGAAGTTATTTTAAAATAAAATGTTAATCTCTCACACTATAATATTTCATTTTATTTTAAACAACAAAAGTATTTCAATTAAGATGTACATCATTAAATATAAAAAGTCTGGCTGTGCTTAATGGGTACGTTTTGTACCCTTTAAGCACACCCCTGTTGCCAATAAGCTCACAACATGTTTTATTAAGAATTTGTGCTTATTTTAAACAACCTTTTTTAAAGAATAATTGAAAAATGTTTTATTTGAAGGTACAGAGTCAATCACACACAAAAAACAGAACTCTAAAATCAAGCACATATCCTAAAAGATCAGATCTGGTACTCCACTTGCGTCTAAAGTGCAACTTACGCAATTGGTGACGTCAGAAGTAGCAAAGTGTGTCATGCCGTAGCGTAAATATTAGCAGTGCGTCACAATACTCGCATAAGTTGCGCTTTAGACTTAAGTTGAATCCGTATGCTAGTTTGGCCGTAAGCTAGTTACTTTACTTCATAAAGTTTTAAATATGAATATTTTTGGCTTTGACTCATGGCTTTGCTTCAGAAGGCCTTTATTAACCCCCGGAGCCGTGTGGATCACTTTTATGATGGACGGATGCACTTTTATGATGGACGGATGCACTTTTATGATGGACGGATGCACTTTTATGATGGATGGATGCACTTTTATGATGGATGCACTTTTATGATGGATGGATGCACTTTTTTTTAGCTTCAAACTGATGGTTGCAATTCACTGCCATTTATAAAGCTCGGAAGTGTCAGGGTGTTTATTAATATAAGTCTGATTGTATTCATCTGAAAGAAGAAAGTCATAAACACCTATGGCTTGAGGGCGAGTAAATCATGGGGAAATTTTCATTTTAAAGTGAACAACTCCTTTAAACGCCTCTGATTGGCCAATGCGTACACACGCTCAATATATGTCTGTGATTGGCTACAATGATCAACGCTTCAAAAACATGTTGTCTTCACCGATCGCTTTTCTTATCGGTGTTTAAAAGCTATCAGAGGATCCCTAATATATCCACTGATAATACCGCTGCTTTCAAACGCTCCTGTGTGTAAGAGCTCTGATGTCGGTAATTCAGAATAAACTAGTTCTGTATAGATTTTGTCATCTCAAGGCTGTGAAAATAAGTAATTAATTATCTTATAAAGATTAACTTAAAGTGACAACCATCAGTTAATATTTAAAGTCTGTTTATGAGGTATTTACATAGACGTTAAATGTGAATGAGCTTAAAGGGAGCACACTGAGCTTAATTGGAGCAGCAACAATTTTTAATTAATAAATATTACGTGAAATTTAAAGGACAAGATTTTGCTAAATAAATGATCTAGGTCATGTATTACATTTATACATATTTTAATATGAACAACTATTATTTACAATATCAGTGAAATTATACTTTTTCTAATTGATGTCACACTGAAGCTCTGTGATTTTCATAGTAGTGCACCCTTTAAGCTCACCTTACAATAATATGAAGTCTTATTGAAATTAAAGCAGTGTAAAATCACAGACCATCAATAAACTGTAAATGTATAATATTTTGGATTTAAAAGTACAAGCCATTAATGCCTGTTAAGTAATATATTAGTGTAGCACACAATCTTATACAGCTAGTAAGGTAACTGTGTTCTGTAGCATCTGCGCTATGTTGCTAAAACTATCTTTTGGATCTATCTGTAATTATTTCCAACATCCATGTCACAGGTTATAATATGCAAATGTATAAACATTAATCTCTTAATTTTGCAGTAAATAGTTATACTAACCCAAAATAAAGGCTTAAACATTTTAAAAATGCAGATTTAAGGGGCTCCTCTTCTGGTCAAAGTTTTCAGACAGCTTTCAAAATGGCCACCAGACAGTGTGAACACATAGAGACCCATATCTCAGTGTGCAATGGTCTGATTTGCTTGAAATAACAGGAGGTATGTAGTAACAAACACATCAATTGGTTAAGACATCAAGTAGGATAAAACATAATTTTTTTCTTTTTGTAATCTGAGCTAAAAGATGGTAGTGTGCTTAATGGGTACTTGAGCTTAATAGGTACGTTTACCCTACCTGCGCTGCAAGGCTGCGCAGCTGATGCAAATGATTGCACGCCAATGTGCATTGGCTTGTTTAGTTCTCTTACGAGAGGTTCTCTCGTATTGCGTAAGTTTAGCTTACGCTACGGGAAAGATTCATCTTCTCGAGATATTGAAGCCAAAAAATTATCCTTAATTTTGTATTCATTGTCAACGCAGTGCAGCAGCTAGCAGACCTAGAGCAGGCAGTCTTGCGTGCTCATTGGCTGCCCTGCGGGCAACTGCTGCAGCCTATCAGTGAGCCCCGCGTGACGTACGTCCAATGAAGGGCGCCCGCGCCTTCATAGCGTCATAGCCCGCCAGAATGGGCGTGGCTTAGCGTATAAAAGAAGGGGCTCTAGGCTGCATTCCCTGATTTCTGTCTCTTCAGCGAAGCTCTTCGCATCGCTGGATCTGAGAGAAGCCACCGCCGCCGTCGAACAGCGAACAGCCAGCTTAGGACAGCGCTGAGGAAGCCGGCCGTCTTCGCCACCTTCAGCCATCCGTGCGAGCTACGCTATCCGGCGACGTATCCTTTTTGCAAATTGTGTATTTTCTGTGTATACTCCTAAAAGAGCAGCGAGCGTCTTTGTCAAGATGCCTCGCATTTCCTGTGGCTCGTGCAGCGTCGGAGACCGCCACATGATCTGCGCTCTCTGCCTGGGCCAGGAACATGCACAACTCGCCGGGGGCTGCGAGTTCTGTGAAGGGGACCGCGCAAAGAAGCGCCGTTCCCAGAGACAGCCGGAACCTGTGGCCACAGCGACGCGCTCGTCGGAGAACCTCCCTAGCCTCGCTCTCGCCTTCCCCGCCTCCCCTCACCGACGCAGCTGCCGCTCACGAGCCTCACTGCCGTCGCATCTGAGGTTGAGGGACACGCCACAAGGGACTGCTGTTCTAACCGCGGCTAGCTTCCTTTACGTTACAAGGAAGTTACCGCGCCCCCCGCAGAAGCAGTCACTCCGCCCTTTGTGGGACCGCGCAGTGATAAGCGCCGTTCCCAAAGGCAGCCGGAGCCTGTAGCTCCACAGCGACGCGCTCGCCGGAGAACCTCCTTCGAGCCTCGCTCTCGCCTTCCCCGCATCCCTTCACCGACGCGCAGCTGCCACTCACGAGCCTCACTGCCGTCGCGTCTGAGGATGAGGGACACGCCACAATGGACTGCTGTTCTCACCGCGGCTAGCTTCCTTTACGTTACAAGGAAGCTACCGCGCCCCGCGCGCCCTTTGTTGTCTGCTCGCGCTACTTAGCTTACGTTGTTTACCCCGTGGCTCAGTGGCTAAACTCTAAGCTTTTCGCGCCAGAGACCCGAGTTCGATCCCGTCTCTCGCAGCAGATAAAATGTATGCAGCTCTCCTCTGAGCTCGCGACCAGCTCTCTTACGTACAGAAAGCGAGCGCGCGCCCCGAGCATGCGTCACCGGCGAAAGAAGGAAAGAGTGTGGTTTTTGTCCCGCCGAGGCCTGACAAACCCCCTCTTTTTACCGAAACATTTTCCATCTCCTCCTAGTTCGAGCGGCTGATAATGTCTATACTGCAGTGAGCCTGTTATAACACGCACGCCTGCAACAGTGCCGACACACACACGAAAACTGTGATGACGCTCTCTCTCTCTTATCTGCTCGCACCAACTAAAGCTTACGTTGTTTCCCCTGTGGCTCAATGGCTAAACCCTAAGCTTTTCGCGCTGGAGACCCGTGTTCGATCCCGGCTCCCGCAGCGGATAAAATTTATGCAGCTCTCCTCAGCGAGCTGCCGTATTCAGATCCGGCTCATGCCGATGGTGGTTTTAGTGTAGAAAGGTGCCCACATCTCAGTGTTCACCCCTACACACAAGCACAAAACTTCCCGTGTTATTCACAGAGCCCACTCCCTTAAAGCGGGAAACCGCTCGAGTGTTGAACGTAGGAATTGTGTCCACGAGTTCGTGCCCACGCCTATTTTTCTGCCGCTCTATCACTAAAGACTCATATCAAACTATGAGAGAGAAAGAAGCGCGTGTCCCGCTGCGGCCGGACCGCCGTCAAAGTTTATTTCCCTGTCAGTCCCCTTCAAACAGGCTACTGCAGTGGTCCATTTAGCAGCCAACGAGCCGGTTCATTTACCCTCTCGCCTGCACACATACGCCGTTTTCACGGCGACCCAGAGAAATCTCAAAAGAGTATAATGTCTGGTTATCCGGCTCACGCCGTTGGTGTTTTAAGTGTAGTGAAAGTGCCCACGCCCCAGTGTTCACCCCTACACACAAGCACGTCAAATCTCGTGTCACTCTCAGAGCACACTCTCATAAAGCGCAGTAAAGCCGCTCGAGTGTTGAATATAAGAAATGTGTCCACAGGGCTGTGCCCACTATCTGCCCGCTCTGTTACACGATCAATAAAACAGGTTATGAATGTAAGTCTCGTGCCCGCCGAAGAGCGCTCACGCTTACTAAACACACACCTCCCCCCGGGCGGCGCCCGCGTGTTTAAATGTTATGATAAGACGCTCCCCATCCGTTATGATCGGGGCGTCAAATACACTTGTAAGTCTTGTGCCCACGCTCACGCTTACAGAAAGCTTTTCCGCCCAAAGCGCTGCTCGTGCGTCAAAAAGTGAGAATAAAACGCTCCCCATCCATAATGATTGGGACAACTCACATAAATCAGACGGTCTCGGCTTTCAGCGAGCAGCCATTGCCCAGAACCGAGAGCGCGCGCGCCGCGCTTCGGCTCCGGCTCAAGTTTCACAAGCCCGCAAATGGCGGCGATCTGAACCCGGAGGCCATTCGCCCCCTAGCGGCTCACATAGCTGTGTGGGAAACTATCCCAGGGTTTTCAGAATGGGTTCTGAGCACAATAAAGCAGGGCTATACACTTCAATTAATTCGCCGTCCCCCGCGCTTTCGAGCCCGGACCGCGACGATAGTGAATGCGGAAGTAGCACACCTACTTCACGTAGAAATAGCAGTACTGCTGTGCAAAGGGGCTATAGAAAAAGTACCGCCTTCTCTGAGCGAGTCAGGCTTTTACAGCCGATATTTTCTCGTACCCAAGAAGGACGGAGCTTTCAGGCCCATCCTAGATCTGAGACATTTGAACAAGGCACTTGCTAAACACCGTTCAAAATGCTTACGACCAGAAAAATCCTCGCGCACGTTCGCCCGAGGGACTGGTTTATTTCTCTAGATCTGGAGGATGCCTATTTTCAGATTCAGATATTACCCCGTCACAGGCAATTTTCGAGATTCGCCTTCGACGGTCAGGTATATCAATACACCGTCCTGCCGTTCGGCCTGTCTCTAGCACCCCGTACATTTACGAAGTGCATGGACGCGGCGCTCGCCCCCCTGAGAACTCAAGGGCTGCGAATAATGAACTATCTGGACGATTGGCTGATATTGGCACAGTCAGAGACAGAACTGTTATCTCACAGAACAGTGCTTCTTAGTCACCTGGAAAACTTGGGTCTCACGGTCAACTGGACCAAGAGCTCATTAATGCCCAGTCAGTCAATTTCCTTTTTAGGAATAGAACTGAATTCTGTGGCCATTACGGCTCGTTTGTCGACACAGCGCGCGCGCCGTGTTCGCCACCTAGCCGCATCTTTCCAGAAGGGCAGCTTTCTCCCTTTGAAAACGTTTCAAAGGATGCTGGGCGGTATGGCATCAGCTGCAGCAGTGCTCCAGCTGGGCCTACTGCGCATGCGCCCGCTCCAACGCTGGTTGAATGCTTGCGTGTCTCGCCGAGCCTGGGTTTCTGGCGGCCAGAAAATCAGAGTGTCTCAGACCTGCATAGCGGCTCTGCAGCCCTGGTTAGTAGCCGACTGGTACCAGCAGGGAGTGACGATGGGAACCATCTCTTATCAGAAAGTCATTTCGACAGATGCGTCCAACTCGGGTTGGGGCGCGCTGTTCGAGGGCAGACCGGTCTTTGGCCAGTGGTCAGACCAGGAGAGGTGTTTCCACATAAACTGTCTGGAGATGATAGCGGTCGAGAACGCGCTGAAGCGCTTCCTCCCGTTCATACAGGACCAACATGTTCTCATCCGCTTGGACAACATGTCTGTGGTTTCCTATGTAAACCGTCAGGGCGGTGTCAGATCCAGAAACCTCTGCAATCTGACGGAACGCATCCTCATTTGGTCCCAGATGCACCTGCGCTCGCTGAGGGCGGCGCATGTGCCTGGCCATTTGAACGACGGTCCAGACAAACTGTCCAGGGACAACGTTCCCCCAGGGGAATGGTCCCTGCACCCCCAAACAGTCCAGAAACTGTGGCGCCTATTCGGCAGAGTGGAAGTCGACCTATTTGCGTCAAAAGGTCTGGCCCAGCCTCCCACTGTATGCTTTCCCTCCGGTCCCTCTGTTACCACAGGTGATCAAGAGAATCAGGGAAACGCGCCACTCGGTGCTCCTCATAGCTCCGCACCGGGAGAATCAGAATTGGTTCCCGGAACTGGCACGACTGTCACATGCAGCTCCGTGGCCTATTCCGGTGAGGGCAGATCTCCTCTCTCAGGCTCGCGGCTCGATCTGGCATCCCCATCCAGAGCGCTGGTCTCTGCACGCATGGTTGATCAATGGGTATTCGCTACCCTGCCAGAAAGAGTGATGAACACGATCACGCAATCTAGAGCTCCTTCCACTAGAAGGCTCTACGCGTCTAAATGGTCGGTCTTCTCCAAGTGGTGCACCGACAGAGATCTGGACCCGCGGACGTGCGAGGTTGCGCATTTGCTTATTTTCCTACAAGAGCTGATGGATAAAGGGAGGTCCCCATCCACGCTCAAAGTTTGTGGCGGCCGTGGCGGCGTTCGCAGAGTCGACGCGCGCCCAGTCACTGGGAAGACATGAGCTGGTCATCCGCTTCCTTAGGGGAGCTAGAAGGATGAATCCGCCGCGCCCCCCGTCGGTTCCTATATGGGATCTTTCCTTGGTCCTCGAGGCCCTGAAAGCCTTCCCATTTGATAGTCCAGATGGATAGTGGACGCTATAGCGGCAGCTTATGCGTCAAAAGGTCTGCAATGCCCTCTGGGCATCAGGGCTCATTCCACCAGAGGCATGGCCTCATCGTGGGCGTGGTCCAGCGGGGTTTTTATCCACGACATATGTGTAGCGGCGGGCTGGAGCTCCCCGTCTACCTTTGTCAGGTTCTGTAACCTAGAAGTTCCCGCCCTGCAGGCTAAACTTCTGTCAGTTTAAGAGAGTTGTGCGTTCTGCCCAGATATATCATGCTCAGACCACTCTCACGTGACTCAGCTCTCCTGGTTGAGCTGCACTAGTAGGGTATGTGCTATATGCTTATACAGACCAGCGCGCTGCTCTGTATTCCCTATGTGTGCTTATGTATAAGTGATGGCCAGCGTGGCTGGCCACCTTATTTTTCCACTTATTTGGGTTCCCCGAGAAACCTCGGCGACTCATGGGTGGTTGCTTGGCGCGCACGGCGTTGACAAAAAGTTCCCGTAGCGTAAGCTAAACTTACGCAATACGAGAGAACCTCTCGTAAGAGAACGTACTCGGTTACTAACGTAACCTCGGTTCTCTCTAGAGAGGGAACGAGTATTGCGTAACCGGCCGTGCTCGCGCCACGAGCGACTTCGCTTCAGTCGACAGAAACCAGGGAATGCAGCCTAGAGCCCCTTCTTTTATACGCTAAGCCACGCCCATTCTGGCGGGCTATGACGCTATGAAGGCGCGGGCGCCCTTCATTGGACGTACGTCACGCGGGGCTCACTGATAGGCTGCAGCAGTTGCCCGCAGGGCAGCCAATGAGCACGCAAGACTGCCTGCTCTAGGTCTGCTAGCTGCTGCACTGCGTTGACAATGAATACAAAATTAAGGATAATTTTTTGGCTTCAATATCTCGAGAAGATGAATCTTTCCCGTAGCGTAAGCTAAACTTACGCAATACTCGTTCCCTCTCTAGAGAGAACCGAGGTTACGTTAGTAACCGAGTACGTTTCACACTAAGTAGATTGGCCTCTCTTGAGATTCCTATTGGTCGGTCACACAACACACGTCTCCGTCCTCTCCTTCAGGGAACGAGGGTTACCATATGTAACCGAGACGTTTTACTGACCTACCGATCTTGATCAATGGCTCAGCTGGTATAGAATTTAACCTCTAATGCTGAGAGCTCGGGTGCGAATCCCAGTAAAGATGAGTCACAATAAAAGAGCTCAAAAACAAGCTAAAATGGCATGGTTACGATTGTATTTTTATGTCAATTTTACTTTTGTTAACACTATCGGGTAGGTTTAGGGTTTAGTGTATGTGTACGTTATTTAAAACAGAGCTTTGAGCTTTTAGCACCACTCACCGGACATTTCAATTCAGAAACATCAACGTAATAAAATGTTGCCATATTCACGTTATTCTGTTCTGGAAAAAACTAAACACGCTTTTTGCGACACTTACTGGACATTTCATTTTGAAACTGTTGCGAAACATGCACGATGCAATGTATTTTGTGTTTTGAAATATTCTGTTTCTAAACAATACTAGAGCTCTTACATAAATGATTTATGTTAAAATGTTTAATGCACAAATAATAACTTCACAGCAAATGTACATTTGTCTAAAAAAATAGATACCACTTTTGCATTTATGATATTTTTGGTTCAGATGCAAGCAGTTTGTATTTATTTTTTGCATTCAATTATAAGTTTTACAGTTTTGGTTTTCTGTATTATTTAACACTCCTTACTGCAAAAACTTGTTTTATGTGCTGACATACAGCATACATAATGAGCTTAGTATGTGAACTGTGAATATGTGTATGATGTTCCCCTTCTCCAGGCACTTTTTTTTTATTTTTTTTTTATAACTGGCCAATTACATCAACAACCCCCTATAAACAAACATAATATTTAAAATGAGATGTTTTGAAGACAACATGCAATTACATGTTTGAAAGTCATGCAATTATTGTTGTCATCATCGATCAATGCCAATTGGTTAATCATGCCCATCACTAATGCATTTTCAATGCAGTTACTTAAAATTGGCATCAGTTATTCAAGGAAAGCTATAAAATCTCTCGCATCTCATGTCATGAAATTTAAAGGTTATTGAACAAGCAATACGGTATTACACTTAATGATGTTTTATTAACAAAGTTCGGGAGGAGCACGTTCAGATAATTAACACAAGTGGAGTGCACTCAGCAATCAATGATAAGAGGTATATATAGATTCAGCAATCTCACCTCAATCCATAGACAGTTTAGCAGCATCCCTCCACCGCCCCTTCTTCACACTTCTAGTCCTAACCACTTACATACGGGGGGAGTACTCTGGGTTCGGGCTGAACTCGAGCTCGGAGCCCTCCCCCCTGACAGCATGCAAAAATACGCATTAAACCTTACCCACTCTTGTATGTAAGTGTGAACTCGTGAAATACACACATCCACAATGGGATTTACACATGTCCAAGTAGGACATGTTTTTGGAATAACATATTTTGTTGTTTCGGGGACAACATTCCTGTCAACAATCTCTAACCCTATTCCAACTTTGCCCCAGAAATCAGAGAAGAATGATTGATTGATCGAAATGCTGTTCCAGGAGAAACAAAGGATGTTGATCCAGGAGCATGTCCTACTTGTATATTAAATAGTATAGAAGAAAGTATTACTAGTCATAAACAAATCTCGCTGTATTGTGGTCTCTGAATTAACTTAGCTTTTTGTGTCCAGTGGCCTTTCTCATACATGCAGGCCTGAAAAGGAAGAACAAATCAAAAATAGATCAAAGCGGCCCTGGGCTTGGAAAGTCAGAATGTTTAAATTAAAGTCGCACTCAGTAACTGGGCCTCGTTCTCTAGGGAGCAGGGAAAGAAAAAAAATCAAGTGCAATTTTTGAGTGGGTGCAGTTGCTTGTTATCTGGCCCTTTTAACTCAGGCTCTTGAGGGAAGTGCAACCTTTATCAGACATCATTGCAGACGCTGATGTGAAGAGCCCAGGTTTTGGAGAGACAGAGTGTATGTTGAAGGATGTGTGGTCCGTACATTCCGTCAGCATCACAATGCATGCTCTGAGCCTCTCAGATGGTCTTTTTCCATGCATTAGCTTGATGAGAGTCATGCACTAGGGGGCTAGCCATGCATCCATCCAATCACCTAGAAATGTGTAATCATGTGAATCCCTAAAAGGGAAGATTCAACACCTTGGAAAATGTGAGTTGGGAATTGGTATGTGTTTTGCCCTAAAGCGTAAGCGGTGTGCAGTGAACAGTAGCTCGGTCTTTATGGTCAGTGAATAGAGAAAGTTCCATCTTCAGGGCATGGCAGAGCCGGGCCTGACCAGAGTGGAAAAACACGCCGATCTGAGCTGACATTTCCATAATGGAGGCTGTCTGTGTGATCTGGGCAAATAGACTGGGTGTTGCAAGGGGGGAGGGAAGCACCGTGAGGACCCACACGCCCGCGTTGCGGCAATTGTAATATTAAGATGCATTGAACAATACTCTCTAATTCTCTTCTCAGCTGATCTGTCTCAAGTGTTTGGTTTCTCTTTCGGGCCCCCAAGCAAACAATTACAGTACCTATTGAACTGCATTAACGTGGTGTAATGTGCTCGATGCAATTACCAATTCTAATAACCTTGCCCATTTAAATAGAGATGGGGAGTAGATTGCCACATGGAATGGGTAATAGTTTGAAGTTGATCTCTGATTTTTATTGCTTTAATGAAAATGTAGTGCACTGATTTGCCATTATAGGTCCATTGGTGTATGACATTCAGGGATAAGAGAGGTAATTTTTTAACGACGCAGATGGCGGGCCATTTTTCATTCTTCGGGCCATGCACTTTTGTCTCTGCAGTGTGAAAGAGGAAATATGAGAGACTTCAGGGTGACCAGTACCAAGACATCTTATCTATAAATGGAGAAATATTTCACCCAACGTAGTAGTATGACTGTCAGCCATGATTCAATTAGATCATCTGCGAGCATAACACATCTAACCTCTCTTGAACAAGGCATAGGAAGGAAGTCAAGGCAATTTGAAATTACTTATCTGCTGGTATATAACCTCGAACGACAAATATCATCCTCTCCCAGCATTATACTGATTACACCATTAGACAATAACAATAGCTTCTTGAATCGTCCATCTCTATCTCGCCTAATCTGATTTTTAGACCATTAGCTACCATATGGAGATGGCAGAGATTGTGTGAAATTGCTATTAGGCAATAGACCTCCATTATTTGTAAAATACGGTCATTAGGATGAAGACTAAATAATTGTGTAATGTGGAGAGGGCTGGAAAACATATGCCGGCCTTATCTGGCCTTCGTCTCCAGTTGACCATCAATACTGACTTTCAGCAATACAACAGGGAAAAGAATAGAACACAAATTGAACAAAAGGGCATTATTTTGTTTAAACTGATAATTATTTACTCCCTCATGTCATTCCAAACCTGTATGATACAAAAGATTTAAAGATGTTTTGTAGCCAACAATATTATTTATATACTATTACAGTTTTTATACATTTTGAATTTGCTTATATTTTTATTTATCTTCAGTTTTTATGTCAATTTCAGTTACATTTTTTTTTTTTTAATTGGCCATTTGCAATATCTCTAAATAAAGTGTTAGGGTTAAAACAAACAAATATAGCCTACACTGTAAAAAAAAAGTTGGATTAACTTAAAAAGGTAAGTTACCTGGTTGCCTTAAAATTTTGAGTTAATTGAAATTAAAAATTTGAGTTAATACAACAAAGGAGATTGGTTTAATAAATAGAAACTCAAAATATTATGTTATCTGAACTACATTAATTATCTAAGTTGATTTGACAAAATATAAAAAGTTGTGATAACAAATCATCAAAATTCATTTTTACAGTGTATTTGTTAAAATATATTTTATGTCCCACAGAAAAAAAGTAAGTAATACAGGTTTGAAATGACTCGATGATGTATATATGATGACATACTGTACTTAGAGTGAACTGTCCCTTTTAACACTGTGCACAAGTAATACTGATTATAAAATCACTGTCAATTGAAAATGAGAAAGATTTGATGTGCATCAAGGTTAATGTGACAGTGCCATTCAGTCTAAGTCATATCTGATTACAATTGAAATAAAAATCATTTTGGAAAGTATATGAGTATAACGCCTGTCTCAGTTTTAGTAGTTTCCATTGCAATTAGGTCATAGTGGTATTGGAAAATCCTAAAAATAAGGCTATGTCGGGAGTGTTTCTAAAAGCTGAGATTACTCTGTCACAGGGTAGTGGGTCTTGGAGAAGCCCAATCATAATGCTGGATTTGCACTGAGAACTCCCCACTGATTAGGGCTCAACACCTCAAGTGACACCCTTCATGTGCAATTTGCTAAAGCCTTATCTACTGATGCAGAGCAACCCGGTAAAGCATTACCATTATCTGTGCAAATTCTACATTATTAAAGTACAAAAATACAAAATGTAATCTATTTATTATGAGGAACAACTATATTCACCAAGATCTCAGTGCACAGCCCTGTCCCAAATGGCACACTTGACATGCACTTGTGGTTCTGGGATGGCTGCCGTGTGCATGTCTCCACAAAGTCCATGAAACCGTAGGTTGTACTTCCCAGTTATTTTTTTATATTTTAGAAGGGTTTCACAGAAACAGTGGCCAGTTGCCATTTTTTTCTTTATACACTATCTTCCAAGTCTTGGCCAACAGATGGTCCGAAGACATTAAGTAGAAGTGACTTAACTTAAATGAAGTGCAGTATAATTAAAACCACAACCCTCATTTTCATCAACACTATCATTATTATTATATTACATCGACACACCAGTAAGTAGTGATAGGTCTTTATATGAATGAGTCATTGACTTGCTCAAAAACACTGATTCATTCAGAAACCAAACTGTCTGAATTTGAAATAGCATTTACTATACTACTCATACTATGTTCACTACGTATTTATCTTTTATCTGTCTATGGCAGAAATAAAAAATATGTTTTTTTTTTCAATTTTCATTGACTTTGAGATTCAGTCACAATCAATAATTATTCAGGAATGATAGAGTTATTATGAATGATTTATTGAAAATTTCGCTTAATACGATTCATCCAGAAATACCTCTACTTAGTGTTTGCTCTGCACAAATAATCTTCTGTGGCTTCATTTGGACCTTTTCAATGACTGAGCAAAAACAGACAAATTAACTGGTAATACTGTGTCTAAAATGTAGGTTAATCACCATTAACTTCTTGTATTTTAGTCTGTTGAATAAAAGTCACATGCAATCGTGCTGTTTGAATTTTAACACATGCTGATAAGTTTGTCAGTGGAGGGTGTTTGCTGAATATGTATTACATGTTTGCCACAGTGGGGCTGAAACACAAGTACTCAGTACTCAGGCCAGGCTTCACCTACTCAGCTTCCTTAAACACACTGTTGATTTTTCCATCATCGATTTGTGGATAATTCCACATAATTACTTTTATCTAAGCAGTCATACCAGGACACTTTCCGGCTGGGACTTTCCTCCCTGGGGCGATGGGGTCAAGTATTCTTAGTGCCACCCCCCCATCCCCCCATCCCCCCCACCCCACACACACACACACACACACAATTAATTAAATGCAATTAAATACTTGGCGCGCTCAAGGGGGAAAAGTGTGTTAGAGAAGCTCCCAACACACACAAGCGCAAACCTCCCTCTCTTTCACACTCACCCCTTATGGAGGCTCTCTCACACTTGGGTCACGCTCAATCATAGCGAATTTCCGCTTAATCTAGCCAACCACTTGGACTGCAGTCATTAATGCTAAGCTCTGTTATTAGCCGACTGAATGGACAACGAGCAAGCGGGAATCACCGCTTAGCAATTATGATTGCTCTTTCAAATGAAGCATAATGATAGACACGTTTCAACAGATCTCCCTGAAGTTGCCATGTCAATGCCAATGGAGTTTATTTTTCATTTATAAATGCATGATTCCTTTCATTAATATGTGACAGAATCGTTAGAGATATCATACCATTCACCCTTTGTCTTTCTGAGAGTTGCTCGCTTAAAAAAAAAAAAAAAAAACTTGAGTGAAAATCTATCATAAAGTTTTATGTTATAGAGTTGAAACCACATTTTTATATCTGCAGCTGTCAAGAGCAATTGGACCAAAATGAAGGCTATTAGCAGAACAAGCAGAGCGGGAAAGCCTGAGTCATACTGTTGATTTTCTGATACTGCAAATATGCACCTGTCACTTGTACCTGCTTCCATTACACATCCACAAGTTTATCTGAGACTATTTACAGTAGATCAGAGTGCTTTTGACAAACAGAGAGAGCTGAAATAGAAATAGTAAAAAGTACCCTTAAAGGATTTAGTTATATATGGAACACAGAAACTTTTAAAGTGTTAAACATTTTTTTGGTTACCTTGTCATTTTGATGTTTTTTAACTATTTACTTTAAGTGACAAATGTAAAAATACCTGACCATTAAAGGGATGGGTCATTCAAAACATGACTTATCTTCTTCTGTGGAACACAAAAGAACATTTTTAACAATGTTTAATGTTTTTTTTTTTTTTGTCTATGTAGTGAAAGTATTCCATGGACACAAACAGAATCCTTCAAATATCTTCTTTTGTGTTCCGCAGATTATATGAAGTTCCTAAACGTAAGTTAGGGAGGAGTGAGCCAATCTAATCTTTCAATCAACAGCTGAGTATATAAGCAGCCGCTTACCTCTCCCTATAGCATCAGCTGTTCCAGTATTGCCGCACGGAATAATGTCCGACATCCCGGAAATCCAGCTCTTTCCTTCAGACGACGAACTGACAAGCCTTCCTGGGACACAACTAGTCACACCCCGCGTGAGATCCAATCTTACGGATCATCTTCATGAGCGTTTTGATCGGGCAATCGCCAGTTTTAACCGAGAGCATCGTCCATCTTCTTCTCTCCATTCTTCCGCTGCTAATTCACCGATTCCACCCATTTCAAAATGTTCAGTCAAACAGCCTACGTCAAGTCCTCCAGCTCCGGAATCCATTTTCTCCTGCAGATCATCAAAAGCTCAACTCTACGATCTTTTCATCAGTTCTTACAGTTCCAGCATTCCATCAAACACTTCAACATCTTATAAAAGCAAGACTCGCCTCTCTTCTACCTTCGTTTCTCTCCCGGTTCGGCGTTCTGAACTCACACAATCCCAACGCGCCGATCCCCAAACGCCGCCGGCGCCGCCGCGGCTCGCACTTCCTTGTCCGCCGGTATTTCCACCCGGCCAGCAACAGCGGCCGCAAAAAACAGTTCCGCTTCTTCTCCAGCTCCAACAACTTCATGCAGTCAGCCCCACTCCCCAGGCAAGAACCAAACACATTCCTCCGCACTTCCCTCTGCTTCTCCACTTTTCTCTAAACTTCTTTATAATAACCCTCGTGCCAGGTCACCCTTGCACACAGTTACATTTCTCTCACCCTCAAACCAAACTACTCAAAGAGTGGATCCTAGCGCGAGGTTGCCTTCGCTAGCCATCTTCCCTCTTTCCTTCCATTTCAATTCGCTTCATTCCTTTTTTCCCCTTCTATCTTCTAATTGTCTCCTAATATTCTTTCCAGTTCGCATCAGAGCGTGAGGTTGCCTCAGCAAAAGGATTTTTTACACCTTTTTCCCACAAACCCTCCCCTTCCTCTCAGGCCATGCCAGCCATCTTGGGACACCAGCAGTGTTGGGGAGTAACGGAATACATGTACCGGCGTTACGTATTCAGAATACAAATTATGAGTAGGCCCATATATATTCCGTTACAGTTACAATTTAAATAGTTGGTATTTAGAATAGTTACATTGTTGAAATCAATGGATTACATTACGATACTTCCGTTTCACGAGTTTAGTCACTCTCTAAACAATTCAAAACGAAACAAAACAAACTGCTTTCTGCTTATGTAATCCGTATGAAATGCGCATTTCTCTCTGGCGCGTTCACTAGCATACTGCAAAGATCGCGAGTCAGCATCATCAACTTCATCTTTTCAGGCGACAGTGACACAGACAGAAAACACTTGTTTATTAATAAACAATTAAAATATATCCTCGCTATATTTGACATACTCATAATCAATACTTTTGCCGACTCTTTGTGACAGCTTTTAGGTTCTTTATTGGCATTTCCATCCCTACAATGCGTCACCACCGCATCACCATTCCGCATTCCTACACTTATAAAATGCAGTTCAATGCGGAAGTAATCCAAGTATTCAGAATACATTACTCAGATTGAGTAACTTAACGGAATACGTTACAAATTACATTTTGGGGCATGTATTCTGTAACGAAATACGTTTTGAAAGTATCCTTCCCAACACTGGACACCAGTCAGTAATGGGACCCTCCGATTAACATTCATTTACTTTTCTCAACACTAACACTTGCTCCTCAGGTACAATCCGCTTGCCAGCCCATTCACTCTCAACAGCAGTCCATCTTCCAGCTCCTCCCAATGCAGTCGCCACAGAACCACCTCCAGTCTCAGCCCATCTCCGTTCCCTAATTCTATCAGGTGCAACTATCGATCTTCCTTCTCTACTGACTTCCGTCCCTCTCAATGAATCCCACCGCTCGTTTGACTCAAATCGTTTATCTTACAAATTCCGTACAACCTTCAAAACGAGTTCTCACACTTGCAGAATTCTGCGTTGCTTTTTCCAGATACACAAAAGTAATTTGCACTTCATTTCCAGCCAGACGCAAGGAATTAAATGACTACCTCTCTATCATAGCAGAGCTCCGTCTCTCTTTCGGAGGTAGTAATTTTTATACATACCATAAGCTTTTTTCAGCTAAATGCGCCGCCCACGTCACCCACTGGAACCAGTGTCCTTACTGGGGAGCCTTGGACCTCGAACTATACAACAGAGTCTTCTTAGGCGTTCGAAGCCCTTCTTGCACCATCTGCAGGTCTATCATTCATTCTACTTCAGAATGTCCACAAACCAACCCAGATCTTCCAACCTATCCAGCTCCTTTCCAAGAAAAATCCACTTCATATGTCACTCAATCAAGGAATGACCGTAACCAGATTTTCACCTCAGTTTCAGGCAGACAAGTGTGCAACAGCTTTAATTCATCAGGTTGCAACACACAACCATGTTGCTTCCTCCATGTTTGTAATTTCTGTGGCGGAGCTCACGCCCGTTCTATGTGCCCTGTGCGCCGCTCCTCAGCTAACTTTTACCGTCGACATTCTTAGCGTCTGCCTAACCACTCTCCGCTCACGTCTTTTTCTCCTAACAAAACAAGAACCCTAGACGCCATGTTCAATTTGGCTTTCTTCCGATCATTAAATCTAAATGCTAGGTCGATGGTCGTCCCTCGCCTTCGAAACATACGTTCGTTCAGATCTGCATAACATTAGACAAGCACAACAAACACTAGCATCCCTCTGAGTCTGGACTGCTTCTCCCTACTATTTTGCATCTCCCCGCTTACCTAGCCCCGCAGGGCGTGTATTCATCTGGATGCAGTGAGAGCTCTCCCTTTTCAGATGTGCGTGACCTACCACTCCTGGAGTGGGGTCTCCCATCTGAATCGCCGTGTGGGCTCCCCCGTTCAGATGCATCATAGGCTCTTCCGTTCGACTTGCTGTGTGGGCTCTCCCGTTTTGATCGCCGAGTGAACTCCCTATTTATATATATGGGGGGGCTCTCTCCTTCGAAACGCAGCGGGAGCTCTCCCGGTCGAATCGCAGTATGAGCTTTCAGTTCGGGCGCCGTGGGGGCTCTCCCTTTCTGAATCGCTGTGTGATCCTTCATGTTTTTAACCATGGAGGCTCTCCCGTTCGGATCGCAGTGTGGGCCCTCCTATCCGAAAAACAGGACTGGAGGTACCAAGGATCGTACGTCCCTCGATCGCGACGGGCCATTATGTCTTTATGTGATCTCCGCCCCCTGCGTCAGAAGGATGGTAGTTCTGCATTTCCCATGTATACCGTAGGCTCCCTCTTGCTGCGTAGGGAGTTTCGCTTCAGATATTGGTGGCCCGTTTGCCTTTAGGGACGAGGACCTTCTTCCCCGTTTGTGACATCTGGAAGCCCTATGTTCTCTAACTCCATGGAGCTCCATGTCATGGATGTGGCAGGGCGTTCTCCAACCTCGTACTCAAACCTCCAGTCCCAAGATACTCCCGCAGGAGTAATTTCTGAAGTCACTGCCGCAGCAGTGCAGCGGTGAGATGTACCCCAGTCAAATTTCCACAAGCCCATGTCGTTTCACTCCACAACGAACGCAGGCACACTCTTTCAAACACAGCTCCCGCCGGAGCTCCAATCATAGCCCCACATGGTGGGCATAGTAGGGAGACGCAGTCCAGCCAGGAGCCCCATTAAACATCACTGCCGCAGCAGCGTCCATCCATGCTCCATACAGCTTTCAATTTCCACTCTTTTTGGGGGGTAAAATACTTAAAGCTCTTAGGCATCCTGTATTTGATCACGTTATTCTAACTTGCTGTCCCAAATATTTATTCAACACTTTTGGGGGGTATATCAGAGCTCGAGTTGAAGCTGCTTCATCGAGCCCCTCTCCAGTGGACAACAAGCCAAATAAGTTTAACCTAATATCTTAAAGATTCTATGGGCAAACGAACTCGATAAATGAAGTTCCTAAACGTAAGTTAGGGAGGAGTGAGCCAATCTAATCTTTCAATCAACAGCTGAGTATATAAGCAGCCGCTTACCTCTCCCTATAGCATCAGCTGTTCCAGTATCCCTCCACCTCCCCAAACTCCACCTTCATCTTAGGTACCTCGCCCTTTTAATTATCAGGTCCTACATTTAGCCACTGGGGGGGGTATATCAGAGCTCGAGTTGAAGCTGCTTCATCGAGCCCCTCTCCAGTGGACAGCAAGCCAAATAAGTTTAACCTAATATCTTAAAGATTCTATGGGCAAACGAACTCGTTAATTTTTTTTTAACTCTTTAACAGGTATTGCTTTTGTTAGGAATGCGACTGATGCTGCATGAGTCATTCATGTAGAACATCTGATGACAGCTGTACTCTTGAGGGAACGCCGAGACCTCTCCATGACCTGGATATCAATATGTCCCCACACCGTAAAGTAGCATTGCCGCATAGTAAGATTCAAGATATTTGCAGTCAAAAGCATCACTCAAGTTTAAACTAAAAGGGCCCCATGTGAGCCACTCAGAGTTGGTGCCAATTTGTTGTATCTTTGATATTTAAGATGCATTTGCACAATTAGCCTACCAAACAATTTACCACTAGAGTAACACATCTTAATGTGTACTCACAGTTACCATTGATTGGCAAATACTTTTCAGGGCAAAATCAAGTAATTTCAAAAGGAATTCACACAATCTGGAATTTTGAAAGATTTCCACACGCGGATTTTGCAACATGTTCAAGTTTGTCATAAGAAAGCTGCTTGGATTGAAGGTGACTTATGTGTGAGCTGTGTTTCATATATCGCTACAGCACAGACATTATAGACAATGGACATTTTTGCCCACAAAATTCCAACAGGACTTTAAATAGGAATCTGCGAGATTGGGAGTTTCCATGATGGCAAAAAGTTCCCTATGGAGATTTTGTTCATTTTCAAAGTGGTTTGAGAACAGAACTTTTGTCCCAGTAAAATTTGGCCAATGTACCTTTGCACTTACATTAAGATTATTATATTGGTGTTGTTGTTTTTTTCTTGTCTAGGCAGGACTGCCAACATGATGCATGATGCCCTTGTTTGCCGTCTATATGAATTTCACTTGATGTGGCGCTTGTGATTTTCATCATAATATAATACGTGATTTACAGGCAGTGAGAGCCTATTTCCCATATAAGACAATAAAGAAAATTGATGTCAATCCGTAGGAATGTCTCTATTATGTTGAATTGGCCCTATTAGAGGACATTAAGCATATTCAGTCCTCTCTGAGCCTGCGTTTATGACACACACATTCAGCCACTTCCATTCTGGCTGAGCCTGTTTTGCAGGGGAAGGAGATAACAGCCAATCCCCAGTTAATAGCTACCTCTTGCCCTTTCCCTCATCATACAGTGGTGAACAACGCTTGATCCTGGTCAACTGAGTGAATACATTGAAGCACTGAGAAGCTGTTTTATTTTTATTTTATTTATTTTTTGTGCCACAGCTGCAAGGGCAGAGGTTAATTAAATTTTTTTTTTTTTTTTTTGTGAAGCAGAGGCATTCTGTTCTGGCATGGTTAGGAGCATGATGGGAAAAATACTGGGGAGAAATTTGCATGTAGTGGTTCTCTGAAAAAGCTTAGCATGTTATTCACAGTGGCTCATTTAACATGGCTGTTTGATTCCCACTTCACCAAGGCAACAGTGGTTTTCACTTTGCTTACATTATGTTTTTTAAAAAAGCAGTGCATTCTTAGCCTGGTTCTACCAGACTCTCGTACATTTCATTTGTACAGAGAGTCTGGCATCTCTCCATTGCGAAACGTTTACCTTCTTGTATATGGAAGCATTTGGGTAGCAATATTCAATTTGAAATGTAATATGCAAAATGACAATGCAATATGTAAAATGGCATTGCATTCTGTATTTAAATTTACATTTTACATTACCATTCTAGCAACGTTTGGTGCAAAATGAAAATGAAATTACATAATTTACATTTGCCATTTCATTCACTAGTTTTAATATGCATAATTGAAACGATTTATAAGTTGCAAAATTTAAATGAAAATGCATTACAGAAATGATTAGATATGTGTAACATGTTCAAGCAAAAACTGTGGCAAAATGATCATTCAAATGTTATTTTTCTTAATTGCATTTACACTCACAGTCAAGACACTTGCGATTGCATTTTCATGAAATGTCCCGCAATGAATGTAGCAAAATTCAATGAGCACATTGAAAATGCATTCCGTGCCGATCACGCCCCCTCCTGCCCTGCCAATCACTGCATCAAGGCGGGGCTTAAGATGGTGCGTTCATGATTTCAATGTTGAGTCAATGCAAAGACGCGTTTTATGCGCGTAAAAAATTCCTGCGGCGCAGTAGACGCGAATTGAGCGAATGATTTTATTAGTGCTTTTTGTGCATTCACGCGTTTGACCAATCAGGAGCCTGCTTGCTGTCACGTGGTGAAGTAGCTGGATGCCTCAATACATTATTTTGTAATAGGCTATGGCTAAATGGAATAAAATGACTATTTTATTATATTCTGTTCTAATGCACAACAAAGCAAATATTTTATCACATAAAAACTTGATTTCAATATATGAGACGTTTTATTCTATTGAACATTATTATTCTAATGTAAAGACAACCAACATATTACATAAGAACATTTCGTGTTTGGACAGTGTTGTATGAGAGAGAAAAAAATCACAGGAGAGGTTAATCACTTTTGGAGGCTGGCTTCATTTATCATCAAAACAAAAATAAGTGACAGATTAGTCAGACCAATATAGCCTAGCTGTGTTGGTTTTGTTACTGACATATATTATTCTAGACCCGACGGTGTCCGGTCTGTTATATATTTGACAGATTAGGTTGGTGAGGGCGAGGGTGATCCTGCTCCGATGCGGGACAACAGGTCATCAAACTGGGCGCGGGACAGGCGGAAGTACCGCTGAAAGCGGCCGTCATCCAGGCGCTGCTCCTGGAGCGAGGAAATGGTGAAACTCGCCAAACTCAGTTCGCCTCCGAATGGTCTGGTGGACCCAAATACAGCGACAATGATCCCTACGCCGCTGTTATGTTTTTCAGACCATATACAGAGCGGTGACTCTCTCGATGAATGCTCGATCAACATAAATAAGATGACCGCGTATCGATTTTGACGCGCGTCGCTCTAGACGCGCGAATGGATTCAAAGTGTTCAAGCGTATAACTAGACGCGGTAGGCGCGAATTTGACGCGCTATTCGCGTCTGGTGTGAACGCAAAGGCACTGGTCGGGGCATTGATTGACTCAACATTGAACGCACCATCTTAAGGCCCGCCTTGATGCAGTGATTGACAGGGCAGGAGGGGGCGTGATCGGCTCGGAATGCATTTTCAATGTGCACATTGAATTTTGCTACATTCATTGCGGGACATTTCATGAAAATGCAATCGCAAGTGTCTTGACTGTGAGTGTAAATGCAATTAAGAAAAATAGTTAACATTTGAATGATCATTTTGCCACAGTTTTTGCTTGAACATGTTACACATATCTAATCATTTCTGTAATGCATTTTCATTTTCATTTTGCAACTTATAAAGCGTTTCAATTTTGCATATTAAAACTAGTGTATGAAATGGCAAATGTAAATTATGTAATTTCATTTTCATTTTGCACCAAACGTTGCTAGAATGGTAATGTAAATTTAAATACAGAATGCAATGCCATTTTACATATTGCATTGTCATTTTGCATATTACATTTCAAATTGAATATTGCTACCCATATGCATCCATACTTGTAGGCGGGTTCTCTGTTAAAGTTCAAAACTATTGGATCTGCCCAGAGTCACTCAGGATCTGCCATTCGCCTTATTCACCTGGCGGCCATTTTGAAAACGCAACGCCGCTGAGGGGTACACTACCCCGGAAGTATGCTCGCGACGCTGCAGCACCAGCAATGGAAACTCCAGTGTGGACCACCAATCTTTCCTGTATGCCCGAATTAACGATGCAAAATGTGAAGCAGAGTGCCAGTGACTGAAACATCCGTCAGTCACACAGGATGTGTTAATTAAGGGATACACTACCTGGATCGAAGGTTTTATCCACGACATTGAACGTAAGAATGGGCGCCAATTTACCTCAGTTTCTGCGAGCTTGTAGCAGCTAGAGGTAGTAAGCTTAGCAGTGAGTGATATGGAGTTGTTGACTGTGTACTATGTAAGATTAGAATCTATACAAATCCGTAACCATCATTATTTTTATTCTTTATGAATCTATACAAATATGTGAACTTGTAATGTCGCCATAGCACCGACCTTATCATTGTCAGTGTGTAACAGGATCAGTCCCTGTCAGACCTTATAATCACTTCTCATGCTCTTTACTTTTACATAAGTTACCTGTGAGTGATTTGATTGTTTTACATGTATGTGTGTGTATGTATACGCTACTGGATGTGTATCTATCTAAATAATAAAGTACAATTGAATTACACATGGATGATTTCCTTCATAACTTTATAATTTAATACACCGGAACCAGAACAGGTATAAGAAAACATAAAAATAAAAAATTAATTGGCACTCTGGTTTGTAAAGGTAACTTTGTATATAGAAATTGGTACAGGGGAATAATGTAAAATGGCCTGCCTGTATACTGTAAGCTTGGAAAAGGAACCAGAACATCAGAAAACACCATTCTTACGTTCAATGTCGTGGATAAAACCTTCGATCCAGGTAGTGTATCCCTTAATTAACACATCCCAGGTGAATAAGGCGAATAGCCAATCGCTAACGTGTGGTCGGGACGTATGTCATGCGCCGAAACCGGCCGGAAACAAGAAGTCCGAATGATCAGAGGGATATAGGCCCTGTCCCAAATGGAACCCTAAGCACTCGCGGTCTTCCTCTGAGTCCGCACTTTCACGACGTAACGCCGCTTTGCATGTCGGGAAGAAGTCTGCTGTGGAGTCCGCATCAGCGTGGGCTCGGCAAAAGTGCGCATCAAGGGCGCAAATCGACCGCAGAGGGGGCGCTCGCGAGCACCCTTCTAAAAAGATCTAAAAATGACAAATGGGACACACTGCGGTCTCACGGACTTAACGGACATGCGCACGCGGCAGCCATTGTAAGTCCACAAGACCGAAAGTGCACATGAAGTGTGCCATTTGGGATTAGGCCTATGTTTAGAATAAGATGTCTGTCAACGAGAGCTGCAGGTTTTGTTCATCGAATTTAAGAGTTCAAGGAACAATTGACCGTTCGCAAAGACCCGCCCCCCTTAGTTACTGTCACTATGTCCGTCAAGCTACGCCGCTCTCACACACACACACCATGTTCTCACGCAGTGAAAAATACATTGCGGAGCAGAGAGGAGACTGACACGCTGACAGACAGGACAGAACATGCTACTTTTCGGTACCTTTTATATTAAACATATTACAGTTTTTTTCAACTGCTAACAAGCGCTTACCCATACTTCAGATACTTTTTCTAAACTCTTAACACAGACTCACACCTACAAAACACAATTGGCCAAATGGATAATTTTCTTCTCAAAAAAACATTCTGTTAAATATATACTAACTCTTCATTTCAAAATAGAACACATCTTTCTCTGCACACACTAACTTTACCAAAACACTGGAAATCTGACTCAAAATGAAATGATTCTGTCACAGAATAACACTTGTTTTCACTTCACAAAGTACATGCAGTCAATCAAAGTACACCAGGTTTCAAAATACTGGCTATTGTTGACATTACAAAAACTGCATAGACTTTTATGTTTCGGTTTTATAGGTATTTGCATGCAAAACATGCAATCCACCGTTTTTACACAAAATGTATTGGTTGGGAACTGTATGTCCACATGTACAGTAATGTTCACATTCAAAAGCAATCCAGTAAAAAGCAAATCAGTTTTTTTCCCCCTTTACTGTTTACTACAGGAGGTACAGTAGAAACACGGTATAGAACATTTTTTTTTTTACAGTTTTGCTTACAGTGAACACATTTTTTATTTATTTTGTGCTTTTAAAAAAAGCACAAAATTACTGTTTCTAATCTCTGCGATCTTCAAGGTTAGGCCACATGTTTTCATCAACATCACATCTGATATTATCCAAGGCGATGCACCTGGGATAAAACCGCTTGGTTGCATCTCTCACTGCATCTCTCACTGCATCTCTCACTGCATCTCTCACTGCATCTGTCACTGCATCTGTCACTGCATCTGTCACTCCACCTCTCACTGCACCTCTCACTGCATCTCTCACTGCATCACTCACTGCACCTCTCACTGCATCTCTCACTGCATCTGTCACTGCATCTCTCACTGCATCTCTCACTGCATCTCTCACTGCATCTCTCACTGCATCTGTCACTGCATCTGTCACTCCATCTCTCACTGCACCTCTCACTGCATCTCTCACTGCATCACTCACTGCACCTCTCACTGCATCTCTCACTGCATCTCTCACTGCATCACTCACTGCACCTCTCACTGCATCTCTCACTGCATCTGTCACTGCATCTCTCACTGCATCTCTCACTGCACCTCTCACTGCATCACTCACTGCATCTCTCACTGCATCTCTCACTGCATCTCTCACTGCATCACTCACTGCACCTCTCACTGCATCTCTCACTGCATCTGTCACTGCATCTCTCACTGCATCTCTCACTGCACCTCTCACTGCACCTCTCGCGGCATCTCTCGCTGCATCTCTCACTGCATCTCTCACTGCATATATAAGTGTCAATGTAATAGAAAAAATAACCCCGGCCACTGAGTCTAAGCCAGACTGGAATCAGCGGTGCTTGGCCCAGTTTACCCAACATAAATCAGCTGTGTGTCAATTATTCAATTGTTTGTTTATTATCAGCTGAAATATATAAATATATTGTTTTTGAAATGATATCATTGCAAAAGAAGAGGTTTTTATACTGTATCTAAGGTTTGGAAAAATGTTTTTGCTATTGTGGGTTGGTGTGTGTTAACATTCATAAATACTACAAAAACAATCCATTGTTTTGTTGGGAGGTATAGCTTGTCTGTTAAGAAAATGTAAGCATTGTGGAAATGTGTTCACTGACTGCATATTGTGTGAAAACGACATGAAATGTGTGAATGGTATGGCCACAAAAGACCGATGCTGTGCTAACTGTGTTTAGAGTTTTGAAAATGTGACAACTGATTGGACAAATGCTTGTTAGCGACTGAAAAAAACTGTAAACAAAGTCTCACCTTTCAAATATGGTAATTTTCTTAAATAAATTTAAACAATAAATACAGTTTTGTGGCTCTTTAATGTGTCGTGACAGATCGCTGTAGAGCATCAGTTAAAGCTGCTCGTGAACCGATCATCTCTTCCTTCTAGTTCATTTATAGCATCAAATAAACATGAATGAAGATAAGAAGGAATGTTGTTTTAATACATTCCCTTTTTTTAAGTTCATATCTTCCCATGTTAATCTACTAACTCACCTGACTTTGTCGGACAAAATGGCGGATGGTGAAGTATGATTGGTCAGATCACCTGTCAATCAAGCTCCCTGCGAATGGTCAATTATAAATTATAAATGTATATTTGACACTAAAGACCGTGATGTATTCAGTCAACTGTCGAAGCTGGGTTTAATCATTAACAATATGCCGCTGCGGTCGTTTCGGATCTGCAACAACGGACCGCATAGCTTTTCTCACGTCTATCTCCGCTGCCATTACTGACCTCCAACTCAAACTGACGCACTACATCAACGTCATCGTTCTCAGCCACTCCCTCTATTGCCTGATTGGTCCTTCAATAAATTGATTTCTGGAAACCTAAGACTATACAGCAGTCCCAGACGTAGTACTGAAGGAAAATGAAATTGAGCGGAAGTGCGTACACTCTTAGAAAAAAGGGTTCATTGGGGTTCTATATATGAAGCATAGGGTTCTTTACTCAACTCCAAATAACCTTTTATGCTAAAAAGGTTCTATAATGACAAGAAAGAACCCTTTTGGCACAAAGGTTCTTTATAGACTATTATTCATTCATATATTACATTATTCTGCAACATTCTGTAGTTGTAATTAAATGATTGTTTATTAAACTGTTGTAGTAACTTAATATCACATTTTAATCATGCTGATTTTTGGAGGAGAAAAACTGAAATGACACTCTTTGTGTGATATTGATTAACTACATAAAATTATATAAATATATAAATTGTCTAACCCCCATATCTTGAATTTTGTGATCATTCACATGCATTCATAAATACATTTTAGGGTCTTGATGTTTGTCAATAATATGAAATATTTAATCTGGAAAGGACAAAACAAATGATAATGAATGACCCCTAAAAGGTTCCATATAGAACCTTTTTCCTGGTTACAAAGAACCCTTAAGGGTTATTTTTATTGAACCCTTAAAAAAGGGGTCTGTATAGAACCTTTTAGGGGTTCCAAATACGTAGCGCTGATAGAACCTTTTCAGGTTCTATATAGAACCTTTTCTTCTAAGAGTGTAGGAGGGCGCAGCCAAGCTAGTGCATTCTATCTTAAGCTGCAATTTCACTACAAAGTCGAGTAACTGTCAGATATCTTCAGCACTTGTTTACTCTTAATTATCAGAATTTCACATGACAGGACATCACATAATTGCTGTTTAATTATTCTTACATAGTTATTTTTGGTAGCTTTGTCAAGAAAATATAGCTGCAGTTCTTGATTTACCAATGCGCACATAAGCACATATCTACCACGTGTTATTCTTTTCATTGTATTTTCTAATATTACATAAACCATCAGTGGGGTTAACGTGACTGTATTTTTAAAGCCTTCAAACTTTGTAAAGTTATGCTACATGATTTCCGCCAGAGAAAAAATGCTGTTTAACAGCCCTTGATAACACTTCATAAGAGTTACTGTCAAATCCAGTCAATGGCACATCTGTAAATGAAGCATAGTCTTACTTTAGGCAACACTATTTTAAGAATGCTCGCATATTTTTGCCCACAGTTGGGAAATCTTTTGGCATTTAATTAAAGATAGCCTAAAGTACTGTTGGGACCAATACCAAGTCACATCAGGTTATAAAGGGAACAACTTAAATTACCTTAATTGCGTAAATTGTCGGTGATCAGAAGATTTTTCCTCATGCATAGAATGAGGAAGTTCTACCTAAAAGACTCAGAGGGTAGGTGATCGTTTGCTTGGTATTTATTCTGTAAAGTATTAACAGTAGTGAGCTCCTAACTAACCCGTGCTTTGTCCAAATCCTGGGGGATGCAGATCCGGCTGATTCTGCCTGAAGACGAAGGCAGGGGCCGAGCCTACCCCCGGTGGTGGTGGGGTGGATGGAGGAAAATATCAGCGTCATCAACTGCGAATGTGAAATGGAGAGATCCAAGCTTATACTCCAGGTGTCAAGTAGTGATTGGCCAGACCTATTACTATGAATGAATGATGTGGCATTAGGGTCTTCCTGGTAGAACTTACGCTTAAAGCTAATTTCTTTCGGCTAAACTTAGAGGGAGTTTTTTTGTTTATTTTTTATGGTGGAAATAAACCAAACAATGGATACAGCAGTGACAATAAGTACAAAAGCAAATAGAAACGAAGAATTAATTCAACTGTTAAAATTATTTCTAAATGTGAAACGTTCCCAACACAATACTCAATATTGTGTTGGTTTGGTGTTCAGAAAGGTAAAGGAAAATAAGAATATGTAGGCTATTTGGAACAGTGTAATCTAAACGGGTTGGTAAACTTTTGAAAGACAATAAAGGCTAATGCAATATAGATGACCGTTTTTAATAGCAATTCAATTTGTCTCTGAGGAAATCTTTGAATCTTTGACGATGCATCTTTGATACAGTGACATTTTTACAGACATTAACATTTGACAGTATTAATATAAATATTAAACATTTAAAAAATCCATCAAACTATCTAAGAGGCACTGCTACATGAATGGATGATAACACAAATGCTATATGGCTAATCTGGGCTGAGCATGTAATTACAATCTAACAATCTACATTCCTAATGATAATCTTTTTAAAAAATAATAGAACATTGCAAATACAATGTAAAAGAAAATATCTTTAGACTTAAACTAATGATATAAAAATGACTAAAAAAAATATTTTAAAAAAACTTTTACATTGTCATATTTAAATAAATGCTCATCTTTTAAAGATTTTCACAAAAAAAAAGCAAAAAAATTCAACATTTATAATAGTAAGAAATCAGCATATTAAAATGATTTCTTAAGAACCATATGCAGTTTGAAGTATTGCTGTGTCTATTGTATTTTTAAAGCAAATAATGCAAATAAACAAATCTTACCAAACTTTTTTGAACTATATATATATATATATATATATATATATATATATATATATGCAATATAATATAGTCATCTTAGGTTCAGGCCTCTCTATTGAAAAGCTTAGTGAAATTACTAGCCTCTGACCCCTATTTTGACAGAAATCATCTCAGTACCAGTGCGGTGCATTTAGATCAGTGACAGCAGGATCAATAAAATGTCCAAGGGGACAGTCATTGGGGCCAGTATGAAGATAGCCTGTGTCATGAGAGCAACTAGGCAATTCATTGCCATCACAAACCATTCAGATTGTTAACATCCTGTGACCTCATTTTCATCACAGTCTAAAGTGACTGAAACAGCGCAATACATTCCCTGCTATATGCAGTATGCAGAAAGAAGTCAAATGAGTTAAACGTACACTCAGTATTCATGATACAGTAGGTGATACCTGGATAATGCACGTCTGAGGTTCTTCATCAGCATCAAAGGGGGGCTGCAGGGTTTTTCGTGTGCCAGTGGGCCAAAGATCACACTGGTCAAAGGACAATGCCAACATAGCAGATGTAGAATATACAGTATACCAGAACTATTAAATTAGAACTACTAAATAAGAAACTTATTTGAAGTTAAAGCCAATTCAAACTAAAGAAAGCATGAATATGTGTATCTCTGTAACAAATCATACAGGCTGCAAAAGATTCACTTCAAAACCTGCTGATCTGATCACTCATCAAATAATTATACACCCATTTCTAATAAATTGTAAAAGCATTTACGGTCATATATGCACATTTTTATGAGAATGACAGGCAATATGATATACAGTATATTTTATTCATTTATTTTTTGCTGCGTGACAAATTATAAAACTGATAGTTAACTAATATAGTAAAACTAATAGTTAGCTAAATTCTGATTCAGAAAACATTTTGACATAGCCTATCTCATGTTAGCAAATAACTTACCAAATCTAATATTTATATAGCCTACTGTACATTTATTCTATATAATCTATATTCTGTGTTCTATGTTCAGTGCTGTATTATTGTGCAAAGTTGGGCACCACCTACTGTTATAATTTTCTATATGGTGGAAGAATTGTTTATTCCAATAATTACTAATCATAAATGTATGTCTTTACTGAACATAAGTCAGTGATTTTACATGGGTAAATGTGTAATAGGCAATCCAGTTCAAGCTCTGTCTAAGAACATGTTTTGGCCCTGGTAAAATGATTGGCCTGTCATGGCTTATTGGTTTCATATTCATTAGCCTAGAACCATGATTCTTGAATGTGTTTAGATGTTTATAGTATTTGATATTTCTTTATACGCTATTAATTTTTCATGCAGAGACTTCAGGCAATGAAATTTGTAAGCTTGCTACTGTCGAATCGGCTCTTGTTGAGGTTAGCAATAACTTTCTTGACAATTTATTTGACTTACTGTGGGATTCGCTGTAACACGAGCACTTAAAGAGTCCCAGGCTACAAAGAGCTTCACTTGAGGTCAGACTTTAATACACACCACAGACGGTGTCTAATAAAAACTGAAGCCAGATTTAATAGTTTAGTCCCTATTCAGATGCTTCTCTTGCCATTCAGAGCCACACAGACTATTGTTTCATTCTACAATAATGAGGGTAAAATTATCCAGGAGCTCATCTTCGTTTAGTAATAAAAACCTGCTCTAAGAGAATGGAAGCGTTAATTAAACTTTATTTAACAGCTTGACAGTCCTGCGTGAGTCTGTGTGTTTTGCAGTTTCCTGCATCACTCTCTTGTGTATTTCCTTGACCTTGTGAGGAAAATAAAAAGAAAGGCAACAAACAAAAAGGATAACGAGACGACACAAATGAGATGCCTAGATTCTTAATTGCATGCCCAATATAGGATCCATCCTCTGAACGTGAGACTCTGATCAACATACAAACAAGACGACTATGATAATGCTCCGATTCTGATGAATACGAAATCATGATTAGACCGGTACAATGCTCAGATTGCAGAGAATGCTTTTGTCTGAGGGTAGCCAGGCATTTGTTTATCCCTGGCTGTGAGAGGCAGTGCCATACGTGGGTGTTTGTAAAGAGATGGTCCATAAGTCTGCAGGCAAGATACGCTCTGAGGAAAAATAATGTTTTAGATAGCAAAATGTTGCAATTCGGTGCTATTATATAACAAAGGCTTTATACAAATGCTGCATGTCAATGTATGCAAAAAGGAACTAAGTATGGATGTTAGTTGTTTAGCTTATTTCTCACAAGTACACGAGCCCGACAGCCATCATCCGGGTCGTCCAGGCTCAGGGAGAGGTGCTTAAACAGTAGTGTAGACAGCAGGAAGACCATGTTTTAGCTCTGTGGGATAGAGGTAGCGGGTGCAGAAATCATTTGCATCCGTTCCAGGGAAACAAAATGGCACAAGGGAGTGCTGTGACTGGGCCTATGAGTCACAAAGTATGAGGAAATTTACAGAGTGCTGTTTTGAGTAAAAAAAGGTCGGCACACAAAATGGCTCAGAGAGCCTGCGATTGTAGCCGAGCAGAAAGAAGGAAAATGCTGTCTAACAACAGTGGAGCCTTGGAGAGATGTGATTCAAGGACTGGAGGGGAAATAACAGCGGAACATCTGAGCTAATCAGTCTCATACAGGATGGCAGAATAATTCTGCATAATGATGTCACTCTCTCAGAGAGATGCTGCAGGAAGCTGCCGACTGGAGTGTGAATTTTAAGCCTCGCGTACTAGAAGCTCAAGCTTCCGATGGTCTAACACTGCCTCAAAGTTTCTAGAAAATGACCACGGCTGTCTCGCTCAATAACCTCTGCATTGCTTGTGCAAGACCTTAAGATTAAATATTCAACAGTTCTTTCCTAGCAGTGACAAAAACCCTGGATTTTCCCCGGCTTCAAAAAGCATGCATTTCCAGTGTGTTTGTAGTCATATACTGTGGACTTTTTTTTCACCTGAGTGTGTGGTGAACCCAAAAACACATTTTAAATGTACACACATGAAAGCAAGTGCTTGTTTCTTTGTTTTATTACATAGTACTTTAGCATCATTCAGTTGGCAAAGTGGCGTAAAAAACATAGTTGTTTTTATCTTATCTAAATAATTCATACATACAGGGTACCTGGCACAATAAAAACATAAAACATATGTACATGTACATTACATATTACATGATTTATAAATAGTACTGATTTACAGCATATACAATTTTCCAAAGCATGGTTTTTTTACATTAACATTGTGCATTTACACAATTTCCTATGTGTTTAGGGTTTAAGAATCAACATGAATTAAAGAGCAATCTGGTGGTATTCAGGGCTTTGTTGAACAGATGTTACAAAAACACCAGTCTCTCTCTTTCTCTACACCACTTTTTATTTTCATATACCACCTCATTTCAATGCAAATTTGAATATTAAGTAATTAAATTACATGATTTTAGGATTTCCAGAAAAAACTAAATAGACTGCAGCTCCGCTTAAATTCCTCCACTGCGACATTTCTAATGGAATCCATCTACTCCACATTAACAGATTCAGTATTAATATTTACTCATTAGGCATTGAATACAGCTATTACCTGTTAATATTTATTAATATAGTCATTATTGATTAATTTGAAATAACTGTTCACTAGCAGTGGTGCAGTATTATTGTGGAGCTGTATAGCCTTTTATTGATTATTTTTTCTGTTTTAAATAAAAAGATTTCTAACATAAAAAAAAAAACATATGGTTGAGCATAATTATCAAGAATTAAGTACAGTCTACTTTCCATATGGCTATTTGCAAAATCCACAAAACTAAGTCATTAATTCCAGTTCAACACATCTCCTTTGAAAATGAAAGGATTGTGAGAATTCAAAGACACATAATGTTAACTGTTCTTCACTAGCTAACTTGACTTGCTTGTGGTTTCAAGTGTCTTAGAAGTTAGTATTTTAAATAAGTAAATGAATCCTTCTCTTGAGTTTAGTCTCTTCTTTCATCTGATGCAAGCAGGAGAAATTGAATGCTTTGCTAACAAAACCACACTTCTGTTTTGAAGTTACCCTGAAGCAGGATTTCAATAAAGTTCAGTTAAATATTTGTTAGAATTAATCATATTACCAGCATTTTATCACCAAGGCTTGTAATATATATATATATATATATATATATATATATATATTATTTTTTTACATGTAAAATGTAAATCAAACCAATAATATTAATGAATTGAGAAGGGAAATTGCCTTCATTGTATATGCTTATTTTGAATAACTGTTAATGTTCACTTTAGCTCCACAAGGCAGGCCATTTGGTCGTTTTTGGATATGTAAACCATTCAGATTTACACACTGGATAAAAAAATATATAGGAATAATAAAAATCCTTCAATAACTGCTACAGGGCAGGGTACTCCATGTTCTACAGATAGATCTAGTCTATGTTCTCCTAATCCTAGCAGGTTACAATATGAGGGATACAGGAAACACCCATTTATGGATTTGCACTTGGTAATTTTTGTGCTTCTTTTCAAATATTTTAGGCAACAGCCTGTAAGATCTACAATTTGAAGTATATATTAAACCACACATAGCACATTCTGTAGTCTGAACTTAACCATAATTCTGTTTGTTTATTCACTGCACTGAGGTTGATCATAATTAGCTTAATAAGAAATATATCTTGCCCATATCAGTTCAGCTTTCGACAGGGACATACAGTTTCCCCATTACATGCTATGGGCATTTTGATTTTCATAAAAACTACTCATACAAATGAGCATTATGTATGTGTTCAAAACACAGTGCTGTCGTAGCACATGGTGCATAGCGCTATTTTGCTGCATTCCTCTAGCCTTTAACAGGTACAGCAGCATTATATTTAAAGTAGTAATTATTATCATACAGTAGTGCCAGTGTGATTTATTCTGAATGCTGTCACATATGAAGAATGTCTGTGTTACATCAATTCTCTGCAGGTTTATATGGAGCTCTGTAAACGGCACATAATAACACTTTGACCCTTTAGGACTTCCTGTATTCATATCACTACATATATGCAACCATCATATATTCTACTGTTATTGCATATATTATTATTATAACAGTATTTTGTTATTATCTATGTGTATATAGACTAAAGCGTACATATATATGTATTTATAATATTTTATAATTTATTTCTACAAAGATGTGCACCTAAATTGTATTCCGAATGATCATGCTGCTCTTGATCCAACAAAATGATGTTTTTTGAGATGATTAAAACCTGTTAAAATCTTCTTAACAACAAATCGTAATAAAATAGGTATTGGACTTAATCAGGTGGGTGAGTTATATATTTCCTAATAAAAGTGTCTGCAAGAATCTCTACTGACAACATGGCACAGAAACAGCATCCTTCCCAAACTGCAAAGACAATTCTTTTGTATGTTACCCAAGGAAAACTTCCTATCTCAAAATTCTTACTAAGGGAGCAGTGCTGCAGATGTTTCTCTCGCTACTGCAGTACAAAATACATTTTGTTACACACAGCTAGAAGAGAGGCTGAAGGGGAATGACAGCGTGGTGAGGGGGCAACATGGGCGGAAACATGGCAGGTCGTGGCAGGGCATGAAACGTCACAGTCATTGGGTGAATGCTAGGGGGTGCCACTACCGATACCTGCTGAGGGGTCACAAAGGGAGGTGCAGTGGGCCGACAGATCTCTGGCCCCAGGGGGAGTCGAGAAACAGGCACTACCTGGGGGTAAATAGGGGGTTGTGGGGGCAGGAAAGCGGTGTGGTGCTGTAGTATGGTGTGACGTATTGTGATGGAGCCAGAAGGCAAGGTGGACGGAAGGTGAACTGGATGAAGGACAGCAGATGACATGGGCATATGAGGCCTGGATAGGACAGATTTGAGCTTGGTGGGGAACATCTGCTGGTGTAGCACCTGTCCATGACTCTGGATCTGCAGGAGACAGTGTCTCTCCATGCTTTCTGAGGGGGGCTGAAAAGATGCAGAGGGTTGGAACAGGCTGCTGGTGGTGTGGAAGCACTCCCTGCTCAACTTCTCCTCAGCCTGAATGCCTAGGTGAAATCTCTGCGGCGGAGTTTGAATGCTGTGCTGACATGATTTGTCGTGAGTAGCTTTTTCAGTCCTCTGCAGGGCCAACTCTCTCACATCGAGCAGGCAGGCCTGAGCAGCTGTTGAATACTTGTTACAGTTCTTTAAGTGCGTGTGTGCTGCCTTAGACTCGCTACTAAGGATGTTACTATTCTCCTTTGTTGGCTCTTCCGAGAGCTTTGAATCTGTCTCTAGTAGAGTTAGACTGCCCTTGGTGCATGAAGCATTGATCTGAGAGGAGGCGCTCCGTTGCCAGTCACTGCTCTCCACCGCAGTATGACCCAGGGCACTGCTAATGGAAGTAAATGTCTGAGGACCAACCTCACTGCTCTCTACATCATCAATACTGCATGAGATTTGGTCTGACCCATTCGAGCTGTCACACACGCCTTTTAAAACAAGGCATTTCAGGCTTGACTCCTCCACAGCTTTGTCCTTTTCTTCCAGAACACTGTTTTTAACAGCGGGATATTCATTTTCAAGGCATGGAGTTTGATCTTGGACATGTGACCGCCTCTTTCTTTTCCTCATAATCCCATGTTTACAACAGGTAAGTTCTGAGCACCCATCAGAAATCTCTGCCGGCGGCTGACAGGAGTCGGAAGACTCATCTACATCACTTAGAGAATCTGTTCGTCGTCTTTTTGAAATGTGTCCTTCACATGGTCCATCACTGTTAGTCTCTGGTGATGAAGGTGTCTCTTCTCTGCACCCTTCGGCTTCACTGGATCTCTGAGAGTGAGATGCGTCCTGGCTGCGAGAACACTGTCCTATGGTCTTTAGCTCCCCTGCAGTTGGATTGTCAGGCTTTTCCCTGCTGTTCCTAAGCACCTTTTCACCATCAGCACAGAACTCATCAGAGAGAATGATGCAGCCCGCTGAGCCGTTTACATCGGCTGTTGCCTCCTGCCTCATGCCTCCCACCCCTTCCTCAACTACGGGAACTGTGCTGCTGTCCTCAGTCTGATTTTGAGCTGATTGCTTTGACTTCTCTAATGGATGCACTTGCTGTGAAGTGGTGCCTCTAAATTGGCTATCAAGTCCTTCCACACTCTCAGGTCGTCTGTGGAATTTCTTAGATTTCACCATATTGCTCTCTGTTTCCCGGTATCTTTCTCTCCTCCTCTTCCGCCTCATTCGCTTCCTTTTGCAGTGGCTCCTGTAATGACGTCGATCCCTGGTCCGCAATTTCTTTTCAGCCCTCTTACTTGCATGAATCCAATCTTTGGAATGTCTACACCTGTCATGTGTTTTCAGCCTGATACAACTCTCTGTGTCACTTGAAAACTGATAACACTTTCTGACCTTGCCTTCAGGTCCTTCGCTGGGACTGTTTCTGTGGCTGGCTGTGGATTCCTCAATGTGCTTGTCAGAGTGGCAGGATTTGAAACCTGAGCAGACAGATAATTCCTCATCAGTTTTGAGCTCAGTCATCTCCTGAGTGTCAGCAGACCTTCTAATCCGTGACCTCTTGAAGTCAAAATGGAGGGGGTTGCAACTGAAAGACAGGGATGGCTCTGTCCTTGTGAAGGTCACCATCTCAGAGGGCCACTGGAAAATGGTGTTACCATCTCTGCTTAGGACAGAGAAAAAAGGCTGGCTGGGTTTTGTGAAAGGGGAAGGTGTCTTTGCAGTTGCATCCTCCACTTGTTCTTGTTTTTGAGCAGAATTGTTCTTAGGTGACATATCTGAGAAAGTCGTTTCCGGAGGCTCAATGATGGTTGAGTGCCCCTCCTCTGTAATGCTGTTCTCCTCTACTGTCACATCCTCAGAGGTCTCAGGTTTACTTTCAGCAATGCTGCTTTTCAGGCTCTCAACAGAGTCCTCAGAGTCAAGAACAATATCAGCACTGTTTAAACGAAAGGGGGAAGTGTTTATGAGGGAGACGGCAGGACTGGGCACATCCTCTGAGTAAACGAGCAAAGCACACAAATCTGAGGCCGTTGACGAGGGGCTCTCCCTCGCCACAGGGATATCTGATGACCCCTGACTTCCGGTGCTGTCACTTTCTTGGAAGTGCTTGCCCTGCTGTGTGCCAGTGCTGTAAATTGCCTCCTCACAATTTAGTACTTTTTCCTCCATGGGGGAGCTGGGGAGGTCAAGCTCGACATGGGGTGCTCGGAGTCTTTGTCTGTGGCTCCGCTCCATCGATCCCTCCTCTATGCTCTCACAGAAAACCGCCGCTGATGACTCAAGCTTAACAGACGCTTTCTTTGGAAAGGAAAAAGAGAATGCAATTTTGCGTCTGAAAGTTTGCTTTTTGGCTCTGCCATTGTACGGCCACAGTGACTGCTTACTAGCTAACCCACAACTGCTGGAATGGATCTGACCCCCTGAATCTTGAGCCACACAGCTGTGGTTCTCTTCTTGGGCATCATCACAGCAGGACTCTCTGAAAGAACCCTCCACTGCCACCGTAGTAGACTTAAACATAGGACCACTTCCTGGGGCACTGCATCAGAAAAGAGGAAGAAAAGACAGACAAAATCATGAAATGCATGTGCCAGGTTCATTTACACATTTAACTAACCAAAAAAGGGGGTGATAATGAGGATTGGACTCCACAGGGAAACAAGATGATTGTGCCATGGTATCCAAAATGACTTCAGAATCAAATTACATCTTGTGCTTCAATAGAAGAAAGAACATCTGACATTTTATACAAAGAAGTGAGCATTATCAATGTGAAAAAAGGGCTTGTTTGATCTGTGACTTAAATAGTGCAGAATCTTTCCATCTTTTTTAACTTTTAAATATTATTCTCTTCATTTCCATGTTTAAAAGAATGTTTCAGAAGAAAAAGAGCAGATTTTCTTGACTTTTAGACCCATTCTATATATGTATACACTGGCACATTGTATATAAATATGGAAATAACAATTTAACAAAACGTCCCCCACCATTGCACCTCTCTGCGTTGTTCAGCCAGCTCATGTAGGCGTCTGAGAGCTCTCTCCTGTTTCCTCTCATCCTTCCTCGATTTGGAGGCCACGTTGCGGGCAAACTCTCTCTGCTTCAGTTCCTTCAGCCTCTGAGGGGGGACAAAGAATCTCTCATTCATTCACCTATCTTAGTATGTCAACTATGCCAAATCAACAAAAGCTATTTAAATAATAATCCTCTTTGAGACCATGAATCTTTTTTCCATGCTTTAACAACCTTTCATTATGAAGACTGAGGTATCGCTGTGTATCACACATTGAGGGATACCAAACAAAAAAGATTAAAAATCTCTTCAAGAGAGAAGGAAGGTAATTAAGGTGTTTGCACACCAATGTTATGTTTCATCAAATCCGGTTTCTGTGCAAATGAAAAGAAGCTGAGGATGAGGTTGCTAAACTCCATGAAATTGTCCTATTTATTTTAGATAAAACTCAGTGATGCTAATTTGCATTTGTTTCCTGGTCTGAAAGGCTTTGTGCTTTGAATGCAAGATTGATGGAAGCTGCCATGATGGTCTGATGCTAAGGCTGTATATGCATCTCAGGCAGTGAGATGTATCGATTAGGATTATGTCTGTACATGCAGTGTACACTCCCTTTGGTCTGTTAGATAATCTAAATTAACTTTCATTAATATTTCACAAGGATATGATATTTATGGGTGTTTAAAGACTACACTCCTTTTGAAAGCACTAGATGTCTCCAAGCAACAACCAGCTCTAGAACAGTTATCACATCCAATTAATCCTGAAAGCTTTCTTTCAATTATCCATTAATAGTTGATGCTTAGCAATAAGACAGATGACAAGCTCTTTTGAAAAGCATTTTTATTGCATGTGTTGTACTTGGGTAAGTTAGATTCCGTGCTAGCGATAGCTGAGAGTAAAAACAACGATGGTTTCTCCAGGCAGCCAAGAAGAGTCATCTGGCCCAACATTACACATTCCACTCAGGTTGCACAGTTATACACAGTTCAGTGGCGCTGTAACCTCTCCTATTTGAGAAGGCTTCAGTGATTGCATTTACCGTGGCTGGGGCTCATAGTCAGGGGAATGCGAGGCGGTCACATCAGATATAATTTTGTCATGTTAAAGGGCTGCTCAGTGTGGAGTGGGCACATCAGGGTAACTAGTTTGATCCCATCAGGATAGGGTCTCTTTGTGCACCTGCCCTCTATCTTTCAGCACCTATCTTGTCACTCTCTGCTGGCACCGTATGGGCAAACTCAGGCCTGATCCGCTGCGCTGGTTCACTGTCAGCCATCCTTGCAGAAAATAGCAAACAGGTTGGCGTGGGCTATATTTATTTGACTCTCAGGTGCATTGCTTCGAGGAGCTGTTCTTTATTGATTGTTAATATATTTGGCGAGAGAAGCTCTGGAATGAGCCATTAATGCATGTAGCCTGTATTTCACATGACTGGATGTGGTTACATCATTCATAGTAGGATGCACGACTGATGTGAGAGAGCTGTACTGCAAATACCCTGTGAAATCCTTTCATGTACAATGGGGGCAGACATGACTGACAGGTCACTTGAGAATGAATGGAAATTTTAACACAGTCATTTTTTGACCGGACATGTATTCTTAATTAAAAGCAACATTGAGACCAGTCAAAGGCAGACAGTGAAGGCTTGGCAGTGATGATTCACACACTGACAGGAACACCAGGCTTTTCTGTAGCTCTAGGCTTCCTGTGGGTCCGTGAGTCTCCCATACTCCATTATATTCTCAGCAGACATGCTCTGCCAGCCTCAGAGGGTTGCTGGGAAATTGTGCTATTCATCCATCAACCTCATTCATTGAGGAGGTACAAATGGTAGCATGTGCTGTTGCTGTAGAATAGTTTGAACTCTGCAGATAGGAGGCCATGCGACGAACACATCTGAATGACACAATCTAGCAAGTGTAGCACCCATATCAAAGAGTGAGGGGAGTGGCTTTTCCCTTTATAATCCATTAATTTCACTCCTTTTGCAGTGCTCAATAGCAAGGTCATGGGTGGAGGGTTTGTAGATGGTGTTCAGTCAATAGTTCAGTGAGCTCTGTTATTGACAGCGCAGCAGGCCCCAGAGACTCAATGCATTTAGTTTCTGAGTGAGTCAGAGCACAGGGGTCAGGGCCGATATCAAACAGCAGGACAAGTGGTGGAATTAAAGCTTTAACTTGCTATTAAAGGTTATACTGCTATTTTTGGATGCTGGCGGTTCTTAAATCAACATACACTGAGTGTGAAACTGCATTCAAGTTATATGTTTGTTTGCTGCAGAATTTCTCAGAATTGAAGAATTCAATTACAATTTAAGCAAATTCAGCAACGCAATGTATTGTGGGATAGGGAGTGAACTTCCACCCTGCTATCTATCTATCTATCCATCCATCCATCAGTAACCTTCAAACTTTTTGAAAGTTTTTTTTGTCAATTAATTTCTGAATGAAGCACAACAGTGCTGCAAACACATGTTTTTGTTGCTTTCTATGATTTGTTTGCAAACTAGCACTTTTGTTTACTTATAATATTGAAACGCGTATAATATTCAAATCCCTCAGTGGATCTGGATATGGATGAGACTATTGAGCTATTCTCAGGAAAACTTCACACATGTTGGCTTTATGGCTTAAACAATTTGCAGTGCTTAAGAACAGGTCAACAAAACTAGCTCACTAACTTGTTTATGCAGCATGCTGGGAAAGAGGTTTAACATTGTCCTGAGAAAAGGGGATAAACAACACGAAAAAACAACAACAAAGCACAAGGACTTCCAATTGTCCTGCCTGCTTTTGATCTATGGGCTTCTAAATGAAAACTCCATAAGACCACCTCCACTCCACTGACTCTGAGTCGAAGGGGAAGTCATTTGTCTTGTGCTTTACATGTGTGCTACAAAATCCATCTGTTGTCATATTCTAAAACACTCTATTATTGCTATGCATTGCATCAGTGGAATTCTCAAGGGGCAGACAACAGGCCCATTACCTGCTTGTGAGCGTGGTCATACGAGTTGATGTGGTTGTCAAACTCTTGATGCTTGTAATACTGTTTGTCACACAGCTGACAGTAGAAGTTGGCCTTGAGGTCCTCCAGGGCTTTGGCCAAGGTTTTCCCCTTCTCAGCATAATCCTGGAGCAAAAGTAAACATAATAATCCATCAGGATAATAGCTTCCAACTTGTTTAAAACACATAATTTAGAACAGCACTCAATGTAATGTCCTTCATGAGGTCCTTGAATTGAGATGTAGTAGATGTTTTTAGTCTTATGTCTCAACAACATATTAATATACTAAAAAAATAAAGTGATGGGGAAAACCATAATACACAACAGAAACTGAAATGTCCTTTAGAATTATTTTTCTATTGTACACATACAGTCATAAGTTATCATTTTTCCTATTAATATACTGTAGAGAGACTTTTGTCCCTCAAGAAACTCTATTTGCCAGATATAGTCAAATAAACTCACAAATATACACAGATATTGGTAGACAGATTTATATTTACACAGTACACATGTTGCTGTCATGTTGATATATATTCATAATTTGAGAGGGTGAATATTTGTGGTGCTCTTCTTTGAAAATGATGCTCATAAAACTGAACTCAGCTCCCATGATGCCATCCTCATTTTCTTCCTCTTCTTTAATACTCTTTATTAAATATTGATTTACAACAAATTTTAGATGGGAATACTTTCACCAGGGGCAGATTGTATTTCAAATTCAATTTCTTTAACGCTCTAGAAGTATGGAAACTTGCAGATTTAAAAACAAGATGAAAAAAAAGAAGTCTATTCCCAAAAGGTCTCCAATCCAAATGACCACAGGGAAGAGGAAAAAAGCACTTCTGTTTTAATTGGAATCAGTTTACCATAAAACTCATCGTAGACTCAAATGTGAACCTGTCATTTCTGTGAAAAACAGCATGCAGAGGAGGACTAGTAAATCAGCCAAGGATGATTAGCCTAAGTCAACCATCAAACGTGTCAACCAGAATGAGATGGCCAATAAATGATATACGATTGTCATCATCAGTCAAAGCCGACAAACGTATGTCTGGTGTTATTACTGACATGATCGTGAGCTTTTCACAACTGCATCAAACCCATTAGACTGAGAAACAGGGAATCCCGGCCCATTCAAATTATCTGATGCCTTGTGAAAATAGTCTCTCACGCATCTTAGGTGAGAATACGCTCCTGCTAAACACACGTCTGTGATATGCAAAAATAATAACATCCCTCACACTCACTCCCACTGAGAGACGGCATGAAACAATTGCCGTGTAATTGTACTTAATAAGTGGCTAGCTTGCAGGTAATGAAAACTGAATCGCTTGATTAGCTGGATGTGCTAGGGAAAGTGACCCTTATTTTCATTAGCTCAATAGACCTGAAAGGTTAGGAGGACAAAATCGCTTGCTCTATATCAGGAAATGGTTACTTCTTCTGGGAAAGTCCTGTGAGTACCTGGACTGTTGTGACGCACGCTCTTGTTTTTTTATAGACTTATTAGCAACCCCCTGGATCTCAAGATAACAGTGGAGTCAAGGGAGTTTTCACATAGAAAAAAAAAGTCCAAGTTGGCTTTAGTAACTTTTTTTGTACTTGAAAGGGTTTGGGAGTTAAATTAAACAACAGACCTCATAATGTGGAATGAAGAAGAAAAAACACCAAAAGTGAGTGATGTGGTGTGAAGCTGTGAACTCATTTACACAGCAGATAGATCTAATCACTGCATGGGGGGAAGCAACCACTTAACAACAACTTTGTGTCAAGCTGAGAAATCCCCCTATACCTCTCTGTTCCTTTCAATATGTCAAAATAGAATGAGATTGTTCTCAAGGGCATGTGACCATAGAAAAAAAAAAAAAACATATTATAAGAAAAATAAATAAAACTGTTTTATTGTTAATGATTTTTAGTGGCACTTTCTAAGGCAAACATCGCTATTACTAATTATCATAGTTAGCACTTAGAGCAATATTAAATTACCTCACATAATGCATATCCCACTGTTTATAGGGACATAATTGATACTTGAAACCATGCAGATTTCTGAAGTTATTGTGTGGGTTAAAAATCCCATACACTAGCATTGAAGGAGGGGCCAGAATCATATCTAGAATTGAGCGCAACAGTGTCCGCCCTCTTTTTCAGGAGCGCTTCCAGAATTTGTTTCATTCATTTTTCCCACATGTATTTTAAAATAGTCTTTGTTAAAAAGCGATATAAGCCATGAACCAAGTTGATCAGCTACTAGGTACACTACAAAAAAACATTTTGACAAAAAGACAAAGGTACAAGACTGTCTACTTAACAGTTTTACTGAAGGAAATAACTGCAATCCCATGAAGCATTGTGAACAACCTAATCAAATTAAAAACAATAGATAAATAGAAAACTACTTATTAAGAAATGTTTATTACGTATAAAAAAATACATATTAAGTTTACTGCAAAGTATATTGTCACAGTCCTCGTCTGCACCAGTCTGTCTTTGTGTCTGCACTACACTTCCCAGAATCCTCCTTGAATTGGAGCTTTTTGCCTCTGCCTGTCTTTATCTACACCACAACCGTGACAGAAGAACCGACCAAAAGAAGCATGGAAGTTGCCCACTTCTCTCTAACCCCAGCGGATCGACTGATTCATTGTTTTCAAGATGGCCGCTCCATTGAAGAGTATGTCGCAAGCTTCCTGGGGCTTTCGTTTGGGGTAAGCTGGACGGATAAAGCCCTGAAGGAGGTATTTTGGGGCGGTCTTGATGACCATCTTTACCAGCAAGCTCCAGCGGTGACGATGCCCGGTACCTCGATCATGTGTTATGGTTGAGTGGTTCAGCCTTCACCGTTGGTGAGGCTGAAGATGACATCACCACTCAACCACACTCTCCAGCCATCTTCACCATGTCATCCATCCTCATCCACGGCCAGGCAGGGAGCGTCCAGCCAGGGACCGTCCAGCCAGGGCTTCACGTCAGCCACGTCCAGCCAGGGCTTCACGTCAGCCACGTCCAGCCAGGGCTTCACGTCAGCCACGTCCAGCCAGGGCTTCACGTCAGCCACGTCCAGCCAGGGCTTCACGTCAGCCACGTCCAGCCAGGGCTTCACGTCAGCCACGTCCAGCCAGGGCTTCACGTCAGCCACGTCCAGCCAGAGCTTCACGTCAGCCACGTCCAGCCAGAGCTTCACGTCAGCCACGTCCAGCCAGAGCTTCACGTCAGCCACGTCCCGTCTGCCCAACCAGAGACTGTTTCTGAGCCTGTCCCTGACCCGTTATCGAACTGTCACGCTCCCCAATAATTTTTTGGGGGGGGGCCATAGGTCCTCGCCGTGGCCGCCCAAAGGCCCACGGCCACCAGAAAAATACTCTCCGCCGTGGCCACCCGAAGGGTCTGCTCCGCCGTGGCCACCCGAAGGGTCTGCACCGCCATGGCCACCCGAAGGGTCTGCACCGCCTTGGCCACCCGAAAGGTCTGCACCTCCATGGCCACCCGAACGGCCAGCTCCGCCCTGGACGCCCGAACGTCCAACAGCTCTGCCCTGGCCACGCCCACAGCCTGCTCCGCCCTGGACACCCAAGGGTTCGTCTGCTCTGCACTGGCCACGCCCACAGCCTGCTCCGCCCTGGACGCCCGAGGGTTCGTCTGCTCTGCCCTGGCCACGCCCACGTCCTGCTCCGCCATGGCCACGCCCACGTCCTGCTCCGCCAAGGCCACGCCCACGTCCTGCTCCGCCATGGCCACGTCCTGCTCCGCCATGGCCACGTCCTGCTCCGCCATGGCCACGCCCACGTCCTGCTCCGCCATGGCTGCCTAGACCATCCTGGAGTCTGTCCAGCTGCACCCGGTCCGCCTTCCCGTCACAGACTCCAGGATGCCCACCCTCCCACCCCTGTTCTACGGCGTGAGGACACGCCTACCGGGAAGGGGGAGTAATGTCACAGTCCTCGTCTGCACCAGTCTGTATTTGTGTCTGCACTACACTTCCCAGAATCCTCCTCGTCTCCACACCTGTATTCACTCCCTCACTTACCAGCCTGTCCCTCGTTATCATCATCTGTGTCACCTGTCTTCACCTTGTTAGTGTTCATTTGGACTTATATTTAGTTCTCTGTTCAGTCTGTCTTTGTCGGTTATTTTTAATGTTATAGTGTTTGTGAGTGTGCCCTCTGCCAGCCTGTATCTGTTTGTTGTTTGCTTTTGAGTAAATTGTTGAATTGGAGCTTTTTGCCTCTGCCTGTCTTTATCTACACCACAACCGTGACATATATACAATACAAACAGTTCAGTATTTTGAGAGCGTAGAGAGATCGACTCAGTTTCATCATTCACAGTGCTTCATGGGAGAGAGCGGAGCTAAAGAGCTATTTAGGAGCATATTACTTTTTTCGACTCTCTGATTGGTGTAATTTTCTGTACAGCATCATGTGTAATGTTTTTCACCAGGAATTCTGCTGTTAAAGACTGGACAAGTTTTTACTTCCCAAACCCAACAGTGGCAATTCTATTATAGAATTTTGGGGGAAGGAGCTTGTGCTAGTAAGCAGAATGCCTTGGCATCCATCTAGCAACACCCAAGCCACCATGCTGAACACCCTAGCAACCGTATTGCAACCATACACTGTAAAAAACTGACATGATCAATAAGTCACGACAGCATATGTTTTTACATTCCCCTCATTTTCAAGCCAGTTGAAAGTAATTTAAGTTGAAATTACTTACACAAGTTGATTGTACATAAAGGCAGCAAGTTGCTTTTACAGTGTAAATACATATATAAATATGTGGGTAAAATGTATTATTTTTTTAACTAAACTAATAGAATATTTCATTAAACCACCAGGTGCTTGCATTATAAAATTATAACTTGCATTATAAATTTGTTTTTTTACTGGCAGTTCTGTCTCACAGCACCAGTCTATACTTTGTTATTTTCTGTAGGCCATGCACACAAAACAACAATCAATCAAAACTTTCCAGCACATTAAACACTGTTTTCTTCTATTGTGATTCCTGTGTAAGTGATTGCAGACTATTATAAAATCAGTATAAACACAACTTTGTGTGGTACATACAGCACTACTCCAACCTCAGCTCAGTAGATTTTAAGGTGCAATGGATTGTGTACTAAAAAATGTCCTATGGACAAGAGCTTCTCTCTTTAACATTGTCTCAAGAACCTAAGGCAGGAATAATTAATGCGGGACACATTTAGAAACATTTTGCAAACTAAACATCTGTCTTTTGTTTAATATTTGTAGCAGCAGACTTCAATCTGGCATTCTATTAAAACATCAAAAGACAAGGGTATTTACATACAGTGGATTACTGCCTGACTTAAAACAAATCCTGCGATGGGTTGACACACAGGGGGTGTTCGTATAAATAGCACACTTCTGAAGCATCACAATGCATCTCCAAAATCTGAAGCGCTACTTAACATGGCTTCTTTTGTACTGAACATCAAGCACGAGAACATGAACCGTTGAAGATCAAGTGGCTCTTTACGCATTTATAGGACTGCCTAACAAGGTCAACCACAAGGGTGGGAACCACAGAGCCACCTCACCGCAGAAATTTATTGAAACATAAAGACAAAATATGATTGACACGAGGGTACATGGGCGGTGATCAGAGAGACTGTGATTGCTCTTTTTATACCACACCTGGGTTATGAGTGGTGTCTTTTATGTGAAACTGAAAAAGGGCAATTTCTGAGCAAAGGGTTGAGAGAGTGCTTTTTGATGCAAGTAGAGAAAATGAAGATGGTCACATGGTCACACAAAATCACATTATGTGATTCATGAATTAAACAGTAAAATAAACCCTGTCTCGAATTAAATTAATTAAAAACAACCTGTTGATTAATTAATGCACATTTCCTGAAGCCTTGGAACAATATCTAGTCAAGAAAATCAAAAATGCAATTTCATCAGGGATCATTTCATTTTTACAGATTCTCGCATAATTTATGAGGAAATAGAAAATATTAACTTTGCACATGGCTCACGGGCAAATCTGCTGTAAATCTCATGCATATTTTCAGACAGTTCTAGCGAAGACTCTACAGACTTTTATAATAACCAGCAGTGATGGCAACACTTTGCGAAAAATCACATAGATCAGAGCCGATTATAATAATGATGTCATGAGCACAGCAACATGTGATTGCCTATTTAATATACATAGCAAACCTACTCAGTTTTCAGAACCACTGATGAAGTATGAACTACACTTATACACAGATGATAGTGAATCGTACTTGAGGTCATTTAAATATATTGTTCTGTGTGTTTAAACAGAGTCAGTCTTCAAAGAGCCTGATTCAGTTCTTGATTAAGTATCACATTTTCTCATCTTTCACGTCTTTTAAAATTAGAATTAGAATTAAAATATACATTGTGTGTACACTGGTTCCGCTTCAAGCTACAGCAAACAGCAAAAAACAACAAAAAAAAACAACAACAACACTTACTCTGCTGGCTGGCGGAACCGTAGCGTAAATGTATTTTGACATGATCCGCTTGTTTCCACCCACTCAATAAGTTTTTTAGAGGAGTAATTTTACTCTTGCTCGAGCACATTGGTTGTGATGGAACATTGACTGTACTGTTCTCAATACACACTCCTCTAATAGCACACCACACACTATTGCTTCTACAGTTTATAGACGAGACGATGCAAGGTTCAAGCCACACTTCACGGCAATGCAAGGTGAAGCCATTTTCAGTAACTGCACTCTGACTTTGAAGCAGCGTAATAAACCCAACAGGCTCCAGCCTTAATAATGATGCAGTGTTATTTTACACTGAAAGACTGCGGGAGAGCGAGATCTCTCCGAGCAGACGCTTACATCTCGCCTGTTGTGATTAATTGTATCCCTTCTGGTGGGATTCCTGTTGGCTGTTGTTTCTAAATTGCTGACACACACAGAATTTATCTCCATTATTGACTGAAGAGTCTCCTCTAGAGGGCATGATGGGAGCTCCTGCATTTGTCTCCAGCTCTCGCTTGCTGTAATGTGCTCTTCCAATGACCACCTGATTACGACACGTAATTGTTTGAGGATTAAGAAAAAGTGTTGTGGGTGTCTAGGGAGCAACACATTTGATAAGATTTGTGATAACACAATTTTCGACCAACCACAGTGACGCACTGCTCCTAGGACAATAGAACTGCACTAGAATGTTCACTGGGAATCTAAGTAAAATGTGAATACCACTATGTTTGCTAATTATGGTCAGATTTAATATATAATAATAATAATAATAATAATAATAATAATATGTTAATAATAATATTCCCAGGTTTAGTAATTGTACTATTACAGCCATGACAATAAAGCTATTTAAATTGAACTTAATCAATATAGCCTATGTTTTGGAGAATTTTTGTACATTTATGCCTTGAAAGTCAGATGTACCATTGAATTGCATTGCATTTTAAATTGATGGTAAGGTAAGTGACTTTTCCCACAGGCTTAAGTAAATCAGAAGAGATTCACTCTTGAACTTTGTATATTGTAACTTGACTAACTTGAATGCATTTATTCTGTAAGGATGAAGAGGGTACATCAGCTTCATTTATCACAGGGTTTCAAAACAGCCTTCAGCTATGTTTTTTCATGTGAAGGACTTCATATCTGAGCCAGACATTACCGTTACCTCTGAATAAACATTGCTGAGGGGATTTTACAGTATCACACACTATAGCAGTGCATATGGCACTGAATACAATTCATATTCATATAGATGCAACTATGCTGTGAATGCATAAATAAACTATTCACACTTTTGTATGTATGTTTCTTCACGTCTTTATTTAAAAAAATTAAGACTTATTATGAGCCATCAACAATAAATTGACAGCAAAAACTCATGTAGCCTAAGAGCTAAGACCATTTAATGAGGTTTATGCAAGAAGATAAATGCCAATATGAGAAAAATTTACTTAATTGTTGTTTTAATAGTGTTTCGATATTTTACTGGACATCAATATAAAAAGGAGTAAGGAAATGAACTATTGCAGTGCAATAAGAAACTGAATTTTTTTTTTATGATTTGTTCCTGCTAAATTAAAGCTCTTTATTTTACATCACACTGTGTGCACATTGTAGTCATTGAGCACAATAGCACAAGAATTCATATCCAATAGTCCACAATTATTTCCTTATCCCTACATCACTTTTAAAAATAATGTATTTGCTGGGTTTTGCAACAATTTCAAAGCATTTTATTTTTTTATTTTTTATTTTTTTGCTTCTAGTAGTTGTAGACTGGGTTGTTATTGGAGACTGTGCAGACTGTAGACACAAAGCCTGGAGAGAGAAGAATCCCTGAAGACAAGAGTAAATGTTACGTTGACTGGGACAAGGCCGATTTAGGTGCTAGATGAGAAATTCAGCCTTATACTCTCGTTTTATACATCAGGGATCTGGATGCGTCTCATGCGAGGTTTTGTACCAAAGTGATCTGCATTACAATTCGGCCTCTATAAGCGCTAGCCCCCCGGCCGGCACTGGGAGAGGATGTAGTTGAATTAAGACAAGAGAGGAGAGGGAGATCACACACACACACACACACACACACACATAAGCAGGGCTCAGTTAAAAGCTGGTTTCCATCCGCTTTGTGCCTGTGGATTTGGGGCAGGGAGTAAAAAGAAGAATTCTCTTGTAAAGACTACGATCAAATGCCCTTGACTTGCAGCTGCAATTCCTGCAGGAAAGTTGCACAGTACTCATTGACAAGGTAAAATGTAAGAACGAGACAAAAAAGGAAGAGAAAGGGTGTGGGACTACGCTGACAAGCAGTCAGAGGAGATGTGCCTCCGTTTGACAGCTGCTAATTTTCCTAAGGTTGCCCTCCTATTGTGAGGGAGGGAGAGATGTGATAATTATCATCTGCAATCAACTGAGGTTATGAAGGGAACAGCGTATGTTTTTCTTTGGCTTTTCAGAGACACGACACGGGAGCTTGGATAAATCACAGGGAGCATGCAGCAATTAGAGGGACGTTTTTCTGCTTGATGAAGCTGAGCTTGATAAGCCTTTCCCAAATGTCTCCCCCCAAAAAAAATGCAGCTGTAGTCAGGTGCTGTGGAAGTTGCATCTGAGGAAAGAACACAGTGCTAAAGCAACCTGTCAAAAATAGAGAAACACGCTCAAAGACAAGATTCAAACTTTCATCCCTTAACAGGTACAATTCTGTTTGTATTGATCCTTTGTGTGCTCATTATTGATCTACGGTGTGTCTAGGAAATCAGAGTCAACTCATGCATGCATATTCATCTAATGCATGCATATTCATCTTAAGCATACATAATCATAAATAATTACATGCCGGTATTGTCATTATTATTGCTCCACAATGAAGCTGATATGCAATATGGACCGAAAATTATTTTCCAAGTCTGAAAATAAAACCAAATGTTTGGCTGTAGAACAAAAAGGAAATGGTATATGCAGCACTCTACTCAAAATCAACATGAGTAGTTCTTGCACAATCACATTGTGTCAAGCAAATAAGTCACAAAAACATGCGCATAGTGAGTTTGTAGCACATTTTCATTCAGTAGCATGCTTGTAAAAACAGCAATAGAATGTGAGCTGGAACAAACACGATTAAAAGTAACTTACAGATGACGGTGACGATGAAAGATGACTAATTTGTTAATTCCCTCATTGGCATGATAGTGTGCTGGGAGTGTGAAGTGCAGGACTTACAGGTCTGAGTGTTTCTGCAGCTTGCAAGCTTCAAGCTTGTAAACAAGGCCATTACCGGTGCCTCATTTCATTTTAAGTGTTTTTTTTTTTACTAGGTTTGTATCTCACACATTTACTGTTGAGATCTCACAAACAAACTCTACCCATTTTCTCAATCACTATTAGAGGTTAATAATATCTGGAAAAACTCGACATGATCATTTCCAATATTTCATCCAGGCAGTTGGCCAGTTTTGCTATGGGAACTCTCTGTCCTTGTTCATTGTTAATTCATGGTAACTAATGTATTTAACTAATGGTCAATTTTTTCCACTGACCAAAACAATTTTCACCTATTTGATATTTACTCTTCCTCAATGTAGAAATTACTCTAAAACTCTTTTTTTTTACATGTCCACTACAATGGACACCATGACTGAAGGAACATACAAATCTTCATATTTTAACCATACTTATGAACCAGAGTTTGAAAAACTAATGTTGAAGATTTTGATAAAGAACACATACACATGTAAAAAAGGGTGGGATGATATAAAGTCTCAAAAAACTAGTTTGATTCTTTTTGTTGGTTGCAGTGTGTGAATCTAAGTACTGTATGTGTCTATTTGTGTCTTTGTGTGTTTATGAATGTGTTTATGTGTACTTGCTGGTTGTTTTGATATGTGATTGTTTGGAGGTTGTGTGTGTGTACTGTATGTGTGTGGGTGCGTGCGTGTGTGTTGCTGTGTATTTATTCATCTCACATCCACTGTGAATATTTCTCACTAAAACCAATGAAAAATTGATTGACAGTTCATGGTCACTTTGAAGACATAAATAAAATCTTATTGATAATATGTGATGCTTGAATCTCAATCAGATTAACCTAGGGGTCATATCTTCGTTGTGATTGGTTGATCAGGGACTAATCAGTGACCAGGCATTACTCATATTATAAAAACATATTTTTTTTATTGGCCAAAAAAAAAAAAACATTCCCATGGGCGCAGGGTCTGAAGGGGTTAAAACATATATATATATATATATATATATATATATATATATATATATATATATATATATATATATATATATATATATTTTTTTTTTTTTTAAGTTGCCAGCCAGCACCAGCGTTTTTGGTCTTTTTCAAAAAGAAATCATGGCCCCCAGAATATTTTGTATGAATATCTGAACATGCAATATTTCAAAAGAAGGAACACATCCTCTGCTTTAAAAAAAAAGCAACATTTTGAGCAAAAAGCTGAGAAAATCTGTGTCTGGATCTGATTCAGTACGATGATCAAAACACAGATGGAGTAGATCGAGTCCATCAACACCTCTAATCCGTGCACAGTCATATAGCACTTCCTAGGTCGACATTTCTTTTAGTAAAATTAGGCCATTTTGAATTATTTGCTATTTATTGTTGATGATAGCGTTATTTTATATATTATATATACATCTGCTTACATATGAGATTGTGTTTTGATGAGGAGATTCTGTACTCATTCAGGAGATAATAGCGCCCCCTACCTTATAACAGTGATAACACGAAAATCCGTAAAAACTCGTCATTTGCAGAGATGCGTCAATGGCAGGGAAAGAAAGAAAAAAATCGTACTGACCCCAAACTTTTGAATGGTAGTGTATGTTCCTTTCAAATATTTATATGTATTTAGATGGCCATCAATGGACAACATTTTTGCGAACCAGATGGTGTTGTTACAGCTTTTAGAAGCAGAAGCTACAGTAACATAGCCGTCCAGACCTTGACCTCTTGTTTTCAAACACATCAGGTGAAGATTTCATTGCAGGTGAATGGGGTGTGTTTGAACCACACGTAAGCAATAACGTAACTTCAATAAGCTTTTCCATCATCAGAGCTATGTGATGCTGTGAGCTTTGAGTCTTGCTGCAATTCTCACTCTGTCACGGCCAATCGCAACTGAGCGCATGAAGCCGAGCTCTAACTTTTATCCCTCAAATCACGCTACGTTGTTTAGTGCAGCATATGTGCAAGTGAGCCACACTAGCGCAACGTGACGGGGTTTAATCTAAGTTTGGGCTCCGCAGTCGCTCTGTAATGAATGAGTAGCCTCGGTTTGATAGCTGCTAGCGCTGCCTATGCATCAGCGTTCTGCTTCAAATGAGCAGCGTCTTCAAAGTCTCATCTCCACCACCTCAATCGATAATAATAAGAGAGACTCTGCCGAAATGAGACAAGCTGTAATTAATCCTTCCAATCGCGCCAGCCGGCCCCTGCCAGCCACTTCTGTCTTAATAATGTCGAAAGGCCTCATGACCCAGCCACTGAAACAACCATTTAATCACAGCATGACACAGAGAAACGGGCCAGGAGACACATACGCCACACATATCACATAAAGGCCAAGGGGAAAGCACAAAGGTCTGAAGGGTCCTCAGAAAATGCTTTCAGTCTGTTAACTCTACAAACAAGCTTCTTGTCCTGTTAAATCAGAAAATGAGAATCAAGCTATTCAGAATGAAAACATGGGAATCCATCTATTCATACTGAACGGTCCAGGGTTGTAGGATTGAGTGATTTTCCAGACTACAATTTAAACGTACAAGTAATAATGTCTGACAGCAGAAAGCATCTTTCTCCATTTTTTGGTAGTAACATTGAAATGATAAATATTTCATTTTAGCATAGCAGATGTTTACCATGAAGGGCTCTTAAATGTGTGAAATGGATTTCGGAAATGGAAATGACTGTTTTTTCCTGTCTGTTGCTTTCAGGATAGCAAAGGGTTTGAGACTGTGTATATTATTGTAGTGCCATCTGCCAATCATGGTATTTATGACACTGTTTGATTGGATCTGAAAAACTTAGCCACAAAATGGAGCACTCATGAGCAAAGATGGCAGTTTTCAAATCAGCAAAACATTAACCCATTAAACTAATAACAAATGATTTACATATACATTATTTACATTTACATTGTTAAAAAAAGATTTGTATTTCATTTAAATGCTTTTCTTTTGAACTTTCAATTCATCCAAGAATCATAAAAAATTGATCACGGGTTTCACATACATAATAAGCAGCAAAACTGTTTTCAACTTTTATAATAATAAGAAATGTTTCTTGAGCAGCAAATCAGCACATTAGAATGATTTCTGAAGGATTGTGTGACTGAAAATTCAGCTTTGATAAATAAATTACTTTTTAAAATATGTTTTATAAAATAAATAGAATACTTTTAATTTGAATAATATTTAACATTATTACTACTGATCTCTTTGAAGATAAGAGGCTGACAAATCGAACTGGCCCTAAACGTTTGAATGGTAGTGTACTTCATGTGGGTCCTGTGCTGACCAAGCAAGTGTCATTGAGATGAAGAGGAATGCTAACACACATCTTTCTCCAGATATATCTTCCCTGTAGCATTTGATTTTGAAGTGCTGGTCAAATCGAATGTACCGACAACACACAAAAACTACAGGCAGAAATAAACTTCAAAGCACAAAAAGAGTGTCTTGGCTTTGATGACATGATATGTGATTACCATTTGAATATCCTGAGGCCTAATTTCTGCCCCTCCCACCCCCCAAGAACTGGAGCAGAGACCGAAAAGAACAAAAATGAGGGGGTAAAAATGTAAAATAATTCTAATGACCTACTTCTACTCTCTTCCCCCAGAGCTCTCTTACAGGGATCTGTATGCAGGATTATAATAACAGGGCTCTAGGTACAGAAGAGTGCAGGACCGAGGAGGAATACACAAAACAACTTCAAGATCAGTGGGCCGAGATCAATGGGAGCTGATATTTCTGTTGTCATCATTATCTCGGCATCATTTAATATCTGAAGAGAGTTTGCATGCATACACACAGACAGCGTTTAATTTCTAAATTATGAAGCCCCGGAACAAGGACTGGTGATGAATTCAACGGGTTTGTTGATAACGAATCGTGTTGCGTTGTGACACTTGCTTGTAATGTAAATCATATGCAAAAAAAATAAAAAAGAAGTTGGGAGTTTCGTAAGGACTTGCATTAGAGTACAGCAGTGTAAATAACAAATGTTACTAGTAAAGAAGATTTTCTCTTATGGCCTTAAGATGAACTGAAGTGCAAGCATATGTGCTAATAAAAACAATATATTTAACAAAAACCTGAATTTTTTATGACAAGTTTTAATGACATTCTTATTATGAAATATATGATAGGTCATTCAAAAGTGCAGGATTAAATTAGTAAATGTCTGATCTAAATCCAGCTTGTACCGCCATACATTTAGTAATGCTTTGAAGGAATTCACTAATTTCATCATACAAGGATTCTGACAAAATGATTCACGAACTGCATTTCCATAATGTCCTGATATTCTATCTCCTCTTTGCAATCTGCGCAGGAAAATTTGTGTTTGATTAATTCATAAACATTTCCTGTAAAAGTGGACATTCAAAAAGATTTGGTTTGAGAAGGGATTTGGAATAGATTATGCCATTGGCGTTGCATTTCAAGCTGTCACATCACATGGATTACCCATAAAACAGTTTGATATATTCAGTGATGAATGATCAGTGGTCCAGTAATGAATGCGTCCCAGATAGCCTCTGCAAACAATTACTGTGACATAGACTTGACAGCTGTGATTTAGCTGTGATGGCATTATATGGTAACTCATAACCTTTGTAGGCCCCATGAAGACTGAGATTACATCTCTGTAGCTGACGGGAGAACACAGAAAAAAGAAAAAAAAGAGAGGCTAAAATGTAAAAGGTTAATATATTCTACATTTGTGTCCAGAAAACACACAAAAATAAATAAATAAATAAATAAATAAATAAATAAATAAATAAATATTAGTAGACCATGTAGTTGATTAATAACATTTAGTTGTTGATAAAAAAAACCCCACAGATACAATTAGAAAACATTAACAAATATGATTGTTTTAATTATTAATAACTAAAAACAATGTTAGTAATAACTATATAATTATTATAGCACTATATTTCCTATTACCATTACCATATTATTGAATAATAACATTACAATTATTAATAATTCAAAATAATATAAATTATTCTAATAATTTTCATAAAAATTATAATAAATATAATACATATTTTATTTAAATATTTATTTTGGTAACACTACATTTTGCAGTGTCGCTGTTACACATCTTATATTTTAAAAACAGTAAAATATGCATAATTACGTCCCCATGAATTAAATAAATTCCCTAAACCTAACCCTATTAACCTAACCCTATTTAACCCTAATTATTTATTAAATCAATTTTGTCAATTAATATTATTCAGTACTAATTACATAACAACGTCACCTTAAAATAAAAAGTGTAATCTTTTTTTCTTTTTCATTGTTTATAGGTATTGTTTTAAACACTTTCAGATATAAACTCCTTTCTTTTTCTAGCTTTGCTGTCCGTTACATAACAATTTTGTCCCCATCAGTAAGCAAGTGTCGAGCTGTAATTATGGCTGGCTTCCCTTTCAGCTGCGAGGCAGGTTCTCTCAAACACAATCCCCACCAAGGTTCTATAAAAAGTAAATTACACGTCAAGAGTATCATTAGGGCGCAAAATTACTGAAACAGTAATTCCAATGGCAATAAAAACTATTATCTCGACCAAATAATGAGAATACAGTATGTAGGCCATAGAAGCTAGGATAATGAGCAAAGATAATTAATAAAGTGAATAAGCATTACATTACTGCTAGCCAAAATCCACGTTTGTAACAGCATGTGCTCCTCTGTTCCATTTCCCATGCAGGGTAATGTAGATGAACCACAATCAAATCTCGACGAAGGGCCTGCGCTAACCTTTGAAAGAAAATCAACCAGACGTGAATTATTCTGATTGTCAAATGAATCAATTAGCCATGCTGGAAGCCTCATTTTCCTCTCGGCAGCTTTCACGGGCAACATGAGAACGAACACGCTTTACGGAGAACCCCTATAAATTATCAAAAGGCTGTGTATTCTTCTTTTTCTATAACTGATTGCAAGCTAGCCTTTATTTTCGAGTGAAAGGCAATTAAACAAGTGGGTGCCTTTCTCTTCTCACAGTGTGATGGAAATTGTAGAAGATGGAAAAATTATTGGTAGTTAATAAAAATTAGTGTCACAGAATGGAACAATGGTTACAGTACCCACTGTCATCCGCAGTTTGGATTCAGAGAGAAATTTTGCGCTCCTCTGTTCATTCTTTTAATCCTCGCTATCTACATCTCTTGGGGAAACGTTTGCTTTATCAAAAGCAGGCTTAAGACAAGCAACCATGGAAACAGAAAAAGAACCCCGTCTTTCTACACAAGACCTGCGTTCACGTAAAGAGAGTTTGGAGTGGTATTTTTGAACCGTGTGTGAATGTGATCAGAGATGTGATAATGTGTCTTCTGTGTCTTGTCTCATCTGAAGTCTGCTTGAGCTCAGCATCCCAACCCTCAGCTATGCCAACATAATGCTCTCAAGATTTACCACTGGAACACAGATGAGCTTAGATAATTGCTAAAAATACTTCTTTCGGAAAAAGTTTTTGACATTTTGGAAAGAAATCAAAACACTAAAGTTTGTCCAGCTGCCTTTGTCCTATACAATCTGTGTTTTCTGTGAAACTAGTGAAACCTTAGTCAATGTCTGTACAGTACGTATGCAATCAAAATGTAGCACTTGCAGCTGTTACCTTTGCATAGTAGGTAAATAAAAGTCTTATTTTCTAGTAAAAATATCGAATCATCTTTTAAAAAAAGGTCAATTTTTCTGTGAAGTAAAATTGCATTGGGTAACACTTACTTAAAGCCTTTATGTATAATGCATTATAAAATTAATTATGCCTTGTGATGCACCTGTAGGATCTCATGGATAATTGTAACCAGTTATAATACATTATTATATACCTTTAGAAAGTATAATGCATTTAAACACAACAAACAACCAATTTCAGATGGAATACTTATTGGAATACTGTATTTGATTCACAAAAATTTTTTTTTTCCTATTTTAAAGATACCTTAAATGGGGGAAAAAATGTTTTGTAGTGCAGAATGAAATCTTTTTTCTTTTCTTTCTTAAATTGCTACACATTTACACGTAAACAAAGAAAACAAAATCCACCCAGTATGCTCTAATAAACAATCTAAAAGTACACTCCATAATTTATTGATCTTGAGCCCCGCTGACAAATTATCTACCTTTGAGAAGCCATCACTGGAAATGAGTTCAAATTCTAATGCGTAAACCACATCACAAGCAGAACTAATGTGCGTAAACAACGTCTTCCATGACACGTTGGTCCTCACCAACAACAGAATCTCTCCAGATGTTCAGAGATGTTCACTCCAGGACTGAATGATGATTATGAGCGCTCACAGCCTATTTGCACACAAAGCACCCAGGCTCCCCTCGTTCAGCATGCTCTTATCAAGTTAATGAAATAGAACTGCTGGAGGGAATTTGATTAAGGATGCAGACTTTTAATCATAGAGGAATCTGAGATTTTTTTGGGGAGGGGGTGATGCAGAGGTCTCACTGGTACACGAACAACAACAGAGCGAATAAACGTCGACTGATAAGTCCCAAGGACAATGGGAATCAGGTGTCAGGAGCTATAAACATTGCGGCTCGGGCGCTAGCTGCGCGCAGTCTGTTGTTTGGGATCCTGTCGTGGGTTATTAGCAGCAGCGGGGGCTATGTTCGCTGGGAGAGTCCACGATCAGGCAGATGCGTGCAGGCGGCCAGGGGAGGAAGATGAAGCATCTGGGCCGAAGGTCTCTGAGGACATGGGGTACATCTGTACATCACTGATATCACATGCTGCTACTGACAACACTGACTCAATCCGTCCATCTGAGCAACCACAAATGCAACCCATGAAAAAAAGACATTACTCTGACATATTAGCAATAAAATCAGATCTTTTGCGTTTAGCGTGATGAGTGCTTTGATCTGTGCCCCATTGGTATCAATGTAATCGTGTCTGATACTTCACAATCTATGCCAGCAGAAGGCAATTATTTAAATGAATGTAAGAAAAATGTTTTTGACTTAGTGATTAAAATTCTGTCATCATTTAATCACTCTCATTTCATTTCATCCTCATTTCATGACTTTCTTCAATGGAACGTAAAATATTTGGAAAAAATGTCCAATGAAAATCAATGAGGTCCAATGATTTGTTGACATGTTTTGGACCCCATTGACCTTCATTCTATAGACAAAAAATATATCTGAAAAAAACGTGTGATTGCTATTTAAAATGTTTGTAGGGCTGCACAATTTGGACAAATCATCATTGTGATTATATATAAATTCTATAAAATGAAATAATAATAGTAATATTATTACTAATAATAATAATTACTATTGTAACTAGAACTTTAGTAAACATTACTAATGTAAACATTTCACTATAAAAATATATATATATTTTAAAAATAATATTTAAAAAAAATAGCACTTTAATTTTACAGTACAACATATTTACCTCATCTCATTTACAGTACAACATAATACAACATATTTATAACGGTCTTAATTTCTTAATTTCCCAATGTTTAGACACTGAAAATATCATGAAAATATCATGCACACAGTGCTGCGCTTCACTCTGAAACATGCAGTTGCATATATTTATCTCATTAAAGCCTTTGCGATTTGATAATCGCACTGAGCCATATTGCAATTTTGGTTTTAATTTTGATGCATCGTGCAACATAGTTAAAAAGGTTCTTCAAAACTTGTTTGTATTTTACAGAGGAAAGAAAGTCAAACAGGCTTGGAAGATCATGAAGGTGAGTAAATAATGACAGAATTTTTAGGTGAACTATCTCTTTAAGGCATAAGATAGAAGAGCAAGTGTATATGTGTTAAGGTTAGGTGACAGTGCAATAGCAGCCTTTAAGCCCAAACAGAGTTAAGGCACACAACTGACTGTGAAATGTCTAAAAGGCTATGGCTTTGCACATAAAAGTGTTGGCCCCTTTTGACTGCATCGGTTTCAGTCCTCGGTTCATTTTGAAATGTCAGCTCTGTTTTGACTGCCACAATCACAGGAACTGATACAGGCATCTCTGCTGTTCCAAGGGGAAATAAAAGGTGAAAGCTCTCAAAATCTCCTTTTAATATGACCTTTACTGACCTCAGAAACGGGTTAAGATGGGAGTCCTGGCGATGAACTGTTTTAGAGGGTTTAAAGGAACAAAACTCAATTTCATATGGCTGTGAAAAGCTGTAAGAACTATAAGTGGATTTATAGGAAACACTACCATGGTTAAAGAGAATATGGAGTATGCATAGAAACATAGAGACAAAAATAAAAGCACAATGGCAAGTATACTGACACTCCAGCTGTTATAATAGTTCTATCAAATCTGACACATTTTTATAGACACTCTATTATTCAGTCTAATGCCAAGTTCGTTTTACAGCAATAGACATTGCTTCTTGTCATACCTGTACAGGAACGTGTTTGTACTTCTGAAGTAGAAGAAAGATAAAAAGCCATCGATTCTTGTGATTTATCTCTGTAGCAGATGTTTCCTGATGTTAATGTTAAACTAAGTTCACCAGCAGTGAGGAAAAAACTGTCTCTGATGTTGATATAAGAAACATGGCTTGTGAATTTTCAAACATATCATCAAAGACTGTGCAGCGTTTGGACCTGCTGATCTATCATTTTACTTCTGAGAAAGATTTGTCTAGTGACCAATATGTATTAGTTTTAAACTGAACACATGAAAACAATCAAGTATTTTTTATTCTTTCTCAAAGTTGAAGTGTGTATTTTCGATCAAACAAATGAAAATTCGTCATCATTTACGCACCGTCCTGTTTCAAACCCACATGATTTACGTTTTGTCCATACAATGAAAGTCAATGGGGTCCAAAACAACACTGAATTGTGTAGAAAAACAACAACAAAAACATCAAGACAAGAGGAAAAAAAGTCATACAGGTTTGGATGACAGCAACATTAGCTCAACAATGACATTTAGTTGGGGGCGGGACATTTTCAATGAAAATGTGTTTTTATCTCAGCGCATGTGGAAAAATTGGCGTTGGATACTGGAGAGAGACGTTCGTTCCACTTCACGCTGGGCATCATGACAATGAATTTATTCACATGATGAGTACAGTCTGACGGAGTGAAAAGGTACAGTGTGTAAGCAACTAATTATTCATCTGTTACTAGAACGTTACTAGATTCGAGGGCCTTGACTGATCTGACAGCAACTGTGAAGCAGTATGTTCAGATTTAGAATCAAATGACATTCAATGTGAAATTCTCACTGGCCATCTCAAAAACATGAGGAAAAAAATCAGAGCGTCGGTTGTAAGCTGTGCCTTCCGTCTCAGTCAGAGAGCGTTTGCTTTCAAACCACCCTCTAAATACAAATTCTTTCTTGGTAAATGCTTAAATATTAATAAGGTTCTGCATGGGAAAGATGCTAGAGCTAGAGAATGAATCTAGTTTATAGTTCCATTTTCTGTGCACGTCGCCAAAGTGATCAAAGGATTTTTTATTTTATTTTTTGCACCCACTTTGAAAAAGAGTCTGCAATCTCGGGTTTAAAACTGAACCAATGGCATTACTGCAAACCCAAAACACAGAAAACACAACTATAAGCCAGATCCTAAAGGTCAGTCTTTACAGTTTTAGAAACAATTCATTGAGTTACTCACAGCGATGGATGGCTTTGTTCAGAAATGCTATCAAAAATGTGGACACATGTTAACAGCAACAACACGAGCAAAGATTTCGTTTTGTGGGGGAGTTGTTGTTATACCCCGAGTTATAGAAGTGGGTTTAAGATCTAAGCACACAGGAATTCCCCATCTACTCCCCTGAGTCCTGCGCTATAGGGGCTAGAACAGCAACATTCTCTCTTAATCTGATCTCATTTTGCTTTATGGATTTTTTTTCTTATCCCCTCTGATGCTTACATTAGTGGGCACTGCTCTTGTGTGAGCTGAGGCTATATCATGATTGGGTTTTTACAAGAAGCCTCCAAGCCATTTGAATCTGGCTTGTAATAGGTTTTTTTTTTTTTTTTTATGACCATCCCCTTCTTCTCGCTGTCAGATTTTGTGCGTGTGTGTGTTTTTTATAGCTTATCTAATTATGTCAGGTCTGGGCTTAGAACAATATTATATCATTACTCCCCTCCACTTAACATTTTGCTAAGGCCACACTGAATAATAAAGCAGTGGTAAGATGTTCAAAACTCAAAGTGTCAATCAGCAGGATGCCAAAAAAAGCCCTCGGGCATCGCAATCACAACACAACACAATTAATCTCCACCATGTCACAATTTATAAGCTCGTGTGTTATTTTTTATGTTGAAAAGATGCGTCTGCTGAGTTGGAGACATGCCCTCACCACTTTTTTCAATGACTGATAAATCTAATACAGAGGAACCATCTCCATTTGTCGAGCGGGAGTTTTCATTTCAATTTTTTGTTTTACATTGAGTGGCACTGGAAATGTTATTAATGTTTCGCTGAGTGGTTGCAGTCGTTATCAGAAAAGCAAACTGAAGGGAATAGCGACAATATGTTCTCACACAGTACCCTGTATATTTCTTGACAATGGCTCTCTACATGTATGAAATGTCAAAACCAATTTGGAAACAAATGCATTCCCACAATTGTTTCCCATCCATAATTTGACATGCAGACATACAACTGTTTTTATCCAATCTAGGCTCATTGGAAAAACGTGCCTGTTCCCCTGTTTTAAAACTCCAGTGTTTTTTTTTTCTTTTTTTGCTGAAATGAACACTAGCGGCAGTAAATCTCCAACAACGTTTATTCCTTTTCGCACATTATGATTACAGGGGAAGATTATCAATTGAACAATACTTATTTTTACGTATTTATTTTACGTATTTATTTCACTTCCAAGCTGCTGTGAAACATAAAACAACCAACGTAATAAAACATGGCCAGATTCACGTTCATATGTTTCGGATTAAACTGGATGTGCTTTTAACACCACTCTCTGGACATTTCACTTTGAATCTGTCATGAAACTTGCAAAAAGAAATATAATATATTTTTGTACAAATGTTGCCACAGGCTTGTTTTTTTCCAATGAGCCTGGGTGTTTTTATAATATGGTTGTTTACATTTCATTTTCACTTAATGAGCAAATACTCTACTACAAACATTACAAATATTTATCAAAATAGTTCTGTGCATAAAATAATTTATATTCATAAGCCTGATTAATATCAATAATACATCGCAATTTGGTGATGTCACAACAAGTATGTCTGTAACCCCCACCCCACCCAATGTATTATTATATAATAAAGTCGATGTAATCTTGAATCTTTCCATGCCGTACATTAACCCTAAATTCATGTTTAATGTTTATCCAATCAGTATTACTTATTCTGGTCTTTAACGACCCGGATCTATATCTAACACGGATGGATCTCTACCTGTTGCGATAATACTCTTCTGATATTTTAATAACAATTAAAAAGGAATAAAATAGAGCATATTTTGTTACCTTTCGGAGCTTGGAAGGGTTCAGTGTGAGCAGATGTTTTATACCATCGTCACTGTCCTCGTCAGAGTTCATTTCCCAGTACATTCAGCATCTGGCTCATATTCGTGATCTCAAACATATTCTCAAAACCATCATCTTCAAAATCAATATTTTCACAAAATCACCACATCCTTTTTCTGGATCTTCTTCACCAGATCCACAATCAAGTGACAGTGAAACTAAAATTTGATTGCATTCAGTAATTGCTTTGGAGTAAATCGCTGAACCATTTCAAGTTTTGCTGATGATACTTCCTATTCTTTTGTTTCCTGCCTGCGGAAACTATGAGTGAAACGTCACTTCATCATTGTGTATCTGGCACTGCTAACTTGTGGAATAAATATTTGAATTGCACTTATTCAGGGATCAGTCATCAAAGATTCAATTGTTGTTGTGCAGAAAAAATATATACTTACACTATTACACTAGGCTCGTTAGCAACCCGTTAAAATTTTTTACAAAAAAAGAAAGGGAAAACAGGTTATTTTATATATATTTTTCCTTGTTATAGTGTTTATAATGAATTTATTGAGGAATACTGAGAAGGTTGATGTCTAACTTTTTACTAAAATTAATGAGGAGGGTAGTGAATGACGTCTCAATTTTCCGAGGTTTGCATTTAAAAGGTGAGCAAACATCTCGTCAAGGTATAATGATGTCAGGTGACTTCAATAGACGGTGGAGCAATGTGTTCATCCCAGGGCTGTGATTGTGCTCTGTATCACCGCTGTAATGAGGATCTTCTATTAATGTAAATGAAAGCAATAAGTCTCAAGAGGCCTTACATTATAGTAATTTACTCTACAAATGTTAAGAGTTGCTTAGGCATAATGTGAAGGATCGCAACAGCAATATGATAAATAGCTGTTCAGTAAATAAATGTGTTTATAACAACAACAACAACAACAACAACAACAAATTTATTAGTCTACAGGTAGGCCAGTTATGGTTTCCGAGCAACATAATAAAAGAGAGAATAACTTGATAATTAATAGAAACTGATGTGTGATCACAGGTGTTCATATCTGCTACATTAGGAGTGTTGTTTATCCAATTGAAATTTGAAACCGGAACATTTATATTTAAATAGGCTATTTCAAGGTGCACAAAGACTATTTTATTATTAAAAAGGTTAACAGATAATGAATTGAATAGTGCTTTTTTTATTTTAAAAAAAGATGCTTGTGATATGAAACGTGATTTATTGCCTTCATCCGTGACTATGTATAGTCAGAACACATGGCAACTTTTGAATGATTTTCAATTGAGAAAGATGTTTTTTGCTTTCAGATTGTGCAGTTAGAGGCAAACAGGCGAACTAGAAAAACCAACACAACATAAACAAAAAGAATCACTAAGCACACCTTTACTTTTGTGAAATATTTTTAATGCATTTCAAAAATAATTGTTTACGCATCTGCCTGTTTACTTGTGTAATATTCTTATAAGATTATGCTTAGCTTGTGCGGGTGGGTTAGCGTAATTTAGTTGTTCCTCTTAGCTTGTTTCCACACTGACTGATAATGACTTCTTGCCTCAATCCCTGAGCGTCTACATTCCTCTCTCTCAATCCCTCTGCACTCAAACTCTGCTCATCTGTAACCACATTCTCTCCCATCCACACCCCCCAATTAAGGGTCTCTGTAACAGACCCTCTAGAGTACGAGACGTGGAGGCATAAACAAAGACTAGCCACACCCGAACACAGAGAAATGCACACACATATGCAAACAGCCCATGAAGCAACCCACGGTCATGCAACAGATATTCCAATGCAGCAAAAAAAAGGGAAAAGACTCCATTATGAGCCTCGAACAGCATGAAGCACATTCACAAGAGTGAGGAAAGATTAAATGCTGGAGGACTGAGCACTAAAAATATACTAATGCCTCTGTAACTAACCTACTCTGCTCCATTGCAAGTCAGCAGGGACCGCATTACAAGTGCCGTCATTCTAAAAAGGATAGCAATCAAAAGAACTCTGAATGCGAGGTTGCCATAGCAGAGAGAGGGAGTGTATTTCTGTCTTGTGATGTGGCACAGAGGATCAGAGTGAATACTTCAGCTCTAGCATATTTAATATGGTCATAGTCACTCTGCCCTGACTCTACAGAGACACACTACAAAGATCCAGCAATGTATGGGTGTAACAGAATCTGAGCCACAGATAAAGAGATAGCTGATTGAAAGGGAGAGGAGAGAGTGGCTGTTGTTGGCCCAGATAGCAGCAAAACAACAGAGATAATTGGATAAAAGCGAGTTTTGCTAGGGTTACCGTATCTAATCTGTCCAGGACTGCCAGTGTGTGACGGTGGCGTGGGATGTTCCCTAAAGCCCTTTCTGTGAGATAGAGGCACTCTAATTCACTGTACTGTGAACTCGCCACAGCTTGCTCGACAAGAATGTGCGACATTTGAAGAGAGAGTGAGAATCTGACAAGAAGAAGTATAAAAAATAAAAGAAAATAAAAAAACGAGTTAAGCGACTGGCATTAATTGGCAGTTTTACTCTGTACATCAATGGCACTGTTCCGATTGCATCATAAAATGTGTTTAAATGTCTTTTTTATTTTATGTTAAATTACTTAATTCTAAGAAACAATGGAAGAAAAATGCATTTAACTAAAATTTTGTACCTTGCAGTTTCTGGTTCATTTTAGTTTTTACATAAACAGACATACAAGTAATGCTGTATGATTTTTGGGGAAATCTAATTGCAATAGCTGTTGATAAAAACAGATGGAGCAAAAACACATCCAGGGATTTTGAACTGTACTTGGCTAGATGTGATCTTTTCAATTGAAACAGTACTTGGGCAGCGACTGATGACGTTTCACAAGTCCACAAGAACACAGACAAGAACTCATATTGAGAAAAGGCTATTGTTTTGGTAGCTGTGATGTTTGAAGTAGAATCATTGCCTGCTTTATGTTTACCTGGCACAAGCAGTCCTTTCACAAACTTGTCCATGCTTAGTGCAGAACCAAGCATCATTAATATATGTTTTTATACGGTTCCCAGCTAAACTCAATTCTGATCTTTAAATCACTGCCTTTAGCGGTCTGTTATTGCATAAGAATAACCACTACAACTGACTTGGAAGTGGGTACTCCGTCATCTTGAGGTAATAAAATATGACAAATTAATATTTTGGGTTCAATCCTTTACTTCTGTGACTAATAGCCATTGGCCGCATAATACCGGTAAGTGGGATCATTTAAAAAAAAATCACATTATTTCATGTTACTCAGTTGTTTTGCATTTTGTACACAGAAAGACAAAAGCCAGTTTGATTTCATGGCTTGAATTGTAAAGTCAGCACTAAACTCAAGCACTAAATTCAAAACTGCACAAAATGCACCAAGCGTGTCACAAAATGCATTTCGTCCATCAAATGCTCAATCTGTGAATGAGATATGCAATTCGTCCACAAATTTTTTTTTAACAATCCATTGTGTGAATCAGCATGTATGAAATGCTCGTTCTGTGGAGGGCATATGCATTTTGTTAAAAAAAAGAGGTTGTCTGAATCACAAAATACATGATTAAAAGACATTTTTCATTCACCGAATGAACATTTAATTTGAATGAACACATTTTGTGACATGCTGAATAATGAAATGCAATGTACAAAAAAATCCTTGGGAATTATTTAATAATTTACAAAACTTTTGTAAATAATCTGTGTATGCCCTCCACATAATTAAAATGTTGTTGATGTATGCAAGCATTCCATCTTCCTATGTACATAATGCATTAAAAAAAACTTTGAATTTCATAATTCATTCAGTCCGCGAAATTAGTCAGATCGCATTAGGCGTATCATATATAATGTTTGTAGATTCTTTTAGTCCAATACATTTTTGAACATTGAGCTCTACAAACTGCTCATATGCCTACAGCCTGTTTCATGAACACAGTGAGGCATACTGGGACACAGATGAAATTAGATGATAAAGCACCACGACTGGGCCACACGCTGAGGGTGTCTCCTGCCTTCTGGAGCTGCACTGTACCACCCAGTGTGGTTGAGCCTATAGAAATCTGTCATCCTTCCGTTGAGCCGACAGAGGGTCACATTTCAACATGTACAACATTCCTCATTTATAAAGTAATGAGAAATGAATAAGTAAATTAATGAATGCAGCTTGATGTAGCAAGAAAGTCAATCTTGACCTCCATTGGATTTGTAAGACCTGACAGAAAGGCAACCACCAGTGTGGGTGAACAATGGAGCAAAGGTCAAACAAGGTGATTTTTAATGGAAAGCCAGTCTGCAAGGAGACAATATGCCAATCTGGTGCTAGTTGTGGCAAAATGAATTCCCATCACAAAAGAAATCAATACTCATTTTAGCCTTCTTCCTCTTACATAGCCATTTGTCTTTTGAACAGAACCCTGTCACTTTTTCTTTCTGTCAGCAAATTATTCACACTTATTCGGTGGATCTTAAATTCCCAAGGTGCCTGAACAGGCATCTAGCTCCTACGAGTCCAGTTTAATCAGTAAATTGTGTATTTTTTGCTCTGTACCACCAGACAGAAGAAAAGATGCTAGTATTGTGCCCAGGAGAATCTATCAACTGGAGGAGGATTGCTTTTCCCCTTCACGTATGAGGAAGTATATAATACACATTATTTAGATACAGGACAGTGGATGTGAAATGAAAGGAGTGAATTGATAGGTTGCAGACTCCAAGCTGGATCTTGGGAAACCCATTTCTCTTCCATATCAGACCTTCAGCTGACACTAGCTGAACAACAGCTGCAGATATTGCACTCTGCAATTTTATTTCACTACATGTCTGATCGAGGGGTTGGCAGCAAATAAGACGCCCGCCAAGAAAGGGCATTTTTGTCTCCCTGTGGGTGTCTGCCTGAAAATAACCTCAAAAAGAGTGAAAGGAGACACTTGTATACAAATATTTAAGCGGTCATCCGCATAGTTAAATAATTAGTTCAGAGAAAAGAAAATTGTCATCATTTACTCACTCTAACGTTGTTCCAAACCATATGGTTTCATTTCTACAGTGGAACGCAAAAGAATAAATTCTGTATAACATACTGGTTGCTCTTTTTCATGCAATAACAATGATGGGGATTCTGGGGACTAAACAGTAGCAATGAATGACAACTGTAAAAAAAAACACAAAAAAAAACAGAAAAGTATGGGATGTCCATATGTGTGGTATGCGAAGGCTGAAATTAAAGTCATTATTTTGAGACAATCTTCCACTTCAGTGGTTGTTCACTGCTATGACTGGATCATACATTTTTCAAGGTGAGCTCAGGTATGTCAAGATTCTCTATGAATAATGAGTGCTGTACTTCAATCACTTAGTTTACTTAAACCCGCCACTTTCTTACAATCGACTACAAGCTAGCATTCAAATCTTCCAACACAATCTCATGGTAATCAGTATGTTTTTTTTTTTACATTTTGGAGAACTGTTGAAAATTATGACACGTTTATATTATATTTAGGGATGGACCCTCATGTTTTGTCATTATAATTTCCTTTTGTACAAATTTCTTTGTAGGAATTCATACAAAATCACCACTTAAATAGTTACCTTTTCCCATGAGATTGGGTTTGAGCTGCCTCCATCCAATCAACAACCAATATATTGAACCAAGCCCTTCCCCACATTATTTTCATAATCAATGTACGTCACAATCAGGCTTGTGCAAAATTCAGAATTTCAGAATTGGCCTGCATTCAATTCATGAATTGGAATTTGAATTGAATTGACTCCATCCCACAGGAAGTTGAATTTGAACTGGAATAACAGGAAGTGGAATTAAATTCAGTCACACAACAGAAGGGATGTGATGAATCTCACATTAAGGTTTAGTAAGGTTACTTTGGAAATGTAATTGCTTACTGTTATTAGTTACCCATTATAAATGTGGTGTGGGTTATTTTATTTGGATCACTTCATCAATGCAATTTCCTTTTAATTTGATTAGTAACTAATTACACATTTTACCTCAGTAATACAAATAAATACAATTACACGAATTTTGTAATTTAATAACATAATTGCATTACACGTGACTAGTCAATCCTCAACCCTGCATACATTTTGTTCTAAAATATAGATAATGATAAAATTATTGAAATAAATTACCCTCTCAATGTTGTTTAATTCGTTTTGTTCCAATTGTCATTTCAAAGTAATAATCAAATAACACAAAGTGCATAATGCAATTATATCTGACATATACTGTAAAGCTTCATTGTTAAACACTTCATTTAAAATATGCATATTCATTTCTTTTCATTTTTATTGAATTGCAATTCTGCTTCTAATTCTAGATCCTGTTTTTGACATCAATTCAAATTCAAGAATTGAATTGGAATTAAGGAGTCATTCTCAATTCAATTCTGAATTGTGCACAAGCCTGGTCACAATATGGAAGAAAAGAGTCTGTCACTACTGTTACATTGCATCTTTGAGGGACCACATGGCCAATATATTCCTCATACACTTTTCCAACGACATAAGGGTGAGTAAATAATGACAGAATAATCATAAATTAGTGAACTAGCCAGTAGAATCCATTGGTTTAATGGTTTTGCACTGTTCTCCACTTAGGATTCAAGACTCTACCTTCAGAGAATCAGGCGGTTGTTATTGAGTAGCCCTCTTAATCAGTCATCAGCCAAGTGTCTTTCCCTCTTAAATGAGAGCACAAATGCCACCAATTTCTGCAGAGAAAAATAACTGCGGTTGCAAATGTCACAAGACCCAAAATCAACAGTAATAAGCTCTTTGATCAATAATAGATCACGCTGTCAGGTACAAACACGTTCTGCATTAATTAGCAGTGCGCGTGGCGGAGGCTGACTCGGGTTCACGTTCTGCATCCCTGGCCTCGGAAACAGATCTGATAGGCCTGATGGAAATGAGGGCTTTGATTAGCCTATGACATCTGAGAGGAGAAAGACATTACGTTTGAGGCCACTGCTCCAGCGGTGCACATATATGTATCTGGGATCAGCAGCGTGAGAGAATTGCCTCCGAACTGCTGATGTGCGCAGGGTGTGATCATATCATGAAAAAAACAGTAGAAAGATTGACAGAGAAGCCAATTGATGGCAAACAGATGATTTACCACAGGTAAAGGACAGATAAGTCAATAATATGATACGTGATCCTGTATTCAACACCTTAACCATATAATGTAGCTACCTTCCTCTCCCTAAACTACACAACCCACGGATTGATGATTAGATGCATATTAATTGTAACTTGTTTTGTCAATGAACATGAATTTTGATGGTACTGTAATTTAGATTCTTCTAGATCAGGTTTTGTCTACACTGTGGGGAAATATCCCCACAAGAATAGTAAAACCTGAAATCACTAACATTATGGGGCAGCCAATGGTCCCCATGAGGAAAATGGCTCAATAAACTTACTAAATAATGTCTTAATGAAATTCTAAAATTGCAGGCAGGTTTCTATGAAGCCCCGAACATGACAGAAAAAGAATGTGTGTGTGCAAGCGCGCGTGTGTGTGTGTCTACCTAACCTCACGTTGCACCAGGAGGAGTGTCGCTGTTATAAAGTACATTGCTATGATAAAAGCATCTACTGAATTTCTTACTAAATAAAAATCTTGAAATGACACATACCTATATGTAATCACAGATATAGACGTAGATGGAAAATTAGAAGAAAAAAAAGGGGGGGGCCACATGTAAACAATTGGTCTTAAAGGAATATTTCAGGTCCAAAACAAGTTGTGCTCAGCTCAACAAGATTTGTGGCATAAGGTTGATGAGCAGAAAATATAATTAATTTAACTCATGCCTTGTTTTGTTTTTTCTTTCTTTTAAAAGCAAAGGGTACTTAAAATGGAAGTGAATGGATTTAAATGCAGAAGCTTACAATTTAATGAAGCACTTACATTAATTCTTCTGTTAAATCATTAAAACGGTCGTTACAGGGTTTTAGATGTTATGTTGTCATGGCAACAAGTTGAAGATTTAAATATAACCACACAGAAAAGATTTGTTAATGACTGAAAAATTTGTTAACAGGTATATTGTTTACATTACTTGTGGCTATACTAATCAAAGAGTGAGCAGCATGTAACAGTTAAAGAGCAAGTGCCTCACTGTAAACCAAATGTTTGTTTTATTAAAAAAAGGAGGTACAAGTTGAAATGATTTTATTTAGTGGTAATCAACATTATGTGCAGTAATTGAAATCTTGTTTCAAACCCAGAATATTCCTTTAACAAAAAAAAAAATGTCCTTTAATGTAAAATAAAAGCAAACTAAACAATTCATAAATTTAATCAAAAGCACATTAACAGAAGAATTCCTGGAGTATCAGATAATCAATTCAAACTAAACTTTCACTTCACATTTCAATTCAGGAGCACGCACTGTCATAATACCACAACCTGTTCAACAGTCCCCTGTATTACCCCAGCTCTATTTTTATGTGGTTGGGTTTTAAGTCAGTTCATAGCCTCAATGCCTCTGTTTATTACTACTGCTCTTCAAAGATGAATTGCATTAGCGACGAGCGCACTCCGCCCAATACAATAACCAAGCACTACCTGGACAGGCGCCAGAACAGTTCTAACATTAGCTCCACATAGCATATGTCAGAGTCTGTGCGTGATCGGCTCCCCGAGCCCCTGATTGGGGCAATCCAGAATGGCAAATCAAATCTGCTTTTACAGGGGATGGCTGTAAGTGCTAGAGAAACACTGACCACACATTAATTATTAAACACAGAGATATCGGGCTTATAAATGTACACTGCAGATACACCTCTACGGCGGCAAGGGGATGCTATCTGAACCTCACAAATAGGGCCCTTAAGTGCCCCTGAACCTGAGATAAATTTGTGCAATCGAAGAGCTTGTACACACCGCACAGCAAGATACTGAAAGATTGCACGTCTCCATTAAACTGCAGAAACTTGTGCTCGGGTTATTTTAAGGCAAACAATCGAGGCTGGATATGAGCAAGCAATGTGAAGGCGAACATCGCCCCACTTTGTGGTGACAGCTGAAGTCATTGTGCCATTTAAAGCAAGACCATGGGAGCAGAGTGTCCAGGCGAACGCGCCAATATTTACAAAAGCATTGTGCAAGCACAATGGCCAACACAATGCCTCTGAACCGCAATGAAGAGGTGAAAATCCGTTCAAAGCTCCCAAGTCAATAATTGTTTGCCTAATAATATAGATAAAACAACATTTTGTTGCCTTTTGTTTGCAAAAACGACCCTTTCGTCTCGCTAGGGTCCGTTGTTGACTACCATAGTGCAGGGAATCATGCCTCTGGCAGCGATGTAGAATCCCAATACATGTTCCCTCTGTCACGCATCTCAAAAAGAAGCTTAATTAGTCTTCCAGCTTTTAAGATGCTCTGGCTAATGAATTTCATTAAAGAAGAAAGTGGCCTGATATGTAGGCACTACTCTGACAGATGAGAGGAGGGGAGTGGGTGGAGAGGGAGGCTAGCTGCGTGGGTAGTCCAACAAAGATACAGCCTCCAGCAAAGACTTTATAAAACACACAAAGATGCCCTGCGAAGCTACTTATTATGTAGACAATGACAGCCATCATACTGCTGGGAACGTATGTTCTCTTGCATCCCAGCAGTCTTCTTTTAATGAAGCGGGTGTGGGATAACTGGGAAGATAGTCTTAGGGGTCGCAGAAATGCTTTTACCTTCTGCGAGTCTGAGCTCTCTGCTGATACTACGAGAACATAAGCCAACTCCTGGCACCTGCCCAGGCCCTGAGCCGAACCCAACCCCTCCCTTGGGTCCTAGCCTACCCCCTCCCCTCCATGTAATTTTAGTCCACCACTCTACAAGCAAACCAGAGCTTTTGAGCAGAGCCACTACACAGATAAACACTGCAGTAAGGAAACTAAAACAATGCATTAAATGTATCCCATAACATCTCAAGGTGGACTGCACTTTCAAACCCAGCACTGCGGCAAAAATCAAGAATGCATTTTAAATCAGTTTTGAATATGTGTTAAAGGGATAGTTCACCTAAAAATGAAAATTATGTCATCATTTTCTTACTCTCATGTTGTTCCAAACCTGCATGACTTTATGTTTTCTGTGAAACAACAAAAGAAGATATTTTGAACAACTGTTATTGTCCACACAATGAAAGTTAGTGGGGTTTGACCATTTCAAGACCCAAAAAGGGCACAGTGAATTTTATCCATATGACTTATAGTCCAAGCCTACTGAATGCTCACAGCAGTATGCTCCTTTTGTTTCATGAACAGTTTGAAATGTAAGCCTCTCAAATCAAATCAAAACATTGATTATGTCTAATGTAATGTAGTCTGTATTTTCATGCATTGATCAATGTTTTCATTTAATTTGAGAGTGAATAAAGACCGAAATTCAATCTATTTATCATACAGCTTAAGAAAAAAATGGTAAATTTAGTGGCACAACAGCTTGTCACTGAGGTAGTGGGACACTTTTGTACCTTATCTACCCCTAAAAGGCTAATAGTAGTACCCTAAAGGGATAGTTCCCCCAAAAAGGAAAATTCTAGTTAATTAACTATTCACCTACATGTTGCTCCAAACCCGTAATACTTTCATTCACCTTCTAAACACAAATTAAGATATTTTTTTTATGAAATCTGAGAGCTTTCTGTCCCTCGGTTGACAGGTACGCAACTATACAACTTGTGAATAAAAGCCTAAATTCAATCTGTTCTCTGTATCTCTTCAGAAATTTTAGATTAAACCGCTCAATTCACACATTAGTTTTACGATCTCTTTATGAAATTTCTGAAGCATCAAAAGTTTTACGGGTTTGGAACGATATAAGGGTGAGTAATTAATGACATAATTTTAAAAAAATTAGTGTCCAAAAAAAAAACTATCCCTTTAAGGGTTCACATTACTAAACTAGGGTACTAATATACACAATTTAAAGATTGATATGGTACAATTTGTCCTTTGCAGTGACAAGCTGCTGTACCCATAAAAGGTATAATTTTTGCACATTTTGTTCTATCAGACCTAATTTTACTTTACCTTCATGTCCTTTTTTTGAGGTTGACATTTTTAAACCTCTTTGACTTTCATAATATGGTAAATTTTCTGAGAATAAAGTAATTTGAGTTTGGAACAAAACAAGGTTGAGTAAATTATGAGCTATCCCATCCTTATTATTATTATCAATGTTGAAAACAGTTGTGGTTCTGTTTTTGTGGAAATCGCGATGCATTTTTTTTTTTCAGGATTCTTTGATGAATGAAAAGCAATCTGAAGATGGTCTGCTGTTGCAAACCCAGCACTGTGGTGAAGCAGTCAATTCATGAGCTTGATGCTGAGAGTTGCAGGACCTAAAAACGCATTTTAAATCAGTACTGAATATGTATTAAAGTAGAAACAGGGTCAAATACGCCATTCATCCAGAATAGAAGAGGAAATGGGAAGTTATAAAGGAGATAATGTTTTCACACAGGTGGAAACATTCTAATAAAGAGCATAAGTGTTTGAAATGACATTTACGCTCTCAACCGCAGCACCACACACAGAAACCCAGCACGCAGAAATCGAAACACAGATACACACACACACACACACACACACACACACACACAAACACAGGGACAGGCTCCATAAAACTGTCTCTTTGAGCTGTGCTGCTTTAATTTACACAGCCCGCACCAACTCTATCTCTCTTCACGCTGACCATGCACATTCCCCGGGATCCTTCCACTGCCATTACCGCTGCTGTTGTTTCAAGCAGAGATTAAATGAGAGGCCAGAGGAAGATAAATTCTGAGGATCTGCTAGGCTGCCAGACCAAAAGAAATCAATGCCTTTTCTATGGGAGAATTCTAATGAAGGTACAGAGGAACTAGCCTTACAAATCACCGGCAGGTTTAGAGCATTTGAAGCTCTATGTGATCTTCAGAACCCTTTGTGTAAAGCTAAAGAAAGAACTAATTGAGGGTGTTACGCAAAATAAAGAAGCCTCTCGCTCTAATGTGTCAAACGGGCACTTTTTAGGCATCTGTTGTCAGATGCGCTATTTGCATTAGGTGAATAACGTATGTCAACTCAAGATGCTGAATTAATGGTCAGAGCTGAAACATGCAAGGGTTTGTTTTTGTCATCAGTCTCTTCTGGCACAGTGAGCATCTCACTCACAAATACAGCTCTTCTATCTTATTTTTGGCTTTCAAATACATCTATCTTCAGATTTAAAGCCCCGCTTGCATGTGTGATATTGATTATTGGACCGGTGCTGGCAGCATTGTCTAAAAAAAAATGCTTGAAAAGAAAGTTTAGATTGAGATTGGTGATGTCATTAGAAAGGAGAGATTACATGGGTCATTCAAAGGTTGCTTTGGGACTAGAATGCCATCAAGAGGGGGAGAGGGATTATGGGATAGCGTGCATGCACACACACACACACACACACACACACACACACCATCCTTTGGTCAGCCTCAGAGGCTGAGAGAGATCCTGCAGAATTTAAGTGTCCCAAATCAGAGACCTTTCAACTGTGTCTGATGCAACGTGTGCCTCTGTGATGTGAAATATGCACATATTAAAACTGTATCTTTCAAACTGTCTCTCAACCTGTGTGATGTGATAAAAAAGGGCCTATACACTATACCAGCTGAACTTTTCAACCAGATTTCAAATGATATGGAGTTTATGGCTGAAACCTTGTCACAGCACAGCACATTTGTTTGTAAAACTTTCATCTCACCAAACACACAGCAAGACAAGCAGTCTCACACCAGAGCTCAGGGGCAGAAGGCGTGAAATTGCTGTGATCGTGTGCACGTGCAATATATGAAGTGAAAAAACCACAGGCTTTAAACGCATGACAGGCACTGACGACGTTTGAATCCCATGGTCGCAAGTCAACCGGTTTTCTAAACCGAACCTCAACAAGGATCGCTTTGTTATCTGCTTAGGTGTTTATTAAAGCTTTGAAACAGGGGTTTAAATGTCAATAATCGCCATGGCTACCACATGAAAGGCTGGTGGTTTTTTCTTCTATGAAGTCCAGATCATAGCCCTCACAGACTGAGAAGACGTAATTACGGGGAAGAGATCAGAAATGATCTAACCAGGCGGATCTTCAAATTTTATTGAATATTATAACTTAAGACACGCATTCGTCCAAAAGCTAGGGGTCAGTTAGATCTTTTTATTTGTTTAATTAATACTTTTATTCAGTATAGGATGCATTAAACTGACCAAAACCAAATTTTTACCTACCTTTTTTTAAGTTATTTGGTAACACTTTATTTTGATGGTCCCTTTTCAACGTGCTATTGACTATAAGTAACTTTACATATGTAAACTAACTCTCATTGGAGTATTAGTAAAATACTTTATTGTGATGCTCCCCCAACAGACACTCTACTGACTATAAGTAATTTAGCAACTACATTTCAACTTAATCTAACCCTAACCCTACCAGTCTATTAATACTCTACTAACACTCTAATGAGAGTTAGTAGACATGTAGGAGCAACGTTACTTATAGTCAACAGAATGTGTTAAAGGGACCATCAAAATAAAGTGAAACCAATTATATATTTTTTTTTTACTTTTGAACTTTCTGAAATCACGGTTTCCATAAAAATATTAAGCAGCACAACTGTTTTCAACATTGATGAAATAAATGTTTCTTGAGCAGCAAATCAGCATATTAGAATGAAGGATCAAGTGACACTGAAAACTGGAGAAATGGCTGCTGAAAAAAAATGTATAAATGTAATTTCAAAAGTGATTTCAATACCTCTTTGAAAACTAACTATCGGCATTCTATTCAAAACAACACTGCCCAAATCAAACAGGCCAAGGCTGAAATTTTTGTTTTGGTAACGTGGGTTTTTTTTTCTTTTCTCTGACGTCTCATGATCTTTAAACACACGGCAGACACACGGGAGACCTCCATCAATTAGCTCACGTTCTGATCAGTCTAGCAAACCCTGGTGAGAGGTTTTAAATGCATTTGGAACACAAACACATTGACGTGCACATATATACACATGAGAAATAAGAAAACAAGGCCAAGAAACACACACACACGCACACACAACACGTGTTTTGAAACTGTAGCCAGAAAAATAAAATCAGCATTTTGTTGTGAATGTTCATGGTGATAAGGTTATGATGGATCTATTTCCTACAGTTATTTTGTACACTTAAACATAAATCAGTCTGCTATCAAGCTCAAGTGCTAGTGTCTGACCCTGACTCCGCCTCCTGGATCTAAATGATTGCAGATTAAGAAGTGGCTGGCAGGAGACAGCACAGGCTCTGCCGCCCCAGTCTGACTCCATTTTGCCCAGAGACGAAGGTGACGACACTTGAATAATTAACAACCACAAATAGAGACTTAAAGCCGCTCTCTCTCTCTCTCTCTCTCTCTCTCTGGAGTAGAAGAAAATAGAACATTGTGAGACACAAAATACTTTCAAGGCACAAAGATCATTGTTATACTTTTAGTTTATTCAAATTTCATTATGTATTCAGGTTTCAGTCTCAGTATTTTTTTTTTTTTAGGATGCTAATTTTGTTAGACTCCTAATATAGCACCCTTTTGCAATGATGCATACTACACTTTAACAGAAACCGCACTATAAAAAAATGCAACCCAAGTTTAAGGTAAAAGTTTTACTCACTCAAATATACAACAAAAGCACTCCATGCTATTTGCTGACAATGAAATGTGCTATAAATGTGCCACTGCTACATTTTACAGTAAATTAACTACCATCGCTCTGGCATCTCTGGGGCATTTATGATTCAGCAGACTGGACTCACTCATCTCAGATGCCCATACTCGATAACAACTAGTCACTGGATTTGCAACATTTTGTGCAGTTTATGGCACTGAATCATTGAGTTTTCTCAATCATCTGCAGCATAATCTGCTGTAGACTCTTATGTGCTTATTTATTATTGTGTTGTATTCCATTTATGCATAATGTTTACACACACTGCAATTCAAAGGCTTTGGGTAATAGATTATTTCGATAATTCACACTAGTCGTTCTCCTGATGTGTAACATTTTTTGTTTAAATAAATGCTGCTCTTTTGAAAAAATAAAATAGGCCTATATATATTTTTTTTTTGAAAAACAAAAACAAAAAAACATTAAAGTAAAATGTATCACGGTTTCCAGAAAATATTGAAACAGCATTTGTGTTACATTGATTTGAGTGCACAGTATCTCAGACTTATCACAGATCAGAAATCTCACTGAATTTAATATAATGTCAAATTATGAAAATAAGTGTAAAATTAAGTGTTAAATAGGATTTTAGTATTTAACTTAGTCATTTACATGTAGCCTACATGTAAATATCTAATTTGGTATAAAATCAAGCTATAAATTCCATGAATTATAGATGCTGTCCATAAATGAATAACATGCGTTTTGGTTTCTCTATAAATGTAAAAAAAATGTATGTGTGCCAGAACCACACGAATAGTAATGAATGAGATCAGGTTGGATTTAGAAAGAAAGTGGGAAAAAAAAGAGAATGTTACAAGAGTGAGAAAGAGAGAGAATGAAAGAGCAGGATGAGAGCAGAGCAGAAGTTAATTGACTTGAGTCAAAGACAAAGGGCCAAGTATTCAGAACTCTAATAATATCATTGCTTGCTGAAGTATCTGAATACGAGACAGATAAAAGGAGATATAGAGAGAGGTAGGAGATTCAGTGAACACCTACCCAGTTATCTCAGAGCTCATCAGAAATACTGTGGTCACCTGGAGGACTCCTCACGGTCCCTCTCTGCACCTCTTTCCCTGTATCCCCATCTGTGCTCAGTCTCAAACACGGCTCAATGGCAGTCGTTTCCCCGCGATCGGCTCAATAAGATCAGGGTCTGCCGCTGTTACTCAGTGCTTGCAAGCTTGCTCAGTGTGCAGCACTTTTTTTTAAAAAAAGGAGGAAAAGGAGCGCTTCACTTCTATCAAGCATCAAATCAAGTGAGACGAGGCAGCTGAGATGCTCTGCATTATAATATCACTCAAAGGAATGGGGAACATTAAAAGGCTCTCAGCACTCATATTGCGGTGAGTGGCTATGAGCAATGATGGGGACTCGTTCAATTACTGGAACAACCACAGGGCTCCTTTCCAGAGCTGCACCTGTACCTTCCCATACCTACTGCATTTATTTATTATTATTTCACTCTGCATCTGTATTATTTAGCATTAACACACAAGCATCAGGAGCGATAAAGGGATAGTTTGCACAAAAAAAGTTCAGAAATCATTTGAATATGCTGATTTGGTACTCAAGAAACATATCATATTATTATTACTCTTGAAAACAGTTGTGCTGATTAATATACTGTTGTGGAAACCATGATACATTTGATCAGGATTCTTTGATGAATAGATAGTTTAAAAGAACTGCATGTATTTGAAACAGAAATCATGATTACACCTTTATAACATTATAAATGTATTTATTGTCAATTGATAAAAGTAATGTATCCCAAATGCAAAAAAAAAAAAAAAAACTTCTACTTTCTGAAGCTTGTGGTAACTATGAAATGTCTTTGAATGGAAACCAGCTGCACAAATACTCCTCAAAATTTCTCCTTTTGCATTCTCCTGGGAAAAATAAATAACAACATGCAGGTTTGGATAAACACACGAGTGAATAATGCCAACGTTTTAATTTCTGGGTGACCAATTCCTTTAAGACTCTATATGCTTTCAGGGTCAGAGTGGATGTGTAACAGGCAATGATATGGCAGAAAACGTCCCTCAGGAGTCAGAAACTCTGTAAGCAAGCCTCACTATATGCTGCCCTTCAGTTGTACAAGGCCAGAGCTCAGGGCTGACAGGGTATTTTTACTCTACTGCTTACGAGTGCAAAACCCTTCCGACACGTAGAAAACTGCCTTGCAAAGTTCAAGCGATTATATTGAGACGAGCGCTTCGGAGAAGGAGATCGGTCTCACCGAGTTAGCCGCTTATTCTGCATTGAAACAGCGTAAATTATAGACCTTGTGGCCAGCGACTTAAATATTTATGAGGGTAAGATGACAACAATGACAGCATCGAATCGCCACCAACGTTTCATCTCCGAAAATCAGGTGAGCCGAATGCAGAAAGGAGAAAGGGTAAAGCTGCCATGCTGCTGTGTAATTGTGCTATTATACCTCACCAGCAAGCCTACAGTCAAACCCCGCTGTGCCTTTGTGTCTTCTAAGTACACAGTTTATTCAATGGGGTATTTTCTGTGAATCAGTGTGAAAATGGGTTCACCGTCAGTAAAAAACATAGGATTAGCACTTTTGTAAGGGCCCCTGGAATCTGCACTGTGCCTCTTTTGTGCAGAGAGGAGGAGAACAACACAACCAGGGCAAGAGATTTGATTTGTCACAGTGAATACCTCCAAAACACACACAAAGAAACAAGCACCGTGTCTGTGGGGTTCAGAGAGAATGATCCCATTGTTATAAAGTTAACAGCACTGTGAAATGAAATTGATGCAGCACTAGAAGGCAAAACGCCACGTTCAGGGTATTTAAATGAACCTGGCGTTTATGAGTAACAGAAGGCCATGAATGGAGTGAATTTTAATCAGCCGAGTGCGAGCGTGCCACACATTTGTCTCGGGCGTGCGTAAAGTTAACTACATCTGTCTGCATTCGGCAGTGATGACAAGCCTTGGGTTCTCCCCGTCTGTAAATAATGCATGCCGCATGGTGCGATATCTAAACGCTCGTTTCTCCCTCACACCTGGATGGGGCCGAGCGGTAAAACGCGGCGAAAGGTTGCAGAGGCTAATCGCCCGCGCTACAACATTAATTACCCCACAGCAGAGCTCGTGCGCGGGGCCTGGTCATGGCTAGAGCTGGATTTCTCCTGTAATTCTCAATTAGGAAGGAACTCAGAGAGCGTGCGCACACACATACACATTGTCCTCCCACAATGCAAATTGTCAGGCCAGCTTTCCCAGCAGGGAAAGACAATGGGTAAGAGGAACATAATAACATTTTGCCCTTTTTCATTTCCTCTCCTCCCTCTGTTTTAGTCTCTTTCTCTGGCGCTCTCTGCGATTAAGCTAGTCTGCTGCTGCCTCAGCTCTTGGACACAGGCAGTGGTGATTAGGGCTGCACATACTTTTGTGATTTGGATGGTGGCGTGAAGATAGCAAGATACAGGATCATGGTACACTACAAAAAGCATAATACATGGGACAAAAAGGAATATGAGAGCGACAAAGGAATTTTAATTCCATGCATATCACGTTAGCAACATCCAATCTACACACTCGCCCAGATCCCCTGCGCAATCAGCACAAGAGCTGATTATAACACCTGTTCATTCTGCCATGCATCTGCCAATAGAGGCACTGTGACAATACATACCGTATAGATATTCAGCGTAAGGATCCTTTCCCAGAGCACAGTGGTGTCTAAAAGCGGCATCACTGAGTGGAAATGGATGCTCACATCACAGCTCAGCGGGGAGATGGGCTGACTTAGCAGTGACTGTGAGGAAATCAATACAAGCGTTGAAATAACCCCGTTGATATGCATATTCATGGAAGCTAAAGCAAGGGGCAAAATTCCACTCAGGCGCTTGTGTCTGACTTTATAAGAGTCCACTGACATGGCACAGCTCCAAACAGGTACTCATTCAGTTTAATACATCAGGAAGATGTTTTTTACTGCCTTGTCGCATCTGGACTAAACAAAACAAAAAGCAAACAAAGCAAAATAAAATAAAGTAATTTAAGAAATTGTAGACATATATATAATAGAAAGTACTTTGCTTCTCTACCAAAAATAAACATAATATATAATTTTAAGTTTCAAAACAGGGTGTTAAACAGGGTTTCATGTAATTTTTCCACTAAAGTAGAACATTGTAAGAGTGAAAGTCCCTGTTGTAGGTCATTCAATATAGATACTCATAACTTGTGTTATGTTGTTTTTTTTTCTTTTTTCTCTCAAAATTATTGTTTGAACCCAGCCCTGTGATGCGCTGAGAAAGCCGGGAGAGCAATACTACTAATTACAGAGATGGATTTCATAGCGCAAAAGTCCACAGTACCATAAGACTGGCTATAGGAACACTCACACTCTCGCAGTTATATCGTTCTTATCCTTCCTCCTTTCCTCTGCGTCTGAGCCACGCCGAACAAATGTTCTACAGCACAAAGCTTTTCTTCTGGACTAAAATATCACTGCACCAGGAAAGAGAGCCAGATGGCACTGCACCAGCGCTGGGATAAGCACAGCTTTCTTAGTCTGCCTTTCATACCCATACATCTGAGAGTGTGTGTGCACAAGTATATGAGATTTACAGCTGCTCTATGCAGCAGAGGGAGTAATGAACGAAATTTACTGTGTTACAGAGCGGTGGCAGTGATGCACACAATGCTCCGCCGTAATTTTGAATTCACTGACACCAGGTTCTCCTCGCAACAGAGTGGGAGATGTGTCAAATCCGATAATTGCATTGAGATCGAGCCGACAACGGCCATCGAAACCTCATTCTACTTTCCGTCCGTGCTTGAGAAACAATCTGTTGCTGGATTCACAGTTACGCCACCCAAATGTTCCCTCAGCATTAGCCTTTCAGCTGGAGGCGGGAGGCAGATGAGCAGGATTGGCGCTTGATCCCGAGCCAAGAGCTTCAATATTTCATCTCCAATCATTTTTGATTCTTTTGAAAGGAGGCTGCTGTCAAGAAATCTCTGTTCCTCCCAACTGACAGAGATGACACGGGAAGGCTTGAGAAGGAAGCAGTGAAAGAGAGTATGAAATTTCACTTCCACATTTAAAAGCTTTGAAATATGCTTCCTTTCAGGAGCCAAGTGCATTAATTAAATTACACTATTCGGCTGCATCATGCATCGTATTACTTTGTGTTTATAATCCTGCTTAACTCGCCAGCAAACTGAAAAACAATATTCAGACTGCTTTTAGAGTAATTATGAAAAATAATATTTTACTAACACTGATTTTGTTTTAACATTCCCCTTTTGTGCTGTCCTAGATACGGCGGGTTTATAGCAGAGAGTTTGTGTGGAAATAGAAGCAGTTTTGTGGGAGCACAAACAGGAGGATTATTTCGAGGGCAAGGCCAGAAAAGTACGGTTAGACTAAATCCCAGGCCATGACTGTGAGTAGAGATTAATTTGATCCCTATCCATCTGTTAGGAATTTAGTTATGGGCACAGGCTAGAGCAGCATTCCCTTTCTCCATCTGCAACTTTCCTCGTAAACAGAAAATACTGAAAATAAAGTCATTTCGCAACACTTTTCCAGAAGGTTCATTCCTTTGGTAACTTAATTTTACGTTCCTGTTATAGTTTCATTACTTTTGGAATGCTTATAATCTATCATTATAATTTCAATTTGATCCCTCTACACTGAAAAAATGGTAACATCTCAAGTCAAAAACCTTATTTAGCATCACTGAATCAACCTACATTCATTAATTCATACCAACAAAGCAAATGTTTATGGGTTAAATCAGGTAGAAATAGCTTGTTAAGGTAATACTTGCAGGCTACCCCTTTTTATAGTGTACTTGTACAGATTTTTACTATAATAATAACAGTATTATTACAATACTAATTAATTAGAGTCAAATGTATAACATGTGTTACCACAGTACAGAAAAGTTTCTAGAGGCAAGATTACTGGCTTCAAAAGAGATGCAAACAATCCCTAAGCACATGATCAAACACACATTCGTACGAGAGACGTGGTAGTTACCAAGTTTTTGTTGCCATTCTTGCTGAGGGGACCTCGGAAAACTCCCTTGATGTTTCGAAAGTGTCCATTGCTGAGGTGTGTGGAGCTGATGACAATGTAGTAACACGCCATGGGGGACCCGAAGCTGCCATGCACAGAGTCCAGCCAAAGAGAGAGAGAAATAAGTCCACCCAACAAGCCTTTTCTTTTGTTTCTCTGTTTCAGATGAAAGGCACAAGCTCACTTTCCCTCAGTCAGGAACAGAGCGACCAGGTTCCTTCATCCTCTCGGATCCTCAAACATCAGTCATATCACCTCGGTCTGTTACAGTCACTTTGGGGGATTTATCTGGTGTGCCTCTGCTTCTTATAGTAGCCTCCAGCAAATGCGCTATCCCGTTCTCTCCTCTTCTGTACAGCGGCAACGAGAGTAAAGCAGAGCTGCTAACTCGTTCTTTCCTCTTCCTCAGTCTCGGCTCTCTGCGCTGGGCTGAAGTGTGTCTGGGTTGAGTCTCCTGCTCGATGCGCAAGTGATATGCGCTAGTGAGAGAGCTCCGCTGGGTCTGGCAAAGGAAAGCATGGTGTTATAGCGCACCGTGCGTTGACGGTCCAATGAACGGGGCCAATGGCAAACAAGCCTCTGGTCTGATGGTGAGGACTAGGATGAGAATTGCATCTGTCACATGCTGCTTTTTCAGATCCACTGAGTCAGCCTCTACTATCCAGCCAACCAGGATTCAGCATCTTTTTCCGCTCACACACCCCCTCTCTCTCCCTCATTAGTCCTCTCTCTCTCTCTCTCGTGAGTGCGTTCTTTCTCAGGAAGGAGCTGAGGCAGCAGTCAGGAGCAGGTAAAGGAAGGCTGAGGCACTGAGAGAGACACTTCGGTATGTGTTACATCCACTATCATCCATCTTTTACCAGGTTAATGTGTGTGAGAGCTGCTATAAAAAGCTGTATATGTTCTACGAATACAGATACCTGGAAATCAAAAGTCCCAGGTGGTGAAGTTTAACACAAGTTGGGTATTTCCCAATGAGGAACACTGGAAATCCATAATGCCATTGCTATAATTATAATTTGCCTAATGATATGATGTAACTGAGGACTCATGACTTGTTTATGAATAAAATTACATTATACATGCTAACTGAAGAAAGATCAAACAGCAATTTTTAACTCGTTTTATTTTAATGAAGAGTGGAAAAAACAAGCTTCAAAACAGTGTTCTGTTTGAGTACTGGGAATCCGGTGTCAGAGTTCTCTGGATGCATTGCATGCCTATTTAAGAACTACACTGACTGCAGCACTAAAAAGAAAGAGAAAGAAAGAGAACCATACGAGCTTCTACAGAGCATGTGGCTGCAAGAAAACATGCCAGGGAGAGAAAGAGAGAGAGAGAGAGAGAGAGATAGAGAGAGAAGAGAGAGAGAGAGAGAGAGAGAGAGAGAGAGAGAGAGAGAGAAGAGAGAGAGAGAGAGAGAGAGAGAGAGAGAGAGAGAGAGAGAGAGAGAGAGAGAGAAAGAGAGAGAAAGAGAGAGAAAGAGAGAGAGAGTTCCCTTCCCACCCCCCAATTTTAGAAGAGCAATAAAGCCTCGTAACTAAGCAACGCAGTTTCTGAATCAATTCTAAATTGCATACAGTAGGAGAGGCAGATGTAAGGGGCAAGACGAGTGGGTGCACACATGTACAAATGTGTCTTTCAATATGGTAAGAGACATTGTAACTGGTAACTTTGCAATAAATAAAAAATGATGGGAAATATGTCATTTGTGCATTATATTAATGAAAACTCCAGCGACAGGAAGACGTCTTGGCATGTTTGAGACTGCAGCATAATTGAATGGAGTGGAAGACAGATATCTTGGAAAGCACTGTGACCAACTGCCAATTAAAATGAACCATCAGGGGCTGATTTCAAATGAGAGAACAAATGCTGTTATTCGTTTCATAAGTGTTTGAACCTGCTCCTGAAAATAATTATTTAATACAGAGGGAGTCTAGACGTCATTTCAAAGAAAAATTGTCCTAGTGCAGCCGAGATAACTTTTAAACAGTGGTTTAGTAATTGTGCAAGAAATGCAACCACAAATATATATATATATATATATATATATATATATATATACATATATACATCTTTTGTGCAGAACTACTTCCTTCTGCCATGGATTCAATTATCAAGTTAACAGTTTAACAGTTGAGGCCAAGCCTCCGTTGCTAAATCTAAAATTGTTGTATTATGTAGAGTAAAGTATTATGGTATTATGAGAGAAGGATCGACTAAACGTGATTCATTCTTCAGGTCGATGACATTATATCCAAAAATTCCATTTGAATGTCCGCTGAGGAAAGCGATATGTTCGTCTCTGTCTTTCCCATAACAGTTCTAAAACAACTTCCTTGTTCTGACTCACTCGTAAAGACAGAATTTACCGACTGGCCGAGATGACGCGGTTCTCTGCGGGTACATGAGCACTGAGTGGCCGCTGACAGGCTGGAGCTCGCATCTGCGAAAGAATTGTAAACAACTGTAAAATAGGCACTATGATTATATATTAGTCACATATTTGAGGTCTAAATAACTTAATTCTCACCAAAATACTCTTAAAACTACATATCGTAACGACCGCCACGACAGTCGCCAAAAAACGGAATGAAACAAACGGTGACACGGTTAGAGGGCTGTTACTGGCATATAATAATAAATAGATTTTACTACATGTAATAAGTACATGTACAATGAACATTTCTTATAATATCTTATCCTATATATTATGAATATGTCTGAATGGGCCAAGCTTGAAGGCACTGAAAAAAATCAGACAGTCAGTCAAACTGAGAGTTGCTGCTTTATGCTGAGTAGCTGATTTTTTTATTGATTTTTTTTTTATCTTATGTATATATACTGCTGTGTAAAAACTATAGCAGAATATATAGCCTTCATGGTTAACATTTCTGCTATCACACATAGCCCAGCCCTATGCTTGTATTGAAATGTTTTATACATACTTAAACATACTAATGCTATAAAAGAACAGTGAAAGAAAAGCATTCATCTTTGATTAAATTCAGCAATACCTAAACACACATTTTTACAAAAGATGGATGATTTTGAGATGCCCTATAAACTGCTTAAACAAATCATAATTCATTATTTATCTAAATGCATTTATTGATCACTGAATCATTAGTTTTGTAATGAGTGTGGTGTGGACCATTTCGCTGAGAGAAAACATAAAATGCATTTCCGATAAAGAAGCATCTATTCCCTTTAACCAGCGGATAACTGCAACCACAAGGAGACCATTATTAGTAAACTAATGGAAACAGCATAGAATGAACTGCTTTCCTTGCAGTAACAGCCATTACTGTGGAGAGAAATATCACTGAATAATAACCGCAACCATAAGGAAGAGGAGGAAGAAAGTTTTCCTCGGAAGTCTCTTAGTTTGACCTGTCAGCTGTCAGGGAGATTTGTTCCAAGTGAAAAGCCGCACTTCGCTGGTGCTATTGGTGTGGTCATGCAGCATACAGTAGTATTCAGTTAAGGCCATGCACATAAGGCAGATTGGGCCCCTGTTTCCATCTGTCTTTCTGTCAATACTCGTTGAGCTGCCTATACCAACCTCTGCAGTTCAAGACAATGTGCAACCAGTAAAGGCTTTAGAAATAACTTGCGTGTGGGTGGTTCGATTCTTCTCAGAAAACAATGTTAATATATTCTGCAATCAGCAGACTTATGATGACTATATCTTGGAAAGCAGGACGTGTCTGTTCATTATCAAGAACCCGCAGTAAAAGGTGCTGTCTTTTTTATTTTTTAACATCCACTATACATAAAGACACAATCTAAAGTAATTTCTCTCAGTTACTCCCCAACAAAGACATAGCTACACAGCCAAATCTTGTAACTACAGCGCTGTTTCATGGTCTGATGATAAAGCGCAGTTGTTGGAAAGGACAGGCTTTGTTCTTTATAATAATGGCATTCAGATCTGAACAATGAGCCGAGTGCACAAACACGAAATTAGCTTTGACTGATTGCTACCTGTGCGATCGCCTCGGCGCTGCCTCCCACCCAACATGCATGACATTCCATAAACCAGAAAATTACAAAACCCCATTATTCTTCTATAATATGCAGCCAAGCATGCAACAACTTTCATTTCACTTATGTGTTAGCACAGCAGTTCTAGGAATTGTGAACATGGCAATTAAACAGATCTGCTGTCATCTTCCCCTGCGTGGTTCAGAGGTAGTAGAAAAGTTTTTGCCGGCATGACAGAAAACTTCAACAGAAGTGATGTTAGAAGAGCAGGATTTCTGCTGAGAGGTTCATATTCTGTATTCCATTAGAACCGATTTTGGACGAGGCTTAAAGTCGGCTTAAAGCGAAAAATGCGAAAGTCTTTTCTTCCCTATTGTGACGTATATATCCAAGAGAAACGGCTTCTTGAAAAAAAAGCAGTAGGATGGGACTTGATTTTGTCCAACGGGATTTGATTGGATAGTTGTGGTTTGCTATTGCTGTGATGTCATGTGAGTGACAGGTTGATCCCGCCCTCTCGCCAGTAAACACGCATCAGAGCAAAGAAGATATGTTACTTCAAGTGGGGAGGGAAGCGACTTTGAGTAAAGATTACAAGGGCACATAAATAAATTTTAAAAATGCGATGTGCATGGATAAAGGATTTATTATATATAGCATACTGCAATATTCCATTAAAAAAAGAATTGTCAATTTTGATTTCATGGTAACTTTTATCCGGAAGTGTAACTCTACTACATTTATAGTGTCTATATAACAAAAATTCCTTGTTTTATTAATTCAATGATTTACAATTTTTTTTTAGTATAATGTTTATATAAAATAAAGCTAATACATGTACAATGAGTGGTGCTTAAGTGGAGTGGCAATATTATTATTATTATTTTTAATCCATTCAGTAAAATGCTTAGTTCAGATTTGTTCACTGATCCTTTCTGAGGGGTTAAACCAATATGCATGTAATTTATGGCATTATTTTGATGCCATATGTTGTGCAAGTAAATCACTGAATCGTTCACTCAACTGATTCTTTAATAACTAAAACAACTCTTAAAGGTGCAATGCAACCAAATAACAACAGATCGTATAACAAATTGTCTAACAGATTATTGAAAAGGAAGAAAAAAGTTGGGCAGTTGGGTACTTGGTTCTATTCATCGGCTGTTGATTGGATGACAGACGATCTGAATGTGAGCTTGTGTTCGATTGTAAGAAAGAGGCAGAGTTAGGACTAAATGATTGGAGAAGTCCGGCAATACATCAGCAGAGAAAAGTCTGAAAGATCAAGTTTTGAGAAAAAGAAAATTAAACTACATGGGCAAATCATTCACAATAAAATCTATATCATGCATTTAGACAACAGATTTCCATTACATGCTGACTTTAATATTTATAAAAATGTATGTGTTGAAATGTCAAAAGAGACACCAGGAAGAGTGTTTAAGCATCCTGCAAATTACAGCAGAGCAGATCATATTTTTTTTTTTTCCCTTCGGTTTTTTATTCACAATTTGATAACTTATCTTTATTTGTTTCTAATACACTGATTCATTCATGAATGAAACACCACTACTGTGTGCAGGCCTCAAGTACAACCCTAGTAACCACTGTAATATTTACAGTGTGCAGAGTTAATGTAGAGTGTGCCCAACCATGCTAACATCTAAATATAAAGACTCAGAGCTAAAAATGAATAACCATGGGGTATTTTCTCCCTTTCGAATTGAACAGCAGCTATGCCATGTTGTTTCGCTACAGTAGCTCATGTTGGCAAAGAGAGAGAAGTGCATCTAAAAGGATAACACACAGAGAGCTTTGTTAAACAAGGGAACTTTTTGGCAACAACCACACAGCTCCAACAGATTTAAAGCTCTGAGCTCAAGAGTACATATGGAGCAATGAGCCGACCGCTGCTCGGGGAAAACTACTCAAACTTCACCCAGCTGACAGGAGAACAGACAATGTCAGAAAATCTGACCAGCTGGAAGATTCTACCCCACTTAATCTCAGACATATTTGCAGAAAGTCTCTCGAGGTGCTGGGGTATAAAGATCTTAGTGTAATAGCAACTATAGAAACTCAGTAGCCACTTAATACAGAGGTGTTCTATATATTAGTCGAACAGCATTATCCAATAATAGCTTCCAAGAGCAAAACTAGGCTATAACTCATTTTCTACCACATTCGGATTCCAGAATTTGTTTTATACTGTGCGGCAGATAAGAACTGAAGCTTTCCTCTCGGTGTGCCATATGGACATCAGGCTGTGGCGTTCTGAACCGTAGCCTGCTCCCAAATTAATTAAGTTGTTAATTTGTAGCACAAGGGAACATTTGAAAATTGTTTAACTCGTGTCACAGTCTGTCGTATTCAAGTTTATTTGAACATGTCTGTCAGGATGTCGCCCTAATGCTATCATGCAAGTCTGACATAATGGGTCGTGACAGCCTGTGAAACAACTCTGATAGAGTCCTAATAGAGCCGCTTACGGAAGGTCAGCTGAACCTTTGATGAAACCCTGAGAAACAGAGTTCAAAGGGAAACTGCTTTGATGCCACATATGTCGGTTGCCGTATTGCGATTTATGAATATAACTACGATGGTGGCTAAAACGAAAAGCACAGAGCCAAACTAATTAGTTAAATGGATGGGTCCACATCTGAGGTGAAGTCATATCGGAATATTGTCATTTCTAACCCAGTTTTACAGTTGGTGCGTAAATGGACTTCTGTGTTGCAGTTGCAGCTGAAATTCAATAACTGCACAGTAATCACTTTACCCTTTAGAAAATTATTGATCTGGACACGGTCGTCTCTGCCTGACTTGATATCAGAGTCTGATATTCCTATGGGTGCTAATCTAGCATCACCGAAGCCGCTCTCGCCTCACTTCTGAGCAGAAAAGTTGACGGGCCTCAGAGACGAGCAGTTTATTAGCACAGCTTCCACGGCAACTACAAAGGTGGATACTAAAAATACTCAGCAGTGGCTGTACAAAGCGCACACCCTCCCTGCATGCAAGAAATCTGTAAATGACACTTCACAGCACAGAGAATTCTTCTCTGACGATGGAGTGATTCAGGCAGGATGGCATAAAGAATGACAGCTATTGTGGCATCAAGTGTCTTTGTCACACAATTGCTGGTATTGCCCCAGTTCTACCTTCCATCTCCCTCAACACAAGTTGATATGCGCGCAAGCTGTATGGTGCTCTCTACTGCCATGGGTGATGTCAACAGCCATGTTCAGAATTTCTAGCATACTGCTTGCTGATTTAGAGGACCGTATGCATTTGCAAAGCTAAACATTTTGAACAGTAGTAAAGTTTGATGCGTAGTTGTTGCATGACTTTACTTTGTTGCAATTCAGTAAATGGTGTTGAATAGTGAACTTCACATTTGTTTTCCTCTTTTGAAGAAATGTCTCTCTTAACTTCTGGCAATTTAACCAAATAACGAGACAGTAAAGCATTATTAAAAATAGATTGATATAGCTTCTTGTTAATTCCTCTAAATGGAAATGGAAAGACCAATCTGCATTGCATGGAATACAGTATTTTACCAAATGGTCATCCAACTGTTCTGTCATCCAACAAATCTGTTTACTGTGTAGGGGAGAATGGGGTAAGATGAGCCAGTGGGTAAGCTGACCCACCCCCTTTATCTTGACAACCGTACACTTTTATTGTCATGTGACCATGTATTTTGGAACCCATGATTTCTGCCAGACTGTGAAAAGGAGAAACACATGGGAAGAGTGGAAGGCACCCATTTGGCTGTTACATTAAAGCAAATTTGTCCAGGTCTAAATATATTGATGATCCATATTAGTGATTTAGCAATGTATTAGCAAAACATTATTAGCCTGAATTGGTAAGCTGACTAGTTTTGTCCAAAATGGCAGTTATGGGGCAAAGTGAGCCAAATGTTGTGGGGTAAATTGAGCCAGCATTTTAACTTACCCCAAATAAGGCACTGCAGTTAAGTTAAATAGTGTAAGAATTATATATACAATATGTATATACACTCACCTAAAGGATTATTAGGAACACCATACTAATACTGTGTTTGACCCCCTTTCGCCTTCAGAACTGCCTTAATTCTACGTGGCGTTGATTCAACAAGGTGCTGAAAGCATTCTTTAGAAATGTTGGCCCACATTGATAGGATAGCATCTTGCAGTTGATGGAGATTTGTGGGATGAACATCGAGGGCACGAAGCTCCCGTTTCACCACATCCCATAGATGCTCTATTGGGTTGAGATCTGGTGACTGTCGGGGCCATTTTAGTACAGTGAACTCATTGTCATGTTCATGAAACCAATTTGAAATGATTCGAGCTTTGTGACATGGTGCATTATCCTGCTGGAAGTAGCCCTCAGAGGATGGGTACATGGTGGCCATAAAGGGAAGAAACAATGCTCGGGTAGGCCGTGGCATTTAAACGATGCCCAATTGGCACTAAGGGGCCTAAAGTGTGCCAAGAAAACATCCGGCCACACCATTACACCACCACCACCAGCCTGCACAGTGGTAACAAGGCATGATGGATCCATGTTCTCATTCTGTTTACACCAAATTCTGACTCCACCATCTAAATGTCTCGACAGAAATCGAGACTCATCAGACCAGGCAACATTTTTCCAGTCTTCAACTGTCCAATTTTGGTGAGTAGCCTCTTTTTCCTATTTGTAGTGGAGATGAGTGGTACCCGGTGGGGTCTTCTGCTGTTGTAGCCCATCCGCCTCAAGGTTGTGCGTGTTGTGGCTTCACAAATGCTTTGCTGCATACCTCGGTTGTAACGAGTGGATATTTCAGTCAAAGTTGCTCTTCTATCAGCTTGAATCAGTCGGCCCATTCTCCTCTGACCTCTAGCATCAACAAGGCATTTTCGCCCACAGGACTGCCGCATACTGGATGTTTTTCCCTTTTCACACCATTCTTTGTAAACCCAAGAAATGGTTGTGCGTGAAAATCCCAGTAACTGAGCAGATAGTGAAATACTCAGACCGGCCCGTCTGGCACCAACAACCATGCCACGCTCAAAATTGCTTAAATCACCTTTATTTCCCATTCTGACATTCAGTTTTGAGTTCAGGAGATTGTCTTGACCAGGACCACACCCCTAAATGCATTGAAGCAACTGCCATGTGATTGGTTGATTAGCTAATTGCATTAATGAGAAATTGAACAGGTGTTCCTAATAATCCTTTAGGTGAGTGAATATAGTATGTAATATTACACAACTGGTTTAGTTTATAATTTGTTTTATAATTGTTATTTTTAGTTTGGGTTTATGTGATAGGAACAATGTACAAGTACACCTAATAGTTTTCTGTTAAGAACCAAAAGATGCTTAAAAATATATATATATATATATGTATCTTTCCACCTGTAGTCCCTAATGGCCTCACATGTTCGACATTGCAGAAAAAACTACCATACCAAGAACTTTTTGACTAAAATGTTAATTAGTTTCAGTGACATTTATTCATTCATTCTAATTAAGTTTTTAATTTCACTCAATAAACTCTCTGTTTAGTCTGTTTTTGGGAAGGTTACATATTGTTTCAGAAATGCAAACAATTAAAGATATTGAACTTCCAACTTAATTTTGGTTGGTTTTATATTGTTTAAGTTAGCTTAAGAGAAAAAAAAATAAGACTATTTGTAAAAGGACATTTGATTATTAAAATAATTTTTAAAAGAGGTAAATTATCTTTAAAATTTCACATGGGTTTGATTCAGATTCAGTTAGATGGTCAGTTTACACCCAGATGGTGCAACTAATGCTGGGTACACACCACAAGATTTTTTACATCTTATAAGATTTTCAAAATGTGATAGACCACAAACATGAGGACAAAAAATCCTAGATTGAACCGTTTTGCTCCTATAGTGTGTGGTGTGCCATGATGTGACAAAGACAGCACACCTCACACTAACAGATTTTCAACCCGAGTCTTGACTGTGAACACAGGAAATCTCGTAAAATCTCGCGAGACTTCAGAATATGTATGGTGGACAATATGCAAGAAGAAATTGCGATGATAGTGTTTGGAATAATTTTCACTGAAAATTTACAGGGAAAAAAAAAGAAAAGGGTTTAGGTAAAGTTTGGAGATGGCGGGAATTTAGTGAACTTCTCAGATATAGTTTGTGGTAATGCACACACGCTGGCCTCTCTCTACCATGGTTTCACTATAGGTAGCCTACAAATAAAAAAATGGATATTGTAGATAAACCATGATAACCACAAATTAACCATAATATTTGCTAAGAAAAATTCTAACTAGCCTATAAGTATTTATTTGTTTATACAAATGTTCAATACGCCTATAATAAAACGGTTAATTCTCTGTCTCTCTCTCTCTCTCTCTCTCACTCTCTCACACACACACAACTGCGTTTGTTATGCTTCCGTCTTCCATCATCTCGCTTTCTATTGGATATTGTTTCGTTTCACGTGATAATCTCCAGAGCGTGCACGCGTTTGTCCTCGGGGTTCCCCCCACACATCAGGATTTCTGATCGTAAATATTCAACATGTTGAATATTTACGATTCGCGATCGGGGCGGCTCCAATGTTCTTCCGAGCAGGTTCGGACACTCTTAACACACCTCACACCACAGGAAAATCTGATAAGATAATCTTTAAAACCATCAAGATAATCGGGACATAGCTAGGATTGTCGGAAGGGGGGAAATCGGCCCAAAATCAGCCCGATTATCTTTAGGTGTGTACCCAGCATTACCCACTGACTCGGATCAAGTTACCCCCTAAATTGAGTAAATTGAGCTACATGAACACTTTTTTATAAGAAGCCACATTTCTAGAACCCTTTGTCATATATGTATTCTGAACATTTAATAATAGGAAACATCCTGAAATCACTATAGATACTTCCATTGTACTTTTGCCTAATTTTTGCTTATCTTATCTTGGCTCATCTTACCCCACTCTCCCCTATACATACTGCGTAAGGCAGTATACATGCTGTATAATAATTTCATTCAAAAAAATTAGAAGGTATGTCCTTTCAAACAATATTGTCCATGTTTTTTTGTTTTGTTTTTGAGTTTAAATGCAGTCACACTAGTTTTTGGCCACATTTTTAGCCACATGTTTGGCCGGATTTATTAACAACTTCCGCCAGTGCAAACCCTCTTTTGGCGTTACAAAAATTACTGTCAGGATTTACTAAAGACACACAGTGAAAAAATAGTGCTGAAAAGGCGTGGACACAGTAATTTTTTTGCAGCTGACAATATTGCATATGCATTTGAGTTTCCCTTTCAGACACATTTATGGGAGGAGGGCATTTAAATGAATCACACAAGGTGATTTACTAAGGTTTGCACTCGTCAATTGACTGGTGTTTGTAACATTATGTACCGCCCAAAAAAAGCCCACGCTGTTTAAACCAGACGCTACAAGGTAGGTCATTATGGAAATGATCCGGCTGCGTCTTTAATTTTCTTTCATTTATATTTGTTTTGTGCATCAGTAGATCACGTGCCGAACTCTCCACTCCCATCGGCGCTGTTTTGGAATTGCGCTCTCACGCTAAATTGCCCTGTTTAGTAAATCTGGCCCATGATGTCCTCACTTTATTTCTGAATTCATTTATTGTTTAAGCACTATAAATCTGAGCAAGCACCTCTTTACATTCTCAGAATGATTGAAGATGAAGTCTTCTCAAGAGCTGACAGCAGAATTGATTGAAATGCATGCAGAATAATTTGTTTTCCTAATTACAGTGAAGAAAATAAGTATTTGAACACCCTGCTATTTTGCAAGTTCTCCCACTTAGAAATCATGGAGGGGTCTAAAATTGTCATCGTAGGTGCATGTCCACTGTGAGAGACATAATCTAAAAAAAAAAATCCAGAAATCACAATGTATGATTTTTTAACTATTTATTTGTAAGATACAGCTGCAAATAAGTATTTGAACACCTGTCTATCAGCTAGAATTCTGACCCTCAAAGACCTGTTAGTCTGCCTTTAAAATTTCCACCTCCACTCCATTTATTATCCTAAATTAGATGCACCTGTTTGAGGTCGTTAGCTGCATAAAGACCCCTGTCCACCCCATACAATCAGTAAGAATCCAACTACTAACATGGCCAAGACCAAAGAGCTGTCCAAAGACACTAGAGGCAAAATTGTACACCTCCACAAGGCTGGAAAGGGCTACGGGGAAATTGCCAAGCAGCTTGGTGAAAAAAGGTCCACTGTTGGAGCAATCATTAGAAAATGGAAGAAGCTAAACATGACTGTCAATCTCCCTCGGACTGGGGCTACATGCAAGATCTCACCTCGTGGGGTCTCAATGATCCTAAGAAAGGTGAGAAATCAGCCCAGAACTACACGGGAGGAGCTGGTCAATGACCTGAAAAGAGCTGGGACCATCGTTTCCAAGGTTACTGTTGGTAATACACTTAAGACGTCATGGTTTGAAATCATGCATGGCACGGAAGGTTCCCCTGCTTAAACCAGCACGTCAAGGCCCGTCTTAAGTTTGCCAATGACCACTTGGATGATCCAGAGGAGTCATGGGAGAAAGTCATGTGGTCAGATGAGACCAAAATAGAACTTTTTGGTCATAATTCCACTAACCGTTTTTGGAGGAAGAAGAATGATGAGTACCATCCCAACTGTGAAGCATGGGGGTGGTAGCATCATGTTTTGGGGGTGTTTTTCTGCACATGGGACAGGGCGACTGCACTGTATTAAGGAGAGGATGACCGGGGCCATGTATTGCGAGATTTTGGGGAACAACCTCCTTCCCTCAGTTAGAGCATTGAAGATGGGTCGAGGCTGGTTCATCCAACATGACAATGACCTGAAGCACACAGCCAGGATAACCAAGGAGTGGCTCTGTAAGAAGCATATCAAGGTTCTGGCGTGGCCTAGCCAGTCTCCAGACCTAAACCCAATAGAGAATCTTTGGAGGGAGCTCAAACTCTGTGTTTCTCAGTGACAGCCCAGAAACCTGACTGATCTAGAGAAGATCTGTGTGGAGGAGTGGGCCAAAATCCCTCCTGCAGTGTGTGCAAACCTGGTGAAAAACTACAGGAAACGTTTGACCTCTGTAATTGCAAACAAAAGCTACTGTACCAAATATTAACATTGATTTTCTCAGGTGTTCAAATACTTATTTGCAGCTGTATCTTACAAATAAATAGTTTAAAAAATCAAACATTGTGATTTCTGGATTTTTTTTTTTTAGATTATGTCTCTTACAGTGGACATGCACCTACGATGACAATTTCAGACCCCTCCATGATTTCTAAGTGGGAGAACTTGCAAAATAGCAGGGTGTTCAAATACTTATTTTCTTCACTGTATAAAAGTTTGATGCATGAAGAAATAGATAGTACCTTTGACATTTGGCAACTGAAATTGTTGACTTCAGAAGTACCCTTATTCTTTGTGGCATAGATTTAACAAGGTGTGGAAAACATTCTTCACAGATTTTGGTCCATATTGACATGATAGCGTCACGCAGTTCCTGCCGATTTGACGACAGCACATCCATGATGCGAATCTCCCATTCAACCACATCCCAAAGGTGCTCTATTCGATTGAGATCTGGTGACTGCGGAGGCCATTTGAGTATAGTCAACTCATTGTCATGTTCAAAAAACAGTTTGAGATTTGAACTTTGTAACATGGCATGTCCTGCTGGAAGTAGCTAACAGAAATAATAAAAAATGATACTAAATTTAATAATAATAACACTTTACCTATGTTTAAGGTGCTGCTGTACAAACCATAAAAAATACATTAAGAAAAACAAGCAAATAGCAACGCTAATATATTACTTTCCTACAGTGCTGTGGAAGCTACCTTGGAAGCTGTAATTCTATTCTGCAATCTATTCATAATTTGCACAACATCATAAGTTATAATACACAGCTTAAACAGCAACATTAATTAGGCCTGTTATTATTTTGTATATTGCTAGAAATTAAAGCCAATTGAAAAAAAATGTGATAAAACAATTTGACAAAAATAGCGATATAGCATTTTGTCACATTTCTTGTTGGAAAAAAAGTAGCTTGTTACTGGGAATATGATATCATAATTTCAAAACTGCTGAGCTACTGGTAAGTTACTGAAAAATGCAGTTAAGGAAGTAGTTACGCCCCAACACTGGTGTCAAACATACTTTATAACAAATTGAAATTACATAACATTAGATTTACGTAATATGGGAATAAATTGCATGAGGAATGTAAAACAACACAGTGGTTGAAAGACATAAAGCATATTGGAAATGCACAAGTGACTAGAAACAGAATTCCTGCAGTGTCATGTCTTTTCTTTTTTTTTTTTTTTGTGCCGTCTTTCTTATATTTGATTGATATCATCCTTATCATAGCAAACAAGCCACATTAGCATACATAGTGTGCCTCCATTCACAGTCTCTGGGGAGAGCCAACATGTCCTGTATGTAAAAAATACATCACCTCATTCTGAATCAGTATATACCATGGTCTCATGTCAGGACTCGTGAATCTAGAGGAAACAGAGCCCTCCTCTTAACATACAGGCAGTGACACTGATGAGCTCTCAAACACTTTCAAACACAGGCCAGTTCTTCACATAAATAGCTGCGATAGAGTGATGCAATTTTGCTAAGGTGGATACAAGTGATTTATATTTTGTTTTAAAATCTTACATTCATCACTGGAGGAATGTTCATCTCAGGGAAAAAAAAAGCAGATGTATAATCTCTATCAATATTCAAAGTGGGTACGTCAGGGTAACGGATTAATGTTTTGCTACTTGAACAAGAAAAACAAATCAATTGTGATGCTGAAGCATAATAAAGTGAGCAGGGGAGACACCAAAAATTAATCAACAATATTGATTGTCTAAAAGCCATTTCATATTCAAGGCAACACGCAGTCAGTCTTTCACATCAAAATGTTGTTGTTTTTTTGGCTTAATAATTTTGTATATTTATATAGTATTAATTATATAAATATTATAAATAAAATAATTCAAATAAATATTACAATAAATAAACTATTTAAATAAATTAATAAATGAAATAAATAAATGTTGAATGGACCTCTTGTCTTAATTTATTTTAAGCTTATTTAAATAATAATAAATAAATAAAAAAGTTATATAAATAAAGTAAAGGTTAGTATGAATATAAGTTAACATAGTATATTATAGTTTACTTTACAAGAGCATAATTTCAAAGTACCTATTATTCCCTTAATCTAACAAGCAAGTTTTCCAAAGAAGATGTCTAAGGCTATATTTTAAATTGCTTTTATTTTAATCAACATTTCCAAGTATTCCCATTTCCAAGTCCTCAGGGGTTCTGTCAGTAATTACAGAGGTGAAACTGGTGTGGAGAAACCCCAACACCTCCTCGTCCTCCAGGGATGGGTTTTGTTCTGCATGTACTAGTTTTGTCATTGTTTAATATCCATACACAATGAGCAAATCCAGCACAGGACACATGCCAACTGCCATGTTCCTGTGGAAAATCCTAAATCCTTTCAAGTGGTTTAAAATTCAAATTGCACCAAATCATTCATTACATGTGCATGATTCAGTGAATTCTCCCTGCATGACAGCATTTTAGAGGCGAATAAGACAAAAAAAAAAGTGATGTAAGGCGCAGTGAGAGGATTTTTATGTGTTTTGTTTACTGAACATTGCCACATTATTTGGTGGAATTTGTAGCACTGAAGACTTTCGACTCAGCTATCTAAATTATGCATGAGTAAAATAAGAAAAATTTTTTTTTTTTTTAACAAACCATTACAAATTTGAAATTACACCAGTACACCGCAAGTTAAACCAACTTAGCCAAAGATGTAACTCCTATCACATGTTGCCAATTAATAACATCTGTGCTGACAAGTAAAACTACTCATGTCCATTGGGATTTAGCCTAAAATAGTTTACTGGCTGTTATTCAGGATTCTTATTAGTCCAGGGTTAAACGCATCCTCTTCCTCTGAGACAGCAGGGATTTTTATCGTTTCTGCATCAACAGGGACCATATGATAGCATCTCCCCCGGAGCTCTGCCCTATCTTAGTTCATCTCATCCATCTACCACTGAAAGGAGTGCTGATCCTCCCGGCTGGAGCGTTTGGAGGGTGTTCATGCACAGCTGTGGGTAATGGAATATCTGCAACTCCCAAAAACAAACATCCTGACCACAGACATGTATATTGCACTAACACCCTCTGGGCAAAACAGCGAAAAACAGACCACTGAGGAGCTTTTAACAAACACTAAGAGGATTTGGTAGAATCCATCAGTGACATATATACTGCTGACAGATTAACTTCCTTTTATTGTTAATGTCACTCTCAAGGTGCAATGTCTTTCGACAGATTATGACGGATCAATATCAGTTGATAGGACTAGGAGATTTATGTTTAGTGATATCTATTTGATGTTGGGAAATTGCTCTTTTCTGTAATTGCTGGGTTCCTGTGTGTCTACTGTAGGAGCAGAGGCCCTATGCTGTCTTTAAAACGCCTCATATTGATGTAAGATCTAAATACTTCATGTAGCCTATATATAACAGATTCCATCTCTTGCCAACAAGACCAATCTGGTACCCATTCAAAGGATTGGCAGATGTTTCTGTAAATAAATAATTCAGGACCCTGGTGTTTGGTCATTTATAAAATCAATAATTAATTATTGTTGACAATAAATAAATAGCTATTTTGTCTTAATAAATTCAATATAAAACTGGTGAATTTAGCTTTTTTAAAACATGCTTTTTTTAAACGTGAATTTAGGCATTACAAATTTTTTGCATTTAACAGTGTCGGTAAATTATTCAATTGTTATTAAAACACAGTTCACACAAAATCATTATTGTGTTGTCAATCATTATACTGTCCTTATTTATTTACCTTGAAGTATGTTGGTAACCAAAAACATTTTGGTGACCATTTCATGGACAATTCTCAAAATATTTCTCAAAAATTTGGAACAACATGAGGGTGAGTAAAAAGATGGGGTGAACAATTATTTTAAATAAGTTGCTCGACTAAAGCAAAGTTAATCTAAATATGAGTACAGTTCAAATGTATATCAAGTAGTACTTGAGACAGTTTTTCACAAGGAAAAAAATCTCTCAACTAGGCTACTGCTGTAAACTATACAGGGAACCCTGTCACTTGATATAGGCTACTGTATTGAAGGTTAAAATTAACAACTGATTTGTATGCAAACATTTAAATTGCACATACAACAATAACCAGGGACGTGCACAGGGGGGTTGCCCGTGCAACTGCCCTTATGCCCTTCTCGACTCACGTTGTCCTTCCGAGGGGGAAAATAAATAAATAAATAAATTGTACAATGGATGCAGAATTTCACGTATAGGCCTAGATAATAAAAAAAAAATAAAAAAAATCGCAAAGCCTCATTCTCTTCCATTCGGGCACCGAAAGTGAAAGTCAGTAGGGGGAGGGCAAACTCTGTTTACGTGGCTGCAGTGCTGCACGCGACCGGTGTAGCAGTCGATTACCGGAATTTCTGTTCCCTTTACGCAATCATACTACAAATCATGCGTAGTTGCCCAGTTACCATATGTACCATCAGAACTGAAGCACAACTGAATGTACGGGAAGCCAAAAGGTTAAAAAAGGATTGTATTTTTTTTTATTATTATTATTTTTTATTAGAAGCGAGTTTTTCCCCATCTGTCAATTCAATCCAGATTATTTATTTTCAAAAAAATATATAAAAAAATAATAATAATAATAATTAAAAAAACAATAACCAATAATATGAGGAACTCTTTTTCTCATGTGTATTTTGGTGACATTTAACATTATTGTTAATACATTTTATATACTGTTTACAAAGTTGTATATCATAAACCTGTCATCTCTGACGTTTTGCAATCTTTATAAATGATAATAAGGCCATAATATGAGGCATTGAGTTTGGACATAAAACACGGTCAGATAAGGCAATTTGTATGGGCAAAATTCAACTGAATATATTCAGACATAATACAAAAACTATGAACATGTGCAAGATTAATTCATTCACATAAATATTACTGGAGTGTGAGAACCATTTTATTATGCTGCAGTGTAGCAAGACAATTAAATGTTGCAGCAATGCTTTTGGTCTTATTCGCTTTCCGTACATCCAGCTGCTCTGTCAGCAGACACTGAAATGGCCCCTAATAGGCGGCTTCTCCTTTGAAGCTTTGCATGTTGTTTAGTATGTACATTTGGAGAAACCTATCAGTGATTTGATAGGATATTGATAGGGATATTGATGTAGGGATTTTCATGACTCAAGTCATGTTTTTCTGTGTTATTATTATTAGTAAAGGTGACTGAGTGCTGTATTTCGTCCCTGACAATAACATTATAGTAATACATTTTTTGATGACATAATTAGGTTTCTTCTAAATTTTTTTATATAAATTTTTTTTATATATAGACTAAACATGCATTTCTGATGGATTCTATTCACCTATACATTACATTTTAAAGAACAAAATATAATATGTAATGTAGTGCATACATTTAGCAAAATGCTCATCTCTAGTGTACATTTTTATGGCTAACGATTATGGCCATTAAATAGCTTTTTTGAGGTAAATGTAATGTTACGTGACATATAAATCTGTTTTAATGTCTTTCCTCGGTTGACACACTGATAGCAGGATTATATTATATTTCGGTAGGTTGCACTGTATCTTTCAACAATACTTCGGATGTTCATTCATGTTTATTTCATGCTTTGACTACTAGTAAAGAGGAACAGATCAGTTCACATTCGCTTCGCATTGCCGCTTCTCTTGAACTGATGTGGCTACAACAATCTGTCATGCCACATTAAAGAGCACCACAACGTTTCTGAAATTGAATGCTGAGACTTTGTTTCATAGCAAAAGTAACAAAGCACAAAGCTTATTGTGATTTATTGGATGGAGGTTGGGATGGGAATCGATATCAGAAGAGGCCGAATGTCTTCTGAAACGAAAAATTTGATATGCTGTGCCTACGTAACAGGAAGGGACTAGGGAAAGTACTGAACTTCTTTGTACTTCACTTGCAACCATTTGAATGATGCACTCAAGACAAAAAAAGAGACAAAACGTGTCACTTTCTATCAGGACTTTAGTATTTGAAATGAAAAGCATCTGCACATAATCTAATAATAACCTTTCTATATTGCCGATAGCCAACCAAGAGTCCAGTATCAAGAGTGCAGAAATTCTGTACATATGCAAATAAAAGAGCTTTGTGAATGGGCTATAGTTGTCATGTTGAAACCCAAGCAGCACACTAAGTCGAACAGTCATTGTACTTGGTTTCCAGAAGAGGATATGATAGAGAGGAATATATCAAGTGACAGGAAGTGAGAAAATAACTATATTAAAAATGAACAAGCTCCAACTGCATGTCTCTTCAAGCTTTGTGTGCCTGCTCTTGAACGAAACACTACAAGCTATGAATACAGCACATATGTGAGTCAATAAAATTAATTGACTGGAGAGTAAAAGCACTTAGAAGAATTCAATATGCAAGATGATCAACTGTGTGCACTACAGTGGCACATATAATTTCACAACCCAATTCAAATAGCACTTGTATAATGATCTTTCACTTCTCTTCATAAGGAAATGAATGTGGTGAATCTTTTTTTTTTCTTATCTCTTGACTATTTTTATTATGTTTGCAATCATATTATGTAAACAATGATGAAACAAGATTGATTACACAATTCTCTGGAATTCTGATTAGTCAGTCAGCATTTAGGGGTTTGTATATAAAATGTCAACTTAAACTTATAGTTCATGTATTATCTGTTTTGCAGGGCTGGACTGGCCATCGAGCATACCAGGCACTTTCCCGGTGGGCCGACGTGCTATTTGGGCCGGTACATCTCAAACTTAAAAAATATATATATTTATCTGAACGACCCATAAAAGTCATTAGCTTAGTTTTGCTTAATTTTTAGGCGCTGGGATCTTTGTGCCGGTGTAATGCTTTGGACAAAAAAGTCAGCATAGGTTGTTGTTGTTTACTCACAGACCGGCCCATGAAACACGTAGATCAGTGGCCCATTGGTTCTTTTCTTGATTGACACTGGGCTGGTCCAATCCCATCTTGAAACACCTCACCCTTTGGTTTCTGAGCAAGCCGGCAGTCCCTCCCCTTCCGGTGGACCACCATGGGACCTTATTTCAGAAAAATATGATATAGTAGTCAATGGCAAGAGACAACAAATATTTTGATCTCATTTGAATTGTTCCCTGAATTACACATATGATGTTTGTCAATTTAAAAGATACATTTTAAAGTCAAGAAAGTCACAGTTTGATGAAAACTGTTGAGGTATAAGACTGTGAAAATACGTAATTACAAAGACTACAAACCCAAAAGGCGCACGTGACGTCATACCTTTTCTCTCAATGAATGAAGCTAACTTTACTGAAGCTAACGTCTGTAATTTTTTCTATAGACTAACGTTTTAATCGTAACGTTACGCTGTCATGCCTGTGTTTTATACCAGACTGCACACATACGAGCTTGGTGACGTACAGTGCGAGACGAGAGATAAAGTTCATTGAGTGATTTTCACAATAAACTAAATGTTACTCTTCTGTTTTATGACAAACTGCGACTTTCTTGACTTTCATAATTATCTTTTAAATTGACAAAGATCATGGGCCCTATCTTGCACCCAGCGCAATTGACTTTGTACACCGACGCATGTCTCATTCCTATTGTGCACCCGTGCACAGCGGACTTTTCTCTCCACAGACACACGTCGGTTAACTAAGAAATACACTTGCGCTCGCGGGGGCGGTTCAGCGCAAAGAGGAGGCGTGTTCCGGTGCAAACGTTCCCTCATGCTATTTTGCACGTTTAGAAAACAATTCCGCCACTGACCGAAAAAATCTAGTTTAAAGTCAGTGGCGCGTTGCGCATGTTATTCATATGCTATTTTAAGGGCGCGTGCTTGGCCATAATCAATGTAGCGTGTGCACAACGCGCATACACTTTGATTCTCCATCTACACAGAAGCAGCAATTTTCATTTTTGCAAATCATACATTATTACAATAGATAGATAGATAGATAGATAGATAGATAGATAGATAGATAGATAGACAGTTTATTATAAAAGCATACATCTAGCTTACACATTTACCCAAATTACCATACGCCTGTTTAACTGAAGTTAATTTGGGTGTGTTTCTCCATCCCCAATGTCACTTCTCTGTGTTTAACGTCCCTGACGAGAACGTCGGTCTCCTCGGCTGTGAACCGCGCCTGGCAAATCCGCCGTAATAATAGGAATCCGCTATAGAACAAGCGCGCCTGCTCTTAAAGGGAATGTGAGATGACGCTCTGATTGGTTTATTTCACGTTACGCCCAAACCACACCTATGAATAATGAAGCTACTTCAGACCAACCCCTTTTAGATTTGCGCCATGCGCAAGAGTCATTTATCCCGCCGTGAAAATAGCAACAGCGCCGGGATCCGCCCACAAAGTTACTTGCGCTTTGCGCTTTGACACTTGCGTTTCAGATCGTTAAAATAGGGCCCCATATGTGTAATCCAGGGCACAGTTCAGACAGAATAAAAAGATAAGTTGTCTCTTGCCATTGACTACCATACATATTTTTTTCCGAAATAAGGTCCCATGAGCCGGAAGCGGAGGGGAAGGACTTAGGTTGTCAGAGCGATGGAGAAGAAACGCAAGGAATGTGCAGAAAAATAGTGTGAAAAGAAGAAACAGGCCCTTCAAGTAGCTGATGAGGATAGTGAGGAGGATCAGGAGAGAAATTAGTGAGTGTAGAGCACTGTGGTAAGCAGAACTAGGCTACTTCCCAGCAAACAATTTTAGGTTCTGGGAACGTTAGTTTTTGGTTCCCAGGACGTTCCTAGAACATTCCCTTAAGGTTAGGGGAACGCTCCCGGAACGTTCTCCTTAGGTTATACAAATATAACCTAAAAATAACCTACAGGGATTGTTCCTAGAACGTTCTTGTTTGGTTCCCAAAAAAATAACCACATGGGAACCATCGGGAACGTTAGGGGAACGTTCTGTGTTTGCTGGGATTTAACACTTAAAGGCTATGAGTGTAGAACCCTACCCAGGCATTATTTCCATATCTGCATATAGTTGATGATTACGTATTTTACTAGAATTGTAATGAGACGTGTTTGGAAACCATTTTTTCCGTCAAAATAAAAGATCATGGGCCCTATCTTGCACCCGGCGCAAATTACTTAGTACACTGACGCATGTATCATTCCTATTTTGCACCCGCGCAAAGCGGACTTTTCCCTCCACAGACGCATGCCGGCAAACTAGAGAATGAACTTGCGCTCCCTGGGCGGTTCAGCGCAAAAAAAGGAGGCGTGTTCCGGCGCAAACAATCCCTGGTGCTATTTTGCAGTTTCAGAAAACAATTGCGCCACTGACCAGAAAAAACCTAGTCTAAAGTCAGTGGCGCGTTGAGCGTACATTCAGATGCTATTTTAAGCGCGCATGCTTGGTCATAATACAGAGTGTGAACAACGCGCATACACTGTAGATGATTCTCTCATCTACACAGATGCATTTTCCTTTTTGCAAATGATACATCATTATAAGGAAAAATATTAAAACATGAGGGAAATCATTGTTGTGTCCATGATGATGGGGAAAATAGGCATAAAGCTTACATATTTACCCAAATTATTATATGCATGTATAACCGAAGTTAATTTGGGTGAGTTTGTCCCATCCCCGATGTCACATCTTTCTTTTACGGCCCTGACGAGAACATCGATCTCCTCGGCTGTGAACCGATTCTGAACCGCTCCTGGTAAATGCGCCGTTATAATAGTATTGCGCCATGGAACAAGCGCACCTCGTTCATCACGCTCTTAAAGGGAATGTGATATGACGCTCTGATTGGTTTATTTCACGTTACGCCCAAACCACACCTATGAATAATGAAGCTATTTCAGACCAACCCCTTTTAAACTTGTGTCGGGCGCAAGAGTAATTTATTCCGCCGGTAAAATAGCAACAGCGCCCAAGACCCGCCCACAAAGTTACTTGGGCTTCGCGCTTGATACTTGCGTTTCAGATCGTTAAAATAGAGCCCCATGTGTTTATCTCTTTCAAATATAGAAATTAGTACAAAACTAATTATGAAAGTTTATTTTATTGTTTTACAATATGTGTATATTACTGTAATGGGATTAATATTATAACTATTATTATGTAGTAGTGTAATGTAGACAGACACTATATCACAACTAAAAGAGGTTTGAGTTTTTCTTTGTTCAATTTGCACACTGAATATGGATTGAAGCTCTTCATTTTGAACTCTTAAAGTGCACCAGATGGATGAATTTAACATTAAAAAGCACAACATTTTCTTTCAGGGGAGCATGTCCCCCGAATCCCCCTAGACTGATCAAGGTACACTCTTGATAAAATTTTACTAAAAATCATGTGTGAAACACTGGTATTGCTATGCCAATACAACTCATACTATAGCTTGTTTTAGGATTCATCACTGTGGAGTGTAGTTCAATTGTATTTTACAATTAGTAGTTATTTCATTTGTTAACTCTTATTTATTCCTACTCACTCATTACATGGCATTAGCGGTTTTAAGGAATAGGAGTTGGTATACATATTCAAGGGCGTGCAAAGATTGTGTTTATGATCATGTCGTGGGCCAGTCTGGGCCAAAATGCCAGGGCCAATTTTTCGTCCCAGTCCAGCCCTGCTGTTTTGTAACTATTCAGTAAATTAAACTCTTCAGGACGTGTGTGTGTGTGTGTGTGTGTGTGTGTGTGTGCTCGTGTTTATATTACATTGTGGGGACCAAATGTCCCCACAAGTATAGTAAAACCTGAAATCACCTGCATTGTGGGGACCAGTCAGCGGTCCCCATGAGGAGAACAGCGTATAAATCACACTAAGTAATGTTTTTTGAAAATGTAAAAATGCAGAATGTCTCCTGTGATGGGTAGGTTTAGGGATAGGGGCAGTGTAAGGGGACAGAATATACAGTTTGTACAGTATAAAAACCATTACGCCTATGGAGAGTCCCCACAAATATAGCGAACCAGACATGTGTGTGTGTGTGTGTGTGTGTGTGTGTGTGTGTGTGTGCGTGTGCGTGCGTGCGTGTGTGTGTGTTTTATTCGGTCCAGTAAACTAGTTCTTACATACCAAATGATAATTGTGGAGACCTGTGTTGGCACAAAAATAGCAGCACTCGCTAAGCTCAGAGCAAATCAGCCCTTTATGAACATACTGTGAGCTATGGCACCGATTACACCAGGCAGCTAAGTAAAGCAGCAATTACCTGACAACCCCAAGAGATCTGGAAAAATACCCACTTGTGAACGTGGCACAACAAATCCATTTCATAATTGTCATTGTATCTGTTCATATGACAATTACCACCATGTTAATGAAATCATCATCGCTAAATGATCTCAATGGGCACAACTGCTACACTGCTGGGGGACTTATGGCATTTGCCTGATGGCAATAAATTCTCCAACAAAACATGCTTGGGGAAAAGAAAAATATACTTTGCCTGCTTATGCAGCATTATGTGTCTACTGATGTACAGCTGGTGCATGAAGTGGGACGGTACTCACAGGAACAGAATAACAGCAATTCTGGGCTATTCTGTTCAGGACCGGTAATTATTCTTAGATACTGCCGGCTCTCATAAACTCTCAGTATTCTCTTCTGTACCTGCTTGACAAGACAGTCTACCCTCTTGCTCCCGCTAGGCAAGACAGAAATTTAACTTTCAAAGGTACATTTTGTGCATGTAGCTTAATCTAAGAGCTATCCACTCACATTCAATGTCATAAATAGGAAATAGGGGGCCAATAAATTAAACTATAGTGGTCGACCAAAATGTATTCATTTTATTTTTTCAATGGTGGATGCCGATATCTTAGATAGCAGGGCTATCTATTTAATGTCTGTTAAATTTAAAATTACCAACACAGACTCATTGGAAAAACCTGTGGCAACATTAGCAAAATGCAAAATATGTACCAATACCAACGCTATCTCACAACCAATTTGTACGAATTAGTACAATCTCACTCGTACAAATTCATACGACCTCGCTCACAATTCGTACGATTTGTCTAAACGCCAGTGATGAGTGGGTTTAGGGGCGGGGTCAGGTGTATGTCATTTTTACAAATTCATATGAATTGGGCAACTCGTAAAATATGTATGATTTAGCAAAAATCGTACGAATTCTTACAGGTGAGGTCATATGAAATCATACAAATTAATAATTTTCACACACAATTATGATTACAGGGGCAGATTATGGATTAATAAAGACTTTTCACGCGACTCCTTGCACAATTATGGTATGACCTCAAGACACTTTTTACCAAAGTGCATGATTTGTAAACTAATACGAGTTTGCATCACTTAACCAGCTCCATATATGTTTTACTGTACTCAGCTTGCTCGGTATCTCAGCTGGTATATTGTACTTGTGATGCAGAGAGCTCGAGTACAAATCCCGTGAAAGATGAGCAGTCCCGTCGGAACAGGACAGGCAAACCAAGCAATTGCTTGGGGCCCCGAGCTGGACTGGGGCCCCAAGACAACGACTGTTTAAGAATAAAATGCAACGACAAACTGTGAGCGCCCCTTTGATAGTCAATGCAGTAAAGTGTAATGACACTGTTATCGGAATCCCCCTCAAGGGGGCCCTCTCAGTTGTCGCTGACACCAGCCAGCCAACCACGCGATCTCTGCTGCCGGCAAATACAAACCTCCTCGGCAGTCATCATGAAGCGGAATTATGCTTCAGGAAGCCAGAAAAGAAAGAAGAGAAAGGAAGAGGAGGATAAGAAAAATACCAGATAGTGGTAAAGTGATAAATTACACTGCATAAAAATAGCTCTACTTGTCTTGTTCAAATGGTGTAATTTTGCAGCAGGTAACGTTAGGCTAGCAAAAATATGTTTATGTTAGCTACCTGCCTGACGGCAAATGCTGCTTGTAACGAACAGTTAGTGCACATTTTTTTTCGAACGGACGGAATATGGTTAACGTTACATACTGTAATATGTTTTTTAACGGTTTAAGGAAGACGCAGATCCGTTTATCTTATTTAATGACATGACATTGCTATAGCTTTGTAATAGGTTTTGATGAAAGTGGCATAGCATGCTATACTAACTTTTCCACCGTGATAATCTATTTACCAATGGGGGTTAGGAAAACCACACAATAAATTCCGTGCATCAAACATTAGCTTGGGATGTTTTTAAGCATTGGTAGTGAAAGCAGCATCCCTTCCCTTCTAATATCAAAATATCGAAATGCTAACATATCTTTAAGTTTTCGGTAACACTTTATAATAACCATCATTAATAGATGGTAAATTGTTAGTTATTTAATATTTAGTTGATTGTCATTTAACTGTTAGCAAACAGTCTTTTTACTTAATAAATAATTTGTAACCTATAAACATTATTTAACCTGAAAAAGGCAGAGGAACATGATTTTTTCATAGCTTATGTCACTGTAATTTTTTTTTTATGCACAGTATATGCAACAGCAGTATTTGCACTGTAAACCTTTTTTATTCATATATCAAACGGCCCTGAAGATGAGTCATAATAAAAGAGCTCAAAGACAAGAGTTCAAAAACAAGGTAAAATGCCATGGTTACAATTGCGTTTTTATGTCACATTTACTTTTGTTAACACTATCGTGTTTTTGTTAGCACAAAAGCTCATAAATTACGATTCCCTATCAGGAACTCGAGCTGCGTGGAAAACGCTGCGGGAACGCTTCTTGCGTTGTGCTTCATGAAGCCAGTATGAAATCAGTCCAAAGGCGAGACGGAACGTGATAGGCGGGTGACGTCATCGACCAGGAAACTATAAAGCACCCCAAAATCACAGCCGCGATAGCTTCTGTTGTCTTCAGCAAGCGCTCTATGTGTGAATCTGTCCCAGTGTTTTTGTCTGTCTTTAGTGATTGCTAGGCAGGAGTTTTCACTTAAAAAAAAAAAAACTATATTCACATATCTAAATGGCGAGCGAGCAGCAATACAGAAAGTGTGTTTCCCCCTCTGTACTCGTTATCTCACGGGTGAGGATTCACGCGATCTGTTTGTTGTTTGTTTGGGAGTACAGCATGCCTAGTCAGCTCTCGAGGGGGCTGATCGTGAGCATTGCGAGCGTTTTCCAATAAGAACGCTCTGCTCCCGCCGATCACTCTTTGAGGAGAGTGGTTCGGCTCGCGCTCCCCGCGGCTCGGGTCCCGCGTCTGTCGAAGCCTCGCCCTATCGCAGCCTTTAACTGTTATATTCAGTGTCTCAGTTCAGGGCTTGAAGCACGCTCTGCGGTTTCTTCTGCCCAGGCTGTGGCATCAATATTGCAACTATCCAGTTCTGAGGAGCTGGATGTTGTTGGTATTAAAATAATAATAATAATAAATAATAAATAAATTATTATTATATAAAATAAGGGGATAATGAGGACTCTCTACCTCATTTCCCTGAACAGAAATAAATGAGGAGCTTATAGAGGTGCTTACTCATGCTGTAGAAAAATTAAGCATTGAGACAGCAGTTTGGCAGGAGTTTATTTATAAATATTGTATGAACTATTTTTGCCTTTCCAATTGCAACCTCCACGACGGTGCCTGCCGTTTCCCGGACCTCCACACCGAGGTGTCGAAGTCCTAGAGAAAAACGATTTCATACTGTATTTTTAGTCCTCAGACCTTCATGAAAAATATTTCAATATTGCTGGGGCTTTAATTCACGGTTATGGGGCGATGCCTAAGCTTAAGAGACACTTGCAGCCATCTCTCCGCTGTAACGACATCATCTTTTAAGGCACCGGCGTTTAAAAACAGGGACTGCTGGGCGGGTCAGTCCTGGCTGTTGATAAGCTCCTCGCAATGGGCGCAACAAAAGCAGAGCGTCGCGTCTCGTGTTCCCCCTGCAAACAATGGGACCAGACGTGACACTCTCAGATGAAGTTTTTGGGTTATAACTGATCTAAGGATAGTTATTATAGCCAAGTGGCTTCATCAAAAAAAAAAAAAAAAAAAGTAGTTCTGACGCCACCGGTCAGGATGCTGAGGGTGGTCCCCACCGTCAGAGAAAGGTGTTCACTGCATCAGACGGTGCCCATTCTCTCACGGTGCCCTCAGGGGTCCCTTCTGCCAACCCCGCCTTCGTGTCGGGGCGTAGACAGGCCCAGCGAGCGCTTCCCGAGGGACGCTCGCCTCCTCTACAGAGTGTCGCGTCTCGTGCTCCCCCCCTGCAAAACAGTGGGACCGAGCGCGGCACTCTCAACCGAAGTCTTCTGGCCATAAGACTGATCTGAGGACAGTCATTATGGCCAAGAAGGCTTTGTCTAAGAGGTCCTGACGCCACCGGCGTCGGGATGCTGAGGGTGGTCCCCACCGTGAGAGAAAGGTGTTCACTGCTCAGACGGTGCCCATTCTCTCCCGGTGCCCTCAGGGGTCCCTTCTGCCAACCCCGCCTTCGTGTCGGGGCGTAGACGGGCCCAGCGAGCGCTTTCCCGAGGGACGCTCGCCCCCTCTGAGGAGGGGTTTAGAGCAGTCAAACCAGTCGTTCCCTGCCGGTGCACCGTTTCAGGGCGCTGTGTTTGCTGCTCAAAATATTCCAGAGGCCAGCCTCGAGAGGCTGGTACCCTTTGTAGATTTCCTGGCAGAGTGCAAAAGCCTTCCATGATTATCTCTGTGGGTCCTGCAATCGTTAGTAAGAGGTTATGCTATTCAGTTCAGATCTCATCCAATTCGATTCAGACGGGTCCTGCCCACCGTGGTAGGCCCCAAGCAGGCTCTGGTAACGGAACAGGAGGTGAAAATGCTCTTGCAAAAGGAGGCTATAGAACGGGTTCCTCCTCCCTGCAAGGAGTCAGGTTTTTACAGCCGATGTTTCATCGTTCCAAAGAAGGATGGGGGGGTTGCGTCCAACCTTAGATCTGTGCCCGTTTAATCGCTAGCTCGATTTCTAGATGCTGTCTCTCAAGCAGAGTGTGTTACAAATCAGATCCGAGGACTGATTTGTCACGATAGATCTAAAGGACGTGTATTTCCACATTTCCATCCTTCTGCAACATAGGAAGTTCCTGAGGTTCGCTTCTGGGGCCGAAGCATACCAATATCGTGTTCTTCTGTTCGGTCTAGCTTCACGAGTGAAACTGGACCAGTTGCTCACTGTAAAACGGTTTCAGAGACTGTTGGTTCTGATGGCAGCAGCGTCCAACGTTATACCTTGTGGCCTGCTGTACATGAGGCTATTACAGTGGTGGCTCAGGACCAAGGGGTTCTCCCCGAGGGGAAACCCACTCCACACGATCAGAGTCAGGCGGCGTTACCTCCGTGCTCTAGTCGTGTGGAAAGAACCTTGGTTCCGGTCCTAAGGACTTGTTTTGGGAGCTCTTTGTCGTCGTATAATGCTAACGACAGATGCTTCCCTCACAGGTGGCGGGGCGATCATGAGTGGTCATCCAGCCCAGGGTCTGTGGTAGGACCATCATCTATCATGGCATTGAATTGTCTAGTAGTTTTGGCAGTGTTTCACTGAAACACTTCCTCCCAGACCTGAGAGGCCATCATGTTCTTGTCCGGTCAGACAACACATCGGTGGTCTCCTATACATATATATCACCAGGGAGGTCTGCGTTCGCGCCCGTTTTACAAGCCGGCTCACCAGATCCTTCTATGGTCCCAGGGAAACCTTCTTTCATTGAGGGCGATATACATCCCAGGGTATCTAAATCAGGGGGCGGACATCCTGTCGAGGCAGGGGCCGAGGCCCGGGGAATGGAGACTCCTTTGGAAACATTTCAGTCGTGCCGAGGTAGACCTGTTTACATCTCGGGAGACATCACACTGTCTACTGTAGTTCTCTCTAAGCCATCCAGCCCCTCTGGGGTTGGACGCTATGGTACAGGCGTGGCCGAGGTCACGTCTGTACGCATTTCCCCTGATTGCTCTGCTCCCAGGAGTTCTGGAGAGGGTTCGCCGGGACGGGGTCAGTCTACTGTTGGTAGCCCCATACTGGCCGGCTCGAGTTTGTTTTTTCTGACCTAATATCTCTCCTCGTCGGCTCTCCTCTGGAGATTCCGATCAGGACGGACCTTCTCTCTCAGGCGAGCGGGTCAATCTTTCGCCCCCGCCCAGAGTTATGGGAATTGTGGGCTTGGCCTCTGAGGGGGCCCAGCTCATAGAAGCTGGTCTCTCGACTGAGGTCGTTGAGACCATCCTTCACTCCAGAGCTCCGGCCACTAGGAAATTATATGTTCTGAAGTGAAAGCTTTTCACTTCTTGGTGTGGGGAACACCTGATGGACCCAGTTAACTGCCCTGTGGGTGCAGTGCTGGAATTCCTGCAGGAGCGTTTCTCCGCTGGGTTATCCCACTCCACACTGACGGTGTACGTGGGGGCCTTATCTGCTTTCCATGTCCCTTTAAGTGGATCTTCTCTGGGGAGACACCCATTCATATCTTGTTTCCTTCGTGGCACTTTGAGGCTGAGGCCAGCAGTTTGCATGAGGGTGCCGACCTGGGACCTGGCCATTGTTCTAGAGGGCCTCTCCCTTGCTCCTTTCGAGCCCATTGAGGAAGTCTCTGAGAAGTTCATTACTCTCAAGACTATATTTTTGCTTGCTATCTTTCTTGAAGAGAATTGGGGATATTCAAGCTCTCTCGGTTTCTCCCTCGTGCTTGGAATTTTCGCCCGGCATGGTAGGCTTTCCTCCATCCAAGACCGGGCTATGTTCCTAAGGTTCCAACTAATGTTGTTAGGCCTATTGTTCTGCAGGCTTTCTGTCCTCCTCCTTTTCTGACGTCGGACCAAGAGAAACTTAACCTCCTCTGCCCGGTTAGGGCTTTAGACGCCTATGTCCACAGAGCTGCCCTGTGGAGAAAATCTGAACAGTTGTTTGTCTGATTTGGGCCACCCAAGAAGGGGTGTCCTGTGTCTGAACAGAGGATGAGCAAGTGGGTGGTCGAGGCCATCTCACTTGCTTACGAGTCGACCGGTCAGCCTTCACCTTTGGCTGTTCGAGCTCACTCCACTAGGAGTATGGCTGCTTCCAAAGCTCTTCTGTCAGGAGTTTCACTTCAGGACGTTTGTGATGCGGCAGGCTGGTCCTCACCGCACACATTTGCCAAATTCTACCATCTTGACTTTGGCTCCACTCCAGGGGCGCAGGTGCTTTCGTCAGCTTGTGCGCCTTGATTTCACACGACGGACACTTGCTCGCATGGCGACGTGGGTATTTGCGTTCCCGCAGCGTTTTCCACGCAGCTCGAGTTCCTGATAGGGAACGTCTCCAGTTACGTATGTAACCTTAGTTCCCTGAAGGAACGAGACGCTGCGTGTCTTTGCCATACTCCCTGCATGCCCGAGATCACTTGCCTCAGACTTTTTCAGAAGCTATCGCGGCTGTGATTTTGGGGTGCTTTATAGTTTCCTGGTCGATGACGTCACCCGCCTATCACGTTCCGTCTCGCCTTTGGACTGATTTCATACTGGCTTCATGAAGCACAACGCAAGAAGCGTTCCCGCAGCGTTTTCCACGCAGCGTCTCGTTCCTTCAGGGAACTAAGGTTACATACGTAACCGGAGACGTTCACCATGGCAACAACACCCAACAAAAAGATGTCTGCATACTTCCGAGTCAATATGTAAGTTTAATTCTTAATCACTGTTATAATATCAGAGGTGAAAACTGGCAGAACTACCATTTAAAAATGGTACTGCTCAAATAAATATGCATGTGGATATGGTAAAAAAAATCCTCTCCCGACGTAAATGTAACTACCTACGAATTAATGCAACCTCCTCATCTACAAGATCCTGTATAAAAGGACATGCCATGTTTGTCACTTTGACATGATGAAAATATGAGCAATGAATGAATGTACCTGCACTGCAAAAAAATATATTCTCACTTAGTATTTTAATCTTGTTGTTTACGCTTTAAAACGGGGGAGGAGACCTCATTTCTGAAATGAGTCATTTTCTTTTTTTGGTTTATTGTTATAGATTAATGCTGCTTATAGATCCTGCATCATGTTCTCTTTCTTCTGAAGAGACAATCATTTTAAAAATAGTGAATAACACATGCTGTAGAATTTTTTTTTTTACATAAAATTTACTTTTTAAAAATAAAAAGTTAAAAAAATATATTTGAAAAAGAATCAATAAGAATTTGAAAAATAATATATATTTAAACATAAAAAAAGTATAATAATTTGCTCCTGTAAATAATATTTTTTACCACTTCAAGCTCTGTGCAAAACCATGTAGGGAAGCAGACTGACTGTACAAATACCCATTGAGTGGTTACTGTTTTGCGACTGGAATATTATTTTGCGGAATATCCACTTCAAATGTCATTACAGTAAGCACACATGCAGCTCTTCTTGTGATTTTCAATACAGAATCTAGGATTTGAGGCTCAGAAGATAATTAAAAAAGCCAGCTACATAAGCAGAGGTCACAGGATACTGATGGTGCAGTAATTGGAGAGATAAGGAGAGAAAGACACAAGGATTCAGATGGCAGTGTGTTCAGAACCGAGTGCCTTGGTATTGACAGCAGATCAATGCCTGTGGTTGTGTATGTGCGGATATAAACAATACAGCCAAATGCTGTGGTGAAGGTGATTGTTTGAAGATGACCCTGATCCTGCTGGAAAACAACCCTCTCTAGTGCCCTTTGTGCTCAGCGGGCATGAGATATCACATTCAAACACAGAGACGAGGCGTCAGCCTTCAATCTTGCGACAAAATCAAGAGGAGGAGAGAAAAAGAAATCAATGCAAGACAACCTGGAAGAAAACAGGATGCTACTCACTATCTTCCCCTGATGCAACCAATACCTAAAGTGATAGCCGGTGCTTGGGCTGCAGTCTCAGGCTCAGACAGACTGATCGATGCCTGGTGTCCTGCATTAACTCCAGGACGCACGTTTCTTCTGCCAGACTGAACACGATACTCTGTGGTCAAAGGGTTTAATCTTACAATTCATCCCGCAACAATGAAAATGTTTGATCGTGAGAATCCATCTCCAGTCTAGACATGATGAGCTCCCTCAGAAACTTTTTCCAACAGAGAGGTTTCCTGATGGTTCCTTTCAGTCTGTTTTATACAAGAGTAATTGTTCAGATTTTTAATGGTTCATAAGTCATGGTTGTGGCACAGTTTGGTAAATGCTTGGTATGCCACTATTAAGGGTGTGCCGGTTAGACATTTTTTTTACCGATAACCAATATTTATTTAGTCACAATAAAACAGAAGAAGCAACAGATTTCTCTCCGTACATCTGGGTGTAATGAATAAGTGATAAAAAATGGAGGGTGTTTATTGGTTGTTTAATGGATGGAGGCAGGTCTGAATGTAAATTTGCAGTCAATTGACCCTTCGCGTGGAGCTTGATTGACAGGTAATCTGACCAATCATGCTTCGCCATCCACCATTTTGTCCGACAAAGCAGTCAGGAGAGATATTAGATTAACATGGGAGGATTTGAACTTGAAAAACTGAGTGTACTGACGCCCTTCCGCAATGTTAAAACAACATTCCTTCTTATGTTCATCCATGTTTATTTGATGCTATAAATGAACTAGAAGGAAGAGATGATCGGTTCACGAGCAGCTTTAACTGATGCTCTACAGCGATCTGTCACAACACATTAAAGAGCCACAAAACGGTATTTATTGTTTAAATTTCTTTTAAAAATGTACAAATTTGAAAGGTGAGACTTTGTTTAATATGTTTAATATGTTTAATATCAAAAGTAACCTGGTCTGTCCTGTCGGTCAACGTGTTGTCAGTGTCCTCTCTGCTCCGCGATGTATTTTTCACTGCGTGAGAACATGGTGTGTGTGTGTGTGTGTGTGTGAGAGCGGCGTAGCTTGACGGACATAGCGACAGTAACTAAGGGGGGCGGGTCTTTGCGAAGGGTCAATTGGAAGAAAATGGTCGTTTTAAGCGGACTAAATGATTGTCAAACGTCACCAGAGAGAAGTCAGAGGTTTCACCAGAAGGTTAGTATTTTGAATAATGAGGTTAAAAAAAAGACCTACAAAAGAAACCACATGGATGAATCACTCACGATTAGACCAATAAGATTCATTTACAAAATACACTTTAATTGATAAAAACTTTATTCAAAATTTGTTTGTGTTCCACAAACTGTTTGTATTGATGCACAATACAACAGTCTTGACCTCTGCTAATCATATGTTCTTTGTCTTCATTTTCAATATATCAGCTGTAATTACTTTGAAAAATGGACACTTTAAAATTCATATACATTTAATATTAATGTTTTCACTTTTCAGAAGTGTCGTTACACCTGAGATGAACTGCTTACCGTACAAGTTTGTTCAATATTTAAAAGGTAAGTATAGTCAGTTTAAGGCATAGTTTTGGGCTAATATAAAAATTGATGGACAGAAATCTCTCAGATTTCATTAAAATATCTTTGTTTGTGTTTCAAAGATGAACAAAAGCATTATGGGTTGGAACTACATGAGGGTGAGTAAATGACAGAATTGCAATTTTTGGGAGACCATTTAAAGTCACAGTACCAAAAAAACATGTTTCATCTGAGGAGAAAAGGGTTATGTAGAACTGCAGTATGTTTGATATCTTGATTATTATTATAAGTTCACTTCACAGAACAGGGAAACAAAAAGAAAGAAAATAATATATTCCCTTTAAAAGAAGATTTTGTTGGACATTTTGTAAACACAACCACGTATGCTATTTTTTTCTCAAGAACGAAATATTGTCCTTACATTAGCCATGGATATCACATAAAAGTACTGTCAAAGACTCCATAAATATTTGAAAGAGAAACATTGGGTTCAAATTGAACATCCAATTCAGCTGTGTCAAAGGCACGCCCAGGCCACACAATCATTTGCATGTAAAGTGGCTGCAGAGTTGTGGGGTGGCAGCGACCCATCCCTGGTAATGGAAGAAGAAACAGCCAGCCAGTGCGCACAAGACAGATGGTTCCCCTTCCAGAATACATCTCATTTAATGATCTCATTCTAGTGGGTGTCATGCTCTCCAGCTTTGCTGTTGCTGGCAATTCTCAGCCTGAGTGGAATCATCTATGTATCATATAATTATAACGACCTGCGTCCGGCCTCGCGTTGTCACGCTGGATCTCATGAAAGTAAATGGAGCTTTATGGTGATAATGCCAGAGTGAACATATTCCTTATCTCCCTTGTCGCCAAGCAATAAAATGTTTTGCCCGTAGTTAACCATCATAAAAACAGAAGAATAAGGGAAGGGATGAGGAAAAAATAATAGCTTGATACACTTATGTAGCTCCCATCTTAAACAAAGTAATTACATACTCCAGTCGCCATGCTGTTGAAATGAAACCGAGTGCATACCTCTCCAATACATATTTGCATAGTAAAAATATCATCATTGGCCATCAACAAAGGTGGACTAAGCAGGCTTTTAAATCTTGTTTGCTCGAGAAATGCTGTTTGCAGTTTGAATCTTTTCTGCTGCCAAGATGCCTCCACACCCCAGCCCCACCATCCACTCTTGCAAAATGCATCAGCCTTCCTATTTGTCTTGGTAATAGGTCTAGGTAAAGCTTTTACTTTCCACACAAATTACCACTATAATATGCTCTGTTAATCTATCTAGTCAGGCCTCAAATTTAAAAAGGGACATTTCGCTGAATGGAGGAATTTTCAATTGCAGACAGATATTAGATTATTCTCATCTTGATGGCCTGATGTGCTCTTTTTCCATTCGGATTTTGGCTCGGTAATGGGCTTGTGTGGATATTTCATTCACCACACTCTATGCAGCTGACTGCTGAATAGGCAGGAAATGGATGTGATTTTATGGCAATTGACTGAATCAATAATCTCCATTTGTGGCAGCGCATTGTTGTGGGACGTCTTACTGCAAATGAAACCTTTATGAGAAGACAACTGAATAATAGCTGCTTTTGAGAAAGCAGTATAGCAAAACCATCTTTTGACATGCTGCAAGTTTCACCAGCACATTTTATATCATGCAAATAGATATAACAAGAGGTTTCTACAGAACTGCATTCATTTACATATGTATTCGTACTGGAGAGGGAAATGAGCACATTTGCATTGCGTGTATGCCATTCTGTTTCATCCCTAATTCTTCAAATCCCTTCATAAACAGGATACTTGTAACTCCTAATCCACAACATACAGGAATCCCAGCAAAGAGCAGTAATCTTAAATGCAACAAAGGCACACTACAAAGCCCTTTCATACTGCAAGCACTGCATTAGTCTTCCAGTACATGAGGTGAACAAAAAGCAATTTAATGTGCATCACCGTTCAAAAGTTTGAGGTCGGTAGAATTGTTTTATGCTTTTGAAAGAAGCTTCTTATGTTCACCAAGGTTGCACTTACAAACATAAATATTGTGAAATACTATTACAATTTTGAATACATAATTTTCTATTTGAATAAATTCAATTCATTTCTGTAATAGGCAAAACTGAATTTCTAGCATCATAACTGTCCCATGATCCTTCAGAAATCATTCTAATATGCTGATTTGCTGCTCAAGAAACATTTCTTATTTCAATGTTGAAAAAAGCTATGCAGTTTATGTGGAAACCGTGACACTTTTTACAGGGTTCTTTGATGAATAGAAAGTTTACAAGGCAAGGCAAGGCAAGGCAAGGCAAGTTTATTTATATAGCACATTTCATACACAGTGGTAATTCAAAGTGCTTTACATAGAAGAAATTTAAAATAATCAAAAGAAATATGAATAATTAAAACAGTTTAGAATAAAGAAATTAAAATAATCAACAGAAATAAGAATAATTAAAACAGTTTAGAATAAAAAATTAAATAAAATACAGTTCAAACAGTCGGACACATACAGTGGTACAGTGCTCAAAGGACAGCATTCATTTTGAAAATCTTTTGCAACATTATAAATTACTGTACTGTCACGTTTGATCAAAAGTGTGCCCTTGCTGAATAAAAGTATTAATTTCATTTGAAAAAATCGTACATACCCTAAAAATTTGAACTGTAGTGTGAATATCCCAAGCTTTACTGGTAAAATAATGAACTTGAGGCACAGCACTATAATGCCCAGATAGCACTATTAGGGTTTAACACCACCAATTTCAAAGTGATATCATTGTGTTTGTGTCATTTGAAGCACCAGAAGCCCCAGGAGAAATTCCATTGACATTTAAAAGGGAAACTTTTAAAAAAATCTATGATCACATGTGGTTACATACTCTATATAACCCATATACTGCAAAGTCAGATATCCTGCCAGTAATATATGCAGGGGTTACACAGAGGCAGCTATGGAGCTAAATAGGAAATGATGGTGGTACAGTGAAACATCAATCAGCGATCCTCCGCCAAGAGTGCAGATGCTGCATCTTCGGTGTGGCCGAATACAGTGATGAGAACAACTTTTGTGCTACAAGCTGACAGGTAAGACTGAGCGCATGCAAAAGTGTCAGGAGAGAGAGGGAAAGAGAACGAGTGACAGAAACAAAGACTGAGGGGCCGTGAAAGACTGTCTCTGTACATCATCCGTGCGCTTCATTTTCAACACTTTGCTGGCAAGACGCGTGGAGCTGTCAGGGATCTTTACAAATAAGAGTGCGTTCCCAAATCAAGATTGCACTGCTTGGGCTTCTGGGCCCTCAGGACTGAGGGAGGGGGAAAAGAAAGATAGTCAGAGCAAAGAACAACCGAGAACAGACAGGCTACGCGGCAGCAGGGTGAATTGGAAGCGAGGTAGCTCCTGGACATACTTTCAGGCTTCTAAGAGCCAGTTTTATTCTATATTGATTTTCAAATGCTTTACTTGCCGTCTTGTTATCTGAGTTCCAAACAATAGGCTGTTTTACCCAGAGATCACCAAGGTTAGATCAGTTCGCTCTTTGGTGTGAAATGCACTGGGCCTTATAGATCTCACCGATCAATGCTTCACAACACGGATGATCTGCAACACCAATCTATTCACTCTTACTAAGTGAAGTGTTTTACAGTTTTTGAGGTACAGATAAAACACGTAAAAAAGTGTGAATAATTTTTACAGCACTGCATGAGGGATCCAATAGATATACACATAGGCATCTAGCCTTTCCTCAAGTACAAAATGATCGAGTCGTAATTTAAAATGTGTATGAATTATTTTACTCCATTAACCTCCTATCTTGACTCAGAGGGAGTGATGTTCGCCGGAACACCATTTTCACTAGACAACAGAGAACATGCTCTTCTACCAGTTTGCTCCCAGGGGGTAAAGAGTCAGATACCCTACTGTTTGATCATAGTTAAGATGTCATCCAGACTGTAAAGCAGTCTGATCCATTACACTTCCTACAGATATAAAACAGCCTGATGAAATACTTAATGTCTGTGCCTCACATTGTCTCCTTCTTTTTCATTAAAATGATCTATTTTTACGTTCTTTGCCATTCAATAACCTGGTATCAATGCACTGTCTCCCCAATGACATTTCCCTCAGTATAATCTGAAAAACTGTTGTGAAAGTCAGTGTACTATGAATGCTCATTGCTCTTTTATTGATCCCATTTTGCCCAGACTCATGCAGATTCAAGCTCCTGCAGCAACCAAAGGCATCATACTTTCTGGCACTGTCGATTTTTTCCCCCACCGCTTTATGGAACAGCTTCTGATAGAGATAATACAGAGGAAACATCTACAATTGTAGAGCAGTTTTTTTTTTTTTTGATAACACTCATGTTATAATGATCATTATCTGGTGCCGAAATCAGTTATTCAACAGCTCGCTCTCAGTCCTAGTAATGAAACCATAAAACGAAATGCGTCCCTGCTACAACAACAGTTTTGGTAACATTAGGATTAATTAGAACTCAAATCTCCTCATTCTCAAGACGACAACATTGCCACCAGACCATAAAGTCATATTTAATATTCTGCATTATATCTAAAGAGAAATATAATATTATTGCGTCCAGTTTCAAACCAAAAATGAGCAAATTCTCTACTAGAACTTATCCCTGGATAATTATGATTAAATTGTGCATAATCTAATTAATATTCAAGAGCTAAACTGATGTCATAACTAGCACATCTGTCCCACCTCACAACTGTCCTCACCACCAAGTGACACCCATGTTACGAACAATGACAGAACTTGCCAAAACAGCAGCTGTTCCCTTGTCCAATGCTGTATAAATAAACAGAAGGTCACTAGCAGTTAGATAAATGTTGTATCAGCTGTAATAGAGAGGAAAGCTCTTCGTCCTAATCTAGGAGACAGAGCAATACAACAGTGCAGTAGACAATCCTCTCAAAATAAATGCTGCATGAGTATGTGTCTGAGCGGTGGGGAACTGTTCTGGTTCTGAACATCCATCCACAAGAACACATTATTTGCAGCCTCTCACACACCACCACATGGCAGGCGCAGTGCTGCGCTACAATTCTGAAAGCAGTTCATGAAAATTGACTGCAATGTGCTCCTTTTCACTTCAGTTCAACTCAGTAGAAGGTGAAGCACTTTAAATTCATGTGAAGGGCAGTCACTCTCCTGGTGTGTGGTATAAAATTACATAACCATAATTTATCAGGTAGCATCTCCTGGAGACAGAAATGAGGGCCGGTCATGTGATATTTCAGCAGCTGGTGGATCCACCCCCACACTCTTGCCGCTGCACGCGAAGCCATCAGTGCCATATAAATCACATCTGAGACACCAGGCCGTTTTTCATTTCTAGCAAAGTGGCCATTTTGTAGTAAACTCCAAGCATGAGCAATTTGCACACCAGAATATGAGTTTGTGCCGTCCACGAACGGAGTGATTAAGAGCGTAAGAGCGCCCGCCTTTCACTGAGCGGTGTACCTTTTGAGAATTCCAGGTGAGGTTAAATGCATTTTAATGGGTCTCATTCACGCTGTACTTCAAAAGAACATCATTTCAGGTGAGGAACCAGTGGTCAGTGCTGAAGGCGAGGTGCTCAGTTTCGTTTGAGTAGCCAAACGATTCAATCTAATTATGCTTGTTGCAGTAGAGCACTTGAGAAAACTCAGTGGGGATTCTACACACATTTCAACACCAGAGACACCTTGAGATTAAGGTGCGAGAAAGACTGTACCGTCTTCTCACCAGGGAGTCCAACTACGCTAATCAATATGTTGTTTTAGCATGAAATACGCTATCTGCATTCAACAGATACATTTTAACTCCAAATTTTTTAGGTCAGTGCAGTACTTTTCCAATTCTTCTGCAATATGAGCATGTCAATTATACTGTGCCTGACTGTAACCAATTCCAAAGTCATAACCATAAATGTTACAGTGCTATTACCCAAGGTGCTAATGTCTATGAGATGAAGCCCAGCACGATAGCATCTGAAGAGATATGCCAACTAAAAGTTCAATCCCTACCTATAAAGCTACCTCAAATGCTTTACTTCAAAACGTGGCATTAAAAAGATTAATTTAAAAGACTTAATATTCTTCCAAACAAGGCTGAAGACATTTTAAAAACCAAATGCAGGCACACCATGTTTTCACCAACAGTTAAATAAAAAAGTCCTTTTGAAGACAAAAGTAAAACAATTATCTACTGACTCCTGTACAATGAATTGTCCAAGCACACAAATGGAATTTTAACAGTATTTAATAAATAAATAAACCAGTTCTTTTGAGTTGATGTTGGTTCACATCAGAGGCAATGCAAAAAGCAAAGGTTTTTATTGTTATATACTGTAGAAGTGGTAGTAGCGTAGGCTGTCAATGGGGGGACCGAAATCTCTCAGGTTTCATTAAAACGATCTTCATTTGTGTTCCGAAGATGAATGAAAGTCTTATGGGTTTGGAACGACATGACGGTGAGTAATTCATGACATAATTTTTACGTTTGGGTGAAATAAGCATTTTATGTATATGAACAGAGACATATTTACGAATCCTTTTAGTTTCATACAATATTTATGGAAATAAAAGGTTCATTTTATTTTATTTTTTTATTTTTTGTTAAATACAAAACAATTGTAATGTACTGTGTGTAATACTCAGCAATATCTACAGTATGAAATAATAAAATATAACAATACAAATATACACTATTGAATAAATGAACAGGATTAAATGTAATTTAAGGGTTTTTTACCCGTTGCATTGTGTTGTGTTTTAGGCTTAAATGAAATTTCCATAAACTAATGACGCCTAGCAGAAAATTACCTGTACCTTTTATGTTTTGTTTTACTACATTCTTTTTTTATTTTTTATTTTTTTTTTACAGTGTATTTATAATAATATAAAGTTTTCATAAATATTATCTTTCTAAAGCTTGGCATATGTATATATTTTTTATGTTTTAGATGCTGCCAATACATTTATATTGTGCATTTACTTCAGCACAAACACAACATACAAAAGTACAAATGCCTACGAATAATCCAGCTCGCATGACAAGTAACTGTTAATTTAAGTTATAAAGTGGAATAAAATTCTTTTAATTTTATCAATGACACATACTTAGCTCTATCTATTCCCAATTTAACATCTGAATCAGATTAGTTGAATGTCAGTATGCAATGTTTTGCACGACCATGAACGGCTGTTCTCGCATGCACTCAATAACTCTGCAATGATATCAAATCCATTTGAGTTCAAAACTGAAGCAGTTAATTTTCCTGTGCATGTGCTAATTATCGGGAGGTGGGCACTTCGAGCAGCAGCAGACACATCATTAAGTTTTAACAGGACCAAAGGTTATCCAGCCTCCAGCGATTCAGACAGATTGGCAAGGTGTGGACACTTAAAACACATCCATTCCATTTGAGATTAAGTTTACACTGAGCGCCTCCCCCTGCTTCTCGATTGAGTGCTAATGAAGTCCCTGTTTAGTGAGATCATCTATTTCAGTGACACCTGAAAAAAGGAGCCTGCCGCTTTTGTGCCACAAAGTAACGGCTCAGAGCGGCAATTCCTCCTATGACCCACAGAGGGCCAGTTCATGTCTTGTTTTAATTAATAAAACCCATTGATTGATGGTAATGATCAATGGTTAACACACATCTTTGATTTTATGGCTTCGGCAAATGAAGTGTCACTGATAAAACTTAATATGATGGATTTCTTAAGTGGGTGAGGCAGTGAAGCGAGTTTGACTCATCATTCTCAGAAAAAAAACAAAAAACATTTTGATTGCATTCAAATGTGAACTTCTGGGTTCTCTCATTTCGTTCTGTGCTATTAACTGCTGCCTGCTAAGAGCAACTGCAAAAATGCGACATTCAGCACAGAAGTGTCATGCCCACGTGCCCCCTCCAATTTCTGAGCCAAGTGGAATCTCAATTTAACGTCCTAAAACATACTGTATCTTTGATATTTCATGATTGTTACAGGTAATCATAAAAAAGGTGTTTGTGACAAACCACACAGTGATGTTTAAATTAAGTCACATTGTCCAATTTTCACACTAATGCTTTCAACTGAGTATTGCCTTGGTTACTGTTATGCCCATCAAGCCTGCATTTATTTGGACAAATATATATATACAGTAAAACAGTAATATTGTGAAATATTTTTTGGCCCCAATCTGTTGAACATTATAAAAGTAGTCAAAAATTAAATATATATTGTCCATGGCACCCCTGATTCAGAATGAACTCAAAGATATCTATAGAACTCTAGTCAGGGAAAAAGCTCTGGCAGGCTGAAACATCTCAGATTGACAACTAGTTGAGGGTGAAGGAAAAGATCTTTATAAATTCCTGGATTTATTTCTAATTTTTTAATCAATAAACTTCTAAAACAACATTCCCTAAACTTCTGCTTTCTGTTTTATCTCTACTCCCTCCTCTGTCACAAAAGAGGAGAGAAGTGCAGTGTAGGCGGCAAAACAACATCAAACCTGGTGCATTGCCAGGATCTGTCTTTATACTGGCACCCATGAAAGCAGACTCAGGCACAGAGGCTCAGACCAGAGGCTATCTATCTAACTTCAGTGTGATCAAAAAACTCTTAAGTACATGCATAAAAACAAACATTGATTTCAAACACTCTGATAAAAGCATAAAGGAAACAGTTGTAAAAGAAAATCTATGAAATATGCAGCACAGCACACTTGAAACTCTCTTTCTTTGATATTTTAGTTGTAGACCTTCAACAGAAAGCCCTGAATGGCTGTGCTTTAATGTGGCCATCTCTAATTGATGCTCTGAGACCTTAGAGAGATCTTAATTTTGGGATTACCCGGAGTAAACGTTGAGTTAAGAAGCAGGAAGATGATGGGTTCATGTTACCAAAAACTGTCTGTTGTCTTGAAAGGGTGCATCGTCCAAATGTTGGTCATTGCATGCTTGTGTTGATTTTCTGTTCTAATGATTTTGAAGTCTTTGAAGCTATTTTTGAACCTCACTTTGAAATCCTGCACTCCAATAAAGATCTACAAGTGCTTACCGCATAATGAGCTTCATTTAAAGAGGAATTTGATGACAGAGAAGTTTCCACTGAGCATGCTCAGTGGGGGTCTTCTCAATTGCAGACCCAATTTAAGTACAGTGTTAAACAAAACAGTCCAAATGTTTTATTGAATTACAAGCAATGTGAATTACAAGCAATGTGTAGAACTGTAGAGGTTTAAAATTGATTTTAAACCGAAAACTGTTTTAACTGAAAATTAAAACTCTAAAATTGATGTTCTCCCCTGTATGTTGTTACAAACCTATATGACTTGGTGAAACCACTGATCTATATAAATGACTGGATTGCTCATGACGTCATAAAAGGAGAAGCTGGCGAGCCATCGTGTTGGTAATCCTGAGTATTTCCTCACATTCTGAATTAATAAGGAATCATCTGATTTTAAAGAGGAAACATTGCCAAACGAGTCAGAGTTTTTACATCTGAAGTCTCCCCTTACAGCACAAACGTCCTAAACATTTAAATGGTTATTAAATCAGAAATGTCCAATTCTTATTAAAAGTTACATTCTCATTAATGTAGCAAATATCAGATCAGATGACGGATGAGACACCTCAGCATTTGTATTATAAATGTCACAGGGTCACATAATTATGATTTTTATGATAATCGATCAATCCTAAGCGAAAGTAGAATAGCATATTGTGACATATATCAGAGTAAATCGGATTATGGAAAAATAAATATATGTAGGGTGGGACATGGTTCAAGCCACCAGTTGTTGATTGTCTGGAGGCAGATCTGAAAGTAAGCTTGCAGTCAAATTTTAGAAAGGGGTGGGGTTTGAACACGCTAAATGATTGAGGAAGTCTGGTTTATGCCACAAGAAAGTATGTAGTTTCAAAGGAATACTGAGTTATAACATTTTGATTAAGAATTACTCACAAGCTCAAAACATTTCTGAAAAAAGAAAAAGAAATGTTATCAATAAAATTAAACTGCATTTAGAAAATGGATAAATAAAAGTCATCCATACAACTTATGAACAGACCAAAATGTTGTTGTCATTCACTTATATTAACCAATTAATTGAAAAGATAAAACTCCAAAAAATTTATTTGTTGACAAATCATTTACTTCTCTCATACACTTTCACAAACGTGACTAGTTAAGATATAAGAATTTTCTGTGATTCATGTCTTAAATTTTGTTTCTCTTCAGTCGGTCAGTCGACGCCACGTCTAGACAGACGAATAGAAATCTCGCTAGAGAGGCCAATCTGCTGGCCTGCAGTCATTTGCATCAGCTGTTCATCCACACAGCCTGGGTATATAATGAGCAGCAGGCGCATTTGCATTCGAAGCCGAGCACTTTGATGCTGTGTACTCTACTAAGAAGAGTGGGTAACACTTTATTTGAAGGGGTGTGCATAAGACTGACATGACACTGTCATAAACATGACATAACACCTGTCATGAACATGAAGGAGTCTTTATGAATGTTTATGACTGTTGTCATTAAGTGTCATTCGGTAAATTATGACACTTTTAATGCAAAGTTGACATTGTTTAAAATGTCTTTGTTATGACAACTTGACATTAACAAAGACAAAAATGTCTTTGTTATGACAACTTGACATTAACAAAGACAGAAATGTCTTTGTTATGACAACTTGACATTAACCAAGAAATCATAACCTGTCAACCTGTCACAAATATGTCATAACAGGTCTAATTATCAAACTTAAAGCATTTTACAGTGTATTAACCCTTAATGACATCTTTATAACTAGTACAATGTGTTCCACTTTACTTGAGGACAAGTAAAATATTCATGACACAGTTATAATGGTGTCATGACGGCCAAAGTTGTGACAGGTTGACAGGTTATGATTTCTTGGTTAATGTCAAGTTGTCATAACAAAGACATTTCTGTCTTTGTTAATGTCAAGTTGTCATAATCAAGACATTTTTGTCTTGGGTAATGTCAAGTTGTCATAACAAAGACATTTTAAACAATGTCAACTTTGCATTAAAAGTGTCATAATTTACCGAATGACACTTAATGACAACAGTCATAAACATTCATAAAGACTCCTTCATGTTCATGACAGGTGTTATGTCATGTTTATGACAGTGTCATGTCAGTCTTATGCACACCCCTTCAAATAAAGTGTTACCGAAGAGTGTTACGAGAACGAGCAAGGTCTCAATGGGTCTGGTGCGGGCAATACAGCGCGGCAGTGTGGTCAAATTCTTTCTCTCTCTCTCTCTCTCTCTCTCTCTCTATCTCTCTCTCTCTCTCTCTCTCTCTCTCTCTCTCTCTCTCTGTCTCTCTCTATCTTTTTTGTTTTGAAATTGAGCAAAACAAAAAAGCTGTTTATACAGCTGGTAAGGTGCGCCGTGAATGCACTTAAAGGCTGTTCTTACAGCTGGTAAGATCGACAGCGAGAGAGACAGCGAGAGAGGTGCACATTCCTGTCCATGTTTGCAGCGACCGTTCCCCTGCGTGCTTCAGCACCAAGGAGAGCAGTCCCTAAAAGAGCTTACATGGGTAGAGCGCATCTTTTTAAAGATGTCATTCTACCTGTGTGTTTCTGGATGCTGTCATTACCTGGGATCACGGGATAGTCACAAGCACTGTATCGCGTGTCTGGGCATTGAACACGCTGAAGCAGCGTTTGTGGTGGAGTCATGTACCTATTGTGGGAAGATGACCACCTCTGAGCTACGGTCGAGACTCTTGTTCCTGCAAACCCTCCTCCGAAGGGGTTACTCCGATCGCTGCAACGGAGGGTGCAACCAAGTCTCCTCCTCCTCCCCCTGTGGAACCAGGTAAGTGTTGCACAGCACAGTCAGACCCCGCTACGGGCCACCTCCCAGAGAGAGCCTCCCGATTCGCATCCCTGTGTTTTCACGCCTACGGTCCCTTTGGTCCTGTTTGTAGGGTCTCTGCGAGCCTGGCTAGCGCTCCCCAGTCCGTCTCGCTGAATCATTTGGACCATCAGGCTTGGCTATGCGATTCAGTTCGTCCGGCGTCCCCCCAAGTTTCGGGCCATCCACTCCATAACGGTGAGAGCAGCCGATGCCCATGTCTTGCGAGAGGAGATTGCAGTCCTACTGACGAAGGACCGATATGAGGTCAGGGTACTACAGTCCCTACTTCATTGTACCCAAGAAAGGCAGTTGGTTACAACTTGATCTTGGACCTGCGAGTTTTGGACACCCTGCTGAACTAGTGTTGGTCCAGATTTGTTTTTCCCCAGAGACACAAACTGAAATCGATTAGTCAGATAAGAGGTAAACCATTCAAACACAGTACAAGAGATTCCTAGCCATACACACAATCTTTCAAGAAGGACAGCATGAGATATTGTGTCAAAAGCAGCATTGATGTCTAACAATACTAAGATACTACAGGCACCCATATCAGCAGAAGATAATTTGTGACCAGGACGAGAGCAGTCTCAGGACTATGACCTGATCTAAATCCAGACTGGAATGGTTCTAGGAGATTGTTTATGGACAGGTATTGCTGTAGCTGGAAAACTACAACTCGTTACAGGATTTTAGCCAGAAAAGGTAGATGTGCAATAGGCCTATAATTAGACAAATCCTCAACATCACAACCAGTCTTTTTAAAAACTGGTGTGATGGCAGCTAACTTAAGGGTTGAAGGAACCTGACCAGTTGTTAAAGAGTGATTAATGATAGCAGTGATAGAGGGGCACAATAATGGTAAACACTTTTTTAAAATCTCAGTAGGCATGGGGTCAAGAGTTCTGAAATATCATCTGTGCAAACGGTGGCAAAGTAAGTGAAAGTAGAAGATACATTTATAGGATGGGGCTAATTAAACAGCCGAGAGAGACCAGTAATCATGGAGCTATAGATATTTTGAACTTTCTCTGTAAAGTATTTAGGAAATTTGTCACACATCCCAACAGAGGAACAAATGTTTTGGTTATGAGGTTTAAGAAGTTTGTTAATTGTTTTATCAGTCTTGGATTACCTGCACCTTCATTAATCATATGCAAGTAATATTCCTCTCTGGTGGATTTAAGGGCAAGATGATTTAATTTGCTGTTCTTCAAATATCAGTTTATGGACAGTAAGACCATTTTTTCTGTACAAGCGCTCAATCTTTGGTTTAAAGTCCCTGCAATTCATTAGTATACCTAGGGGACGATCTAGCGAAATATACAACTCATTCTTTCAATGGTGCCACAATATCAAGAATAGACAATAGCGCAGAGTTGCAACTGTCCACATAATCAGTCACAGGTAGCTCAGCAGTAGAGCTAAAAAGCAACTGGGGATCAATGATATTCCTAAATGTTATGCTCTTTGGAAGTTTTTAAAAAGGCAGAGGTGGTAAATTCACAGGTAAATCATTTATGATCACTGAAGTAAAGCTCATCATTTCTAAGTAGGTCTACCTCTATAACAACTGTGCAGACCAAGTCCAATGTGTGTCCATATATAATACAACGATTCACAGGAGAGAACAGCAACACCAGAACAGCAGCAGATCCACGCACTCACTCAGCCTCAGATCAATAGGAGGGTGCACACAGAGATCGATGCAGACAGGGGGGAACAGGTGCCAGACCAGCCACAGGAAAGCAGTTGGGAGGCCAAAAACAATGAGGATATCGGAAAAGATTAAAAAACAGCCAGCAGCCTATCTCTAAAATACTGTGTATTAAAGCAGCACTATGCAGGATTTCCGTTTTTGTCAAACAGTGACCCCTAGAGTCGCTGTGGGATACTTGTACTGTCGTAAATATCACGCACGCAGAGATTTCTCTGCACTCACGGCCTGATCCCCTCCCCCTGTACACCGGTACCTGTTCCGTAGGATGAAAGCTGTAACGAGTGGAAATAAGGTGTGGCCCCTTTAAGAGCTGTGCGCGCCCTGTTGAACTGTCGGCAGTCTGTATTGTATGTGCGCCTCGAATACGGCGCCGGGTTATTTCTGTTTGATGCTCATTTTAGCAGATCTTTCTTGCCGTAAAGCAATTCGTTACATCGCGAGACCTGAAATCACGCGACACTTCCTGATGTTGCGGCCGGCGGGCCGCCGGCTCAAAGTTGCAAGTGCGTTTTTTCCGCTCACAGCCAACAGGGGGGGGGCGAGACAACCACCATTCAACACGAAATCAGTAATATAAACATTACAATGACTCCAAAATTTTAATTGAATTGAATTAAATTGAATTGAATAAATGATGATAACGTAGCATAACGGTAATAAAATAAATTTAAGATTACTAAAATTACTAAACTAACAAACACACGGTAGAGAAGTAGCAGCCATCTGCGCCAGAGTCCTCTCTCACCGGAAATGACAGTCAATAAGGCTCCCTATTGGCCCACCCGGACATGGTTCCCAGAACTCATGCTCCTCGTGACAGTCCCTCCCTGGCGTATTCCTCTGAGGAAGGACCTTCTGACTCAGAGACGGGGCACCCTATGGCACTCGCGTCCAGACCTCTGGAAACTCCATGTGTGGTCCCTGGACGGGACGCGGAGGTTCTAGGTGACTTACCCCCAGAGGTACTTAACACCATCACTTCAGCACGGGCACCGTCCATGAGACGTGTTTACGCCCTGAAGTGGAAGCTGTTCGTCGAGTGGTGTTCTTCTCGCCAAGAGAACCCCCGAAGATGTTTGATAGGGTCTGTGCTTTCCTTCTTGCAGCAAGGGTTGGAGCAAAGGCTGTCTCCCTCCACCCTCAAAGTACATGCTGCCTCTATTTCAGCACATCATGACCACATAGACGGCAAAACAGTAGGAAAGCACAACCTGGTCGTCAGGTTCCTTAGGGGGGCAAGACGGTTGAATCCTCCTCTACCCCACTCCATACCCTCTTGGGACCTTGCTCTGCTGCTTCGAGCACTCCAGGATGCTCCCTTTGAGCCTTTGCACTCAGAAGACTTATTCTTATTCAGCTTATTCTCTCCATGAAGACTTTGCTGCTGGTTGCACTGGCCTCTATCAAGAGGTTAGGGGACCTCCAGGCATTTTTGGTCGACAAATCGTGGCTAGAGTTCAGGTCGGGTGACAACCATGTTGTAGTGAGACCCCGGCCTGGCTATGTGCCCAAGGATTCTACCACTCCCTTCAGGGACCAGGTGGTGAACCTGCAAGCGCTGCCCCTGGAGGAGGCAGACCCAGCCCTGGCTTTGCTCTGTCCTGTTCGCACTCTGCGTCTGTACGTGGACAGAACTCAAAGTCTTAGGACCTCAGACCAGCTCTTTGTCTGTTACAAGGCCAGCAGAAGGGAAAGGCTGTGTCCAAGCAGAGGATGGCCCACTGGATAGTGGATGCCATCGCCTTGGCTTACCAAGCACCTGCCTGGTCAGGTTGCATGCACACTCTACGAGAGGCATTGCATCCTCCTGGGTGCTGGCACATGGCACCTCGCTAACAGATATCTGTAGAGCTGCGGGCTGGGCAACACCTAACATGTACGCTAGAAATTCGTCTACAGCCGGTCTCCTCCAGTGTTCTCACCTTAAATGGGTAGAAGCACCGAGAGGCACGGCTCTGTGCACCCTACTGTGCACCCTTATTGCTCCAGAGTGAAAAACCTGTTGAGTCCTCCAACACCCTCCGCTCAAACATGGCGGAGCGTCTGGTGCCAGGCCTTTATCCGTTAAATCCTTGAGAACCGGGTCTAGGCTGGGTCCCATATCTGTGACCCTGCTGGGATCCAGATGTATATTTCTTCTACGGCTTCTCCTAAACGGAAGCCCGTGTCTTTCCCTTAGGCTAAGTTACCCAGTATTCATATGCAGTGCAACCTTTGGGTTAGTCCATATGTATATCTCCACATAACTCCTTCGTGGAAGAATGTGGGTTCCGCAGCGTTCTCCTTCCTCACAGAAGGGCACGCTTTCCCAGTGTTATCCAATAATCTTACTGTATGGGTTATCACAGAACAACAGTGACAGCTATACTTTGTGTAAGCCCTCTCCTATCGTCCTTCCAGGCAAGAAGGGGCAAGAGGCTTCCACAGGGCGCTGGATGGGGTCAGCATCTGTGACCCTTTGGTAGGGATTCCTATTCGTCGGTCTCGACGTGGCGTCGACTCACAGACTGAGGAGGAATGCCTAGGTTACATATGGTAACCCTCGTACCCTGAAGGAGTTACATATGGTACATATGGTACATGTCGAGATGTACCATATGTAACCTAGATGTTTTTTTTCATTACACAAAGCTATTAAATGACTCAAATTCTATTAATTGTAAATTAGTGGCCAATACATTCTTCAAAACATTCTCTTTTTGAAGAAAGAAGGTTTGGAAGAACATAAAGGTGAGTGAAAGGTTTTAGTTGAACTGATTTTTTAATTAGCACTTTTGAACTTCAATCATTTTGTTTTTTGCAGAAGTTCCTCAAACAGGCCTTTTGTGATGAGTGCCGTACTGACGGGCAGTTCAGAGTGGTGTGAGATCTCCCAGTGTGGCCATCTTCCAGCTGGACGCTGCACACTCTTACAGCCAATCTGTCAGCATTTACATCCCAGGGCAGTTCATCTCGCTCTTGCTCTTTCTTTTCCTCTCATCTAATCTCTTCCTATGTTTCTCTTTCTTTACTTCTCTGCTCCCTCACCCCCCGTTCCCCCCACCCCTCCACCCCTTTACCCACAAACTCACTCGTCCCCTTCATCTTTCTTTGCTCAGTCTGTCTCTTACACACCACAGGTTCAAGAGCAGTTTTTTTTTTTCAGAGGTATTGTACTGCTGGTCCTCCCTCTCCGTTTCTCTCAGTTCACAGCCTTTTAGAGCAGACGTATGAAAAATCATGACAATTGAGCCAAAGGAGTTTCCACAAACAGCACAAAGCGAGTGATAACTGGTCTGGCTGTGTAGCTGCGGGGCTGAGTGAAGGCCTGGCTCTCTGAGTGAGTAATTGCTCAGGCTTTCTGGCCGAATTGAGGGCCTTGCACAAGCTGTCTGTTATGTGATGTAAGAGTCAAATGGCGTGCCTGCGTGTGCGAGTGTGCACAAGGAGGAGAAAAAAAGAACGAGAGAGAAATTGAGAGTATGTGCGAGAGAGAGAAACAGAAGAAGCAAAAAACTGTAAGGAGAACAAAGGGTGAAATGATACATTGCCATGTTGTAACTGCAGGGTTTCTATAGTCAGGCTCACTAAGGACCAGGCCTCCTCTCTCTCATTAAGATGTCAGTGTAATTTGGCAAATGTAGCATGACGACATGCGGCAAGTAATATCCTAATGATCGCACAATGGGCTTCACAGAGCCTGCAGAATGTCATCAATCTCAGCCCACAATCCAGATGACAGGACAGATCACTGGAGAAAGGCAAACAATTATATAAAAGACCATAGTTACCAATCAAAAAATAATGCAGCATGGTATTGCACATCCAGACAAGCCAATTCCCCAACGAGATACAAATTAATATTTCTAGAATGCTGTTAATTAGATGTACATGAACAATGTGAACATTGATAAGGGTGGGCTGGTTTGTCACAGAGCTAGTGAACTGAGTAACGCAAAAACAAGTAAGCTAAACTATAAAACTATATAAAACTATAAAAAGTTATATGCATTTCTTTTGATATATTTTCCCTACATTAAAATTTTACTGATTTGCAAGTCTGCATCCCTGTTTGCTTAATTTTAATATTCTAATTCTGTAAGCTAGTTCAATTCTGAACAGGAACACAACCCTAGCAATTACTACAGAAGAAGTCTTTCCAATTATCAGCAGGATTTCTCATTGCATTGTATTGCTATAATAAAGGAGGCCGGAGGCTTTATGTCAGGATTGGGGAGGTATGTTTGCATTTAGTTTTGTAATTGCATTAAAACTGAATTATTTTACATCACTGATAGGGTTGGTAATCGAACATTGATTCCAATTCTGGAATCGGATACTTAAGCTCAAGAATGTGAAACTTGTTATAAAAAATTTATCAATTTCAATTTCAATCACTTATCAATTCCTGTGTGCACATTTTAATGTGGTTTTAAAACATTCAAGTGCAAGAAGACGCGAAAGAGAATTTAATTCGACACAAGCATGCAGTTTTTTTTTTACGTAAAATGTGTAACAATTTATTGGATCTAGGTCTTAAAGTGACAGTAGGCTAATAAACCTGCTGCCGTCTGTGTCATTAATGTTAATCAAGAACATAAGAACATTTTAATTATTTTCTAATATTGACTGAATCACTTTTTAAATTTTAATAAGGATTCATCTATTTTTTGTTTATATAATTTTTTACATTTTATTTAACTTTCCAAACTTGTTTCAGTTGTTTTTATTTGTGCAATTACTAATTGCTTATTTGTTCTTTTTGTATATTACTGACTGTATACTTGTCTTTAATAATGTATGAAATGTATATTAGTTAGTCTAGTTTATCAGTTACAGAATCGATAACCAGCCAAATACTGCTAGTGCTAATAATGAGTGATTTGGGGATGAAACTAGTGATTGTAATGTCTTGCTAAGTACTCATTGCGGATATTATCAGTGATGGAAAGCATGCTCCAATCTGTGGCCATTGACGTACAGCTGCAATTTTGGTTATAAAGACATATACTGTATATAAGGTCACATTAAATCCAAAAACTTTTTGTAATCATGGTCAAAATGTCAAGTAAATTCAGCCAGTAGACCAAAAACAATTCTATATGCAGATGTTAATGTAGTATAATTCTACTGAGCTACAAATGTTTGACATGGAAATAAGCAAATACTCTTATTGTATACTATTACTATCATAGATAATCTCCAAATGAATGCCACTGGCAGCAAGACAGACTTAAATATTAATACTTTAAAAACTCTCTCCCAGGTCTCTCTGTCTCTCCTTGATTTGTGTTGATCTTAGAACGCATGCTTTATAAATATTTACAGCAAAAGAGACACCGACCAATGAGCCGGCAAGCCTTGTCTTTGTGTCTGGATGACTATAGAACAAAGAGAAGAAAGAGAGTGAGAGAGCTAGTAGGGTATATATCTTTCCATGCCTCGCTGCCCACTAACAAGTTTAATGCTTCCACAAAAACAAAGGTGCTCTGTTACTGTCTACACTACAGAGGGAAGTCAGAAAAATATATCCTAGAGGCGAAAGCAAAGGTAAAATACAACAGTACAGGTGAAATACTGTGGGTCCAAACAGTCTCTGTACTGTTAAACAAAAGGCTATTTTCACAATACTGTTTTGATCTGCTACCCGTGTTTTAAAGCTGTTTTAGTGTGACAGGGTCCATATCTCCTTATATCACTGATTACTCAAGTCCAGAGTCAATAACATTGCATGTGAAATAGTGACTAGGATAATCTTCAGAATTTTTACTTCAGTGTCCCAAAGGGCCTCAATTGATGACAGAATTTTCTTTTAAGGATGAACTTTAACCGTATCTTTGGCATTAAGTGAAGAGGTGAACATGAAGTTAATAGCGTATCGTCACCACTGCCATAAAGATAATGTTCCTCAGGGGACCAGTGTCTCCCTTCTGGAGGTCCAGGAAGGGCGTCATTTCTTTTTCGATCAGCAAATGACATAGTGTTTCCATTTGAGTCTAGCTGAATCTACATGTTACACTTGATAATCATATCCACACCATTTCGTTTTAAATCTATCTCCAACGTTGGCTTGAAATTTAGCATTAGAGGATTAAAAATCCATTCAAAAAATAAATATTCTGTATTTGTAGTAGGAAAGTAAACCTTCCAGCTCTGCACTGTGCTTAAATTGGGATGTCAGGGGCAAGGAATCCATTTATTGCCCTGAACATTTCCATTTAAAAATGACTTGGGTGATGAATGTAAGACTCACGGCATGTGCAGATGGTCCCAACATGACGGACTACTCAAATGCACACTGCATTTATCAGACTTTTCTTGGGGAATATTCTCTCTCTCTCAACCTTGCCCCTGAAGCTTTACGCCTTATGCCTTATGTTGTAACTCTGTCTTTAACCTCGTTCCCCAACTGCAGGCGACTGATAAGAGCAGATGAGACCCAGGCTCTGAGGAATTCCTGCCACACCACTGAACTCAAACTGCTGCCCAATGCAAAATGCAGCGTGAGTTTAGCACAGTCCCGCCATCTGCTCCCAGCCTGAGCCTTTCGTCAGGCCTCTGAAAACCCCTCGATTGAATACACTTCCCACACGAATATCACAACTAATATAAAAGTCCACATACTCAGGGATGTCCTGGGAATCTTTATCTCACTATTATCTGAAAATTGTATTTCTTTTGCAGGGCCGCTACTTTCAGGGGTGATTTCACGATTATCGGATACTGCCATAGCCATTCACTATCTGCATTGTTTTAGAAACCATGCATCTGCATATATGCCCTATTATACCATGATTGGCAGAAGGGCTTTTACATACGTCATTCTAAACCCTACTTTAAACTTCGGGTGGAGAAAGGTTTCACACCTAATAATATCTGTCCAATAAATGACACTGACACTACAAATATGCAAAAAAGAATGTTAGCAGAGGGTTTGGTAATGTACAATGTGAGACGTCAGTATGAATAACCCAAGATTCAGTTTATCCTGGGTTTAGAATGACTCAGAATTAAGTATTTCAAAGGAGCAATGAAAAGCCATAGAAAATATACCCAAACATCTCCTTTAATTTTTTGGGGGACATTAAGTTAATTGTGCTAAATATTTTTTTTGCAAATTTGGATGTGCAAAGTCTAATTTAAATAAAACAAAATGTATATTTACACCAAGTGTAAATACCCCGCCTAGATTTTTTAAACTAACTCACACAATCACACAAAGTCAGACACAATTACAGAGAGATTAAGGCGGGTGGTGTTAGCTTGACCGACCCGAGTTTGAATCCGACTTTTTCATAACTCATTCCTCTCCCTTTTCCCAAAGCATATCAGCTTAGAGAGGCGATTATTTTAAATACAAATATTAAAGAATACATTTCGAAGAAAATATTAAGAAAGTGGGAATAAAGTGCCTAACGAGAATTTAAAGGGGGAAAAGTGTTTAGCAGGTACAGTGATAGGTGTCTGGGAAGGGCTTTAGGGACAAGGACAAGTAATGGCACAAATTAAGGTGGCATCCATTTATGATTCTAATATATAATAATATACACCAAATATGTTGTTTTATAATATACGACAATACAATGGCAGACATCCAGTCTCTCCTGGAAGGTCCAGGAGTCTCCTGCATATTGATACAACTCCCTGACGCACGCATATTATACACCATATCCCAGAAATTAAGCAAGTGAGAAAGAAAGCCTGTTTCAACCTGACATTTTCCGGTGAACCGATCAGCCAAGACGCATTACTGTTTCACCTGTTATTTTCACATTTCCAAATCTGTCTTCTGGATTTTGTGGAGACCCTTGCATCTTTTTTTGTCACACTCTACATCACTTTCCCTTTCGGCACACAAATACTATTCACTGTAAATTCCAACTGTGATTCTAACTAAAAATGTTTTGTTAACTTTACTTAATGTCTTAACTTAATTGTAAAAATCTGTATTCACATACTATGCTTTGTTTACTCAGAAAACCCAAGTAAAGATTAATTGATTGGTTTGAGTTTGGTTTTGAGGTGGTGAAATTCTTAATGGACTTTTCCCTAATTCCCTCCACTTCTGCAGTTATTTTTTCTCTGTTTGCATTCACTCATTTCCCAAAGTCATCTTGAATATATACACTCACCGGCCACTTTATTAGGTACACCTGTCCAACTGCTCCTTAACACTTAATTTCTAAGCAGCCAATCACATGGCGGCAACTCAGTGCATTTAGGCATGTAGACATGGTCAAGACAATCTCCTGCAGTTCAAACCGAGCATCAGTATGGGGAAGAAAGGTGATTTGAGTGACTTTGAACGTGGCATGATTGTTGGTGCCAGAAGGGCTGGTCTGAGTATTTCAGAAACTGCTAATCTACTGGGATTTTCACGCACAACCATCTCTAGGGTTTACAGAGAATGGTCCGAAAAAGAAAAAACATCCAGTGAGCGGCAGTTCTGTGGGCGGAAATGCCTTGTTGATGCCAGAGGTCAGAGGAGAATGGCCAGACTGGTTCGAGCTGAAAGAAGGGCAACAGTGACTCAACCACCCGTTACAACCAAGGTGGGCAGAAGAGCATCTCTGAACGCACAGTACGTCGAACTTTGAGGCAGATGGGCTACAGCAGCAGAAGACCACACCGGGTGCCACTCCTTTCAGCTAAGAACAGGAAACTGAGGCTACAATTTGCACAAGCTCATCGAAATTGGACAATAGAAGATTGGAAAAACGTTGCCTGGTCTGATGAGTCTCGATTTCTGCTGCGACATTCGGATGGTAGGGTCAGAATTTGGCGTCTACAACATGAAAGCATGGATCCATCCTGCCTTGTATCAACGGTTCAGGCTGGTGGTGGTGGTGTCATGGTGTGGGGAATATTTTCTTGGCACTCTTTGGGCCCCTTGGTACCAATTGAGCATCGTTGCAACGCCACAGCCTACCTGAGTATTGTTGCTGACCATGTCCATCCCTTTATGACCACAATGTACCCAACTTCTGATGGCTACTTTCAGCAGGATAATGCGCCATGTCATAAAGCTGGAATCATCTCAGACTGGTTTCTTGAACATGACAATGAGTTCGCTGTACTCAAATGGCCTCCACAGTCACCAGATCTCAATCCAATAGAGCATCTTTGGGATGTGGTGGAACGGGAGATTCGCATCATGGATGTGCAGCCGACAAATCTGCGGCAACTGTGTGATGCCATCATGTCAATATGGACCAAACTCCCTGAGGAATGCTTCCAGCACCTTGTTGAATCTATGCCACGAAGAATTGAGGCAGTTCTGAAGGCAAAAGGGGGTCCAACCCGTTACTAGCATGGGGTACCTAATAAAGTGGCCGGTGAGTGTATATTTATATAATGTAACTATATGTCATGTCAATTTTTTTTGCTTACACTTATGCCCTAAACACGTTGTGAAACTTTGAACTGGGTTTATATAATCCCTCTATATTTGTGACAATCTTGTAATTGATCATGCTTGAGTCACACAGACTTCAACATTCAGCATGCAAAACACAACAATGGTAACAAATTGTTTTTAAAATAAATGAACAAGTACTCTCTACAGTTATTTTTTAGTTACTAGAAATCTTGAGTGAGTGAACTATACTAAGCATTTGTCAGTACCACATACTATTCACTTTACCTGCTTTTTTTAAGGCAATCGGTTTCCTGATATGTTCCTAGTAATGTGAACTCTAATGAGAAGTTAACACAACTAATGATTTTGATTCAACAGTACTTGAGTATACTTGATTAACAAGTTTCCTTTACCGAAGGGAACTCGCGATGCGTCATCAGGACGCTTTGGGAACGCTTCCAGCGTGAATGCGTCTGAAGCATCTATGTCAACTAGTCCAATGGGAGAAATGACCGTCACGGGCGGGTGACGTCATGACCAGGAAATAATAAAAGAGCATCCGGTGCAAACCGGCATTAGCTTCTGTTGCCTCAACAAGCGATCTGTGTCTCTGTCTGTTATATTTACTGTTGTCTGTGATATATATATATTGGGAATACTATGGCGAAACAACTATACAAGCTCTGTGCTTCTCCTTGCCCGCGTTATTTAACGGGTGGGGATACACACGAGCTTTGTGTAGTTTGTTTGGGAGTGGAGCATGCGGTGTCAGCCTTCGAGGGGGCTGACTGCCAGCATTGCGAGATGCTTCCGCTTCGCATGCTCCGCTCCCGCCTGGCGCTTTTTGACAGAGAAAGCGGCCAGGCTCGCGATCCTCAGGGTGCAGGACCCGCGTCTGCCGAGGCAACGCGGAGAATGCATTCCTGGGGATCGCAAAAGGATCTTTCAGAGGGGTTGGAGACGGGTCCCCTGACCCTATCGCCTTCCTTTTCTGGGAGATCCGGTGCTCTCCCTCCGGTGTCAGAAGCCCGCCCCGCGGTTCCTTCTGCCCGGGGAGAGAGCCCGATGCTTCATTGCTCTAGCTCCGAGGAGTTAGATGTGATGAGCATCGAAAGTGAAAGCACACACACGGGGGAAAAAGATTCGCCACCTATTTCTCCCGCATATGAGGAGCTGGTGGAAGTGATTACAAGAGCAGTAGATAAATTACATATTGATTGGCCAGCTGAGAAAAGAGGCGCTCGTCCTAAAAGCAAGTTAGACGAGCGTTTTCTTGTATCTAATGTTTCACTTCCACCACGAGGTCTTCCCTTTTTTCCCGATCTGCACAGTGAGCTGTCCAGATCGTGGAACAAACCATATTCGTCCCGAGTTTTCAGCCCTCAGGTTCATACCTATTCAAGCATAAGGGGGCTGAAAGAATATGGTTATGAGTCGATGCCCCGGGCTGAGCAGACGCTCGCGAGCTATCTGTCGCCCGGTTCAGCATCGTCTCTGAAGACCTCAGCTTTGCCCACGAAACCATTAAAAGCAACATCTACTTTAGTGGGCAAAGCTTATACGGCAGCAGGTCAGGCTGGTGCATGCCTTCATACTATGGCTGTGCTTCAGGCATACCAGGCTGATCTGCTGGGGGATCTGGATAAAAGTGAGGGAGTAGGGCCCGATGAGGTTCGAGAACTTCGTCGGGCCACAGATCTGTCTCTCAGGGCTACCAAGGAGACCGCTAGAGCAATTGGGCGGTCTATGGCAGCCCTGGTGGCCACTGAGAGGCATCTTTGGTTAAATCTGACCGATTTGAAAGATAAGGATCGTTCCTTTCTTTTGGATGCCCCGATTGATCCTTCTGGTCTCTTCGGCGACGCTGTCAGCGAGGTCGTCGATAGATTCCAGGAGGCTAAGAAGCAATCGGAGGCTTTCAAAAAATTTCTCCCTCGCCGTGTTCAACCCCCTGGGGCTGCTGGGCGTGAGCAGCCCCAGCCGTCTAGCTCCTCATATCGTGCGCAACAAAAAGAGAGTGTTTCGTCTCGCGCACCTCCTCAAAAACACTGGAAGCAGACGCAACACTCTCAGCCGAAGCCTTCTAAGTCGAAGCCGGATCTGAGGACCGTTCTTCAGGCTAAGAAGGCTTCGGCACAAAAGAAGAGGTCCTGACGCCACTGGCGTCAGACCTGTGAGGACAGCCCCAACCGAAGTGAATCGGTGTACACCTCAGTATACGGTGCCCGTCTCACTTCGGTGTCCTCAGGGGGCCATTCTGCCAACCCCGCCACCCTTGGTGCTTCGGGGCGCAGTGGTCTCCAGCGACAGTCTGACGCAACGTCAACTCGACGTTGCGTCAGACATGAACTCTTTGAGGGGGGTTCAAAAACAGTCAGTTCGGGTAGTTCCTGCCAGTATGCTTCAGGTCCCCGAGCTGAGTGTCTCAGTTACACCAGAGGCCAGCCTCGAGAGGCTGGTTCCCTTAGTAGATTTTCTGACAGAGTGGAAAATACTGCCAAATATTTCTCAGTGGGTCCTGCAGATAATAGAGAGAGGATACAGAATCCAGTTCGGTTCTCGTCCTCCACATTACAACGGGGTGTTGCCTACTTTAGTGCATCCCGAGCAGGCTCGGGTGATGGAGCAAGAAGTGAAAGCTCTATTAGCAAAGGAGGCTATAGAGCAAGTGTATCCACCCGACAGGGAATCGGGTTTTTACAGCCGTTATTTCATTGTTCCAAAAAAGGATGGGGGGTTGCGTCCCATTTTAGATCTTCGTCTTTTGAATCGTACAGTTCAGAAACTCAAGTTCAAGATGCTGACACTCAAACAGATTGTGACTCAAATCAGATCCGAGGACTGGTTTGTCACGATAGATCTGAAAGACGCATACTTCCATGTCTCCATCCTCCCTCAGCACAGGAGGTTCCTAAGGTTTTCTTTCGGGGGCAAAGAATACCAGTATCGGGTACTTCCATTCGGTCTAGCTTTATCACCCCGCACGTTCACGAAGTGCGTAGATGCAGCTCTGGCCCCGCTCAGGCTGCAGGGCATACGCATTCTGAACTACATAGACGACTGGCTGATTCTAGCGGAGTCAGAACAGTTAGCGGTTCGGCACCGAGGTGTCGTCCTCGCACATATGCAGAAATTGGGGTTGAGGCTCAACGCCAAGAAGAGTGTTCTTTCTCCAGTGCAGAGAACCACTTTCCTTGGTGTGGTATGGGATTCAGTCACGATGCGAGCCACTCTGTCGCCCGCTCGTGTAGCTGCTATTCTTACTGCCACAAAAGAGCTAAAGCTAGGCCAGTCACGCACTGTGAAACAGTTCGAGAGACTGTTAGGCCTCTTGGCAGCAGCGTCCAACGTGATACCTTTTGGCCTGCTGTACATGAGACCTTTGCAGTGGTGGCTCAGGACCAGAGGGTTCTCCCCGAGGGGAAACCCACTCCGTGTGATCAAGATAACGCGGCGGTGTCTCCGCGCCTTGGTTATATGGAGGAAACACTGGTTCCTGTCCCAGGGTCCGGTGTTGGGAGCTCTTTGCCATCGAGTTGCGATCTCGACAGATGCTTCCCTCACCGGCTGGGGAGCGGTAATGGAAGGCCGTTCAGCTCAGGGTCTGTGGAGGAGTCATCATCTCTCCTGGCACATAAATTGCCTGGAGATGATGGCTGTCTTCAAGGCATTGAGACACTTCCTCCCAGACCTGAGGGGCCATCATGTGCTGGTCCGGACAGACAACACATCGGTGGTCTCTTATTTAAATCGTCAGGGGGGTCTGCGCTCGCGTCCACTATGCAAACTGGCACACCAGATCCTCCTGTGGTCCCTAGGGAAAGTGCTCTCCTTGAGGGCGGTATATATTCCAGGGGACCAGAATGTAGGAGCAGACACCCTGTCGAGGCAGGGGCTGAGGCCAGGGGATTGGAGACTCCACCCCGAGGCGGTGGAGCAGATTTGGGAAGTTTATGGCAAAAACAGGCAGAAGTGGATCTGTTTGCGTCTCAGCACACGACGCACTGTCCTCTTTGGTTCTCCCTCACTCAACCAGCCCCCCTGGGGCTGGATGCTATGGTTCAGACGTGGCCGAGGCTACGTCTGTACGCATTTCCCCCTGTTGCTCTGCTCCCAGGAGTTCTGGAGCGAGTCCGCCGGTACGGAATAAGCCTACTGCTAGTAGCACCACGCTGGCCGAGTCGGATCTGGTTTTCGGACCTGATCCATCTCCTAGACGGTCCTCCCTTGGAGATCCCGATCAGGAGAGACCTTCTGTCTCAGGCAGGGGGCACCATATTTCACCCCCGGCCAGACATTTGGAAACTGTGGGTTTGGCCTCTGAGGGGGCCCAACTCATAGAGAGTGGCCTATCAGCTGAAGCAGCTGAGACCATTCTTAGCTCCAGAGCTCCTGCTACGAGGAAACTTTACGCACTTAAATGGAAAGTTTTTACTTCCTGGTGTCACCAACACCAGTGGGACCCGGTTAATTGTTCGGTCATCACAGTAATCGAGTTTCTTCAAGAGCGTTTCACGTCAGGTCTGTGTCCCTCCACGCTCAAGGTGTACGTGTCGGCTATTGCAGCTTACCACGCCCTGGTGGGTGGTACTTCTCTGGGTCGAGACCCCCTGATTACTCGTTTCCTCCGTGGCACACTGAGGCTGAGGCCTGCAACTCGCACTAGGGTGCCGGCTTGGGATCTGGCGATAGTTCTGGAAGGCCTATCTGGGGTTCTCTTTGAACCTTTAGATTCGGTCTCAGAGAAATTTCTCACTTTTAAAACTGTTTTTCTGCTAGCTATTTCGTCCCTCAAGAGAGTCGGTGACCTTCAGGCCCTTTCGGTTTCCCCCACCTGCCTTGAATTCGCACCGGGGATGGTCAAGGCGTTCTTGTATCCTAAACAAGGTTATGTTCCTAAGGTGCCTACCATTATTCCGAGGCCTATTGTGCTACAGGCTTTCTGTCCTCCTCCGTTTACTTCTCCGGACCAGGAAAGGTTGGAACCTCTTGTGCCCAGTGCGAGCACTGGACACTTATGTTCATCGGACTTCTGTGTTCAGGAAGTCTGATCAGCTGTTGGTCTGCTTTGGATCACCCAAGAGGGGTTTTCCTGCTTCCAAGCAGACAGTGAGCAAGTGGATAGTCGAGGCTATTTCTCTAGCTTATGAGTCCTCTGGCCTGCCTTGCCCTTTGGCAGTCAGGGCTCATTCTACTAGGAGTATGGCTGCTTCTAAAGCCTTAGTATCTGGAGTTTCTCTTCAAGACGTTTGTGATGCGGCGGGTTGGTCCTCTCCTCTCACATTCGTCAGGTTTTATAGCCTGGACCTGGAGGCTGCCCCAGGATCCCAGGTGCTTAATGCTTAGTGTGTTGTGACAACAGTCTGACACTCAGGCATTTGAAAGTCTGGCGGTTTGGGTATTCTCGTTCCCAAAGCGTCCTGATGACGCATCGCGAGTTCCCTTCGGTAAAGGGAACGTCTCAGGTTACGTCTGTAACCATAGTTCCCTGAGAAGGGAACGAGACGATGCGTCACCCTGCCATACTTCCTGCATCCCTGTGATCGGCTTGCTTCGGCAATTTTGAAGCTAATGCCGGTTTGCACCGGATGCTCTTTTATTATTTCCTGGTCATGACGTCACCCGCCCGTGACGGTCATTTCTCCCATTGGACTAGTTGACATAGATGCTTCAGACGCATTCACGCTGGAAGCGTTCCCAAAGCGTCCTGATGACGCATCGTCTCGTTCCCTTCTCAGGGAACTATGGTTACAGACGTAACCTGAGACGTTTTCTATACAAATGTTATTAAGTTGTGCCAACTAAAAATGAATACACTACTTTACTTGTAAACTTTAAGACAATCGGTTTCCTCACTTTTTCTAAGTAAAGTCAACTTATTACAGTTTACAGTGTTGAATGAACGAACCCGTATAGGGGGCTTATGCGAATGAATAGTATAAATAAATGTTTCAATATTATGGTTGGAGGGGTTGGTTTTTGCAGGGTGGGATATCTGCAATGAGGTGCAAACAGTATTTGCATCTATTTGCACAGAGAATACTGATATTTACTCTTAATGTACATGCATTTGCATCCATCGCTATTTGAACTTAGTGCATATAACTTAACTAACTGTATTCTCTATGTACATTTCTGAAATGCACTTTCTGTAAAGCTGCTTTGAAACAATATGTATTGTGGAAAGCGCTATACAAATCAATTTGAATTGAATTGAATATAGCTGCTGCCTAAATAAAAAGATGGCTTGTTTGTGCTTGAAACTTGTCATCAATATGTAAATACTCTATACAGTAAGCAGGCTACCCTTTTAAGCACAATTCACCAAAAACAATAAAATCAAGAGTCCAGTCTTATTATCTTGCTTCGCAAGAAAATTAATCTTGTTCTAAGCATGTTTAGATATTTTTACTGGGAAACAATACATTTTGTTGTAAAAGTGGTGCAACTATTTTCACTCCTCAGTGGTTTCCTCCTCTATGTGTAGTGGATGTAGATCATTAAAATAGAGCACCAGTGGGCATTAGAAGCTCATATGAGATGACTATTGTACATGAGGTGTACTGATGGCAGTGGTGAGGCTATATCAGAGAAATGAGCGCAAGTGAGGGCTCTCTGTATTGATCTTTTCCTCTAAAAGAGGTTGGCTCCTAAAATCCTTCTGTAATGAGAGGGAGGCAGGGGAGAAGGAGTATGGAGAGAGACGGGAGGTAGAGAGATCTGCGATAATGAAAATAAGACAAAATAATATAATTAGTTATAAAAATCATTCTTAGCTCAATTAATTAAAGCTGAAATGATTTACTTAATTACAGTTGTTTCGTTCTTTGGTTTAGTTAACTATTTAGAATTTCTATCACATTTAGCTTTCCTATTACATAAATGAAACCAACAAGCATAGCAGGTTGGAATTTTTTAGATATATTATTTTTTAAATAAAACTGCAACCACACTAACTATTCATTACAATAATTGATCATGTATTCATTAATAAGTAATTGGAATTATAGGTCCCAGCATGCTTTGCATAGAACAGGATAAGTAGAATACATTTTTTAATTAAGTGTGATTTTAGGTTCTACTAACACACTAGACTCTAGGCTCTAGGACACACTAGAGCATAAATAATGAATGATTTTGTATTATTTGACATGTTTGACCATTTTATTAGAACTGCTGTTGATTTTGTCATCACGTTTAGTAAATGATAACCTTGTGTTATTATCAATGCTGAGGTTATTTGTGGCATTTTAAGCAAGATGAAGCATAATACCATGTAAATAAAGGAATTTTTTTGAAAAGAACTGTTTTTCCTATTCAACTAAAGAAATCTAAATGTAATCTAAATTGCTACAAATTAAAGTAGACTTCTCATGTCAACTTGACACTTAAGATTTAGTCAAGATGTTTCTTTAAGTGAATGAATTAAGTTTTTTTTGTGTTTTGTTTTTTAACATGCAAGCTTTAGCCTTAATGTCTTTAAAGACACCTTGTGACACCTATGTATACAGTGAGGAGAACATGAGAGAATCAGGGACCAGAGAATCAAGAGTATAGGATCAGTGGCGACGAGGGCTCATGTATGCAAGAGTTACATTTACAGTGTCGCTCTGCCTGAAGGCACAGGCCTCCCTGCTGCCCCGCACAGCTTGTAGATCAATTAAACAGTGCTCTGCTTCCATTCATCACCACACTAGAGTGACAGTACCAAGCTCTTCTATGGGCCTTTCTCTTTCTCTCTGCAGGATTCTCAGGGCAGGGAGGTGCCCCATAGTTCTGCAAACACCGTTTAATCCTGCTTACACATCTGCATGATGCCAGGCCTCCTGCATACAGCTAAATTCACCACAGGGCAAAACATTTGCATCAACTCAAACACACATATGCCCATGCAACCGTTTAGGACGCTAACAAGTATAATAGGCGATGCTTATGTCATGTTTGCTTTTAATTGGTGACAATATTTGAATAATAATTTTTTTTTTATCTAGGCCAAAATATTCCAAACAAATACAGGACAGCTGAATGTGTTAGACCAGTCCTTCCCAAATCTTTTATCTTATGTACTCCTACAGCCGTATAAGTAAGGCACAAGTATCACTTCAGCAACAACAAACTTTAAATTACTTTTATTAACTCATTAATTACTAACTAACAATTTTTTTTTTTTTTTTTATCTCTGTGATCTCGGTGTTCTGTTCCCATTTTGCCTGCCTGGTTCTGTTTCAGTTAATCATCCCCTGTGTATATAAGCCTTCAGTTTCCTGTGTCCGGTCACGTTTTAGTTTACGTGGTTGTGATATTATTACTCTTTGTGAGTCTCCTGCATGTTAACCTTTGCAATTATTATCAAAGACGGCAAGTTTGTTGTACTCCATTCGTCTTGTGTTTATTACAGCCAATATTATTAAAGTAACTTTTGAACAAAAACTAAACCAAAGTGTCACCAAGTAGTATACGCTACCGTTCAAAGGTTTGGGGTCAGTAAGACTTTTTTTATTATTTTTTTATTAATTATTTTATTCAACAAGAATACATTAAATTGATCAAAAGTGACAGTAAAAACTTTCATATTGTTACAAAAAAAGTTTCAAATAAATGCTGCTTTTTTTCGTTCCTAATTAAAGAATTCTGAAAAAAGTGTATCACGGTTTCCCCAACAACAACAAAAATGATACCAATAAATGTTTCTTGTGGAGCAAATCATGAATGAATTCTGAAGGATCATGTGGCACTGAAGACTGAAGTATAGGTGCATTCACGCCATGTTGAAATTAACATAATTATGAGATTTCAAGTTGTAAAAAGCGTTCATTTTCTAGTAGAGCTCGTAATTACAGTTTGTAAGAATGGAATTTTCTGAGAGCTCTTACTTGTACCACCTGACCGCTGCAGATTTGTTCAGGCCTTGATAATGGTGCCATAGAAAGGCATAATTCCCTGTCCGAGGCTCAGCTCAGAATAGAACGTCGCGTGTTGTCATTTTGAGACTACGGTAATTACGACATGCCTTGAACGCAGCATAATGGCTGCTGAAAATTCAGCTTTGATAACACAAGAATAAATTACATTTTAAAGGGGTCATGACATGGTTTTTTGTTTTGTTTTATTATGTTCCCTTAGGTGCAATTATAGTATTACTATAGTTTTTTTTACAAAAAACTTTAAAAATGTAGTGATTTATGACCTTTTCCCACCCTGTTTCTCCCCCTCTGATTCAAACAGTCTGTTTTGGGGGCGTTTCTCCTTTAAGACTTCAGTGTTAACACCCACTGTTATGATTGGCTAACGTCAGTGCTGCTTATGCATAAATTATTAACGTTAATAATTTTGTATCACATGTAGACTACACAATGCTCCACCACGTGAAACTTCGGTCTTCCAATCTTTTACCATTGTATCAATTCTCAATTGATTTTGATTCATATGCGCGAGGGAGGGAGAGAGAGAGAGAGAGACAGTTTGAAGGCGCGCGTGCGGCCGGGGCTCGCTCGCTCTCTGCTCGTTCTTTCAGTAACATTCCCTGTCACACTCATCTCACTCACCGTTCAAATAAGGCTTTGGCGCGCTGCATATGCTGCAAATAAACTGCATCCGACTGCTTTCCCTGACGTCTGGATCGTTCGGCAGCGTATTCAAACACTCAAACAGGAACAGCACATCTGCGTGGCATAGCAATCTTCGGTAACACTTTATTTTACGACCTGCAAACAACTGCGTAAGTACACCGTAATTACAGTGTACGTTTCTGTAATTATAGCGTACTTCCGTGTAGGTATAAGGGAACAATATGTTAAGTTTGGGGTAATAAAGGGGTAACAAGCAGATATACAACCTGTAAATAACTTCGTAAGTAAATCGAAATTACGGTGTACGTTTCTGTAATTATAGTGTACCTCCGTATAGGTATAAGGGAACAATATGTTGTGGGTAGGCTAATAAAGGGGTAACAAGTAGATATACAAGCAAATTATTTATAATGTAATTATTTTAAAACTAACAGGTAGGCTACCTATTATGTTAATATATTCCAGGCAAAAATTGTACGTCTGTTGTATATAAAAGTTATCATCACATTTCTGGCAAAATATGTTCTTGTGCAATTTTACAGGGTAATTTTGACATCTGTGGGTTGAAAATGATGCATGTAAGCACAGTATGATAAAAAATGAATTTATTGGCTTTTCTTACTAGATTAATTAATGTTAAATCAACCCACAGATGCCAAAATTAAATGTAAAATTGCAGAAGAACATATTTTGCCAGAACTTTTATATACAACAGACGTACAATTTTTGCCTGGAATATATTAACATAATGGTACCTGTTAAAATAATTACATTATAAATAATGTGCTTGCATAGCTTGTTACCCCTTTATTAGGCCTACCTTATAACTACACGGAGGTAAACTATATTTACAGAAACGTACACCGTAATTTTAGTTTACTTACAAAGTTATTTGCAGGTTGTATACTATCTGCTTGTTACCCCTTTATTACCCCAAACTTAACATATTGTTCCCCTATACCTACACGGAAGTACGCTATAATTACAGAAACGTACACCGTAATTTCGGTTTACTTACGAAGTTATTTACAGGTTGTATATCTGCTTGTTACCCCTTTATTACCCCAAACTTAACATATTGTTCCCCTATACCTACACGGAAGTACGCTATAATTACAGAAACGTACACCGTAATTTCGGTTTACTTACGCAGTTGTTTGCGGGTCGTAAAATAAAGCGTTACCCAATCTTCTTGTAAACAGACCCACTCGCTGCAGGTCGAGTCATCGACTGAACACATGTGGGCGCGAGCCGCACGACAACGATGCGAAATGAGGCGTAGTTGTCCTGCGCTGGAGGCGGTCATATGCAAACGACTGGTACGTCACTTCTAACCGATACGTCACTTCTAACCATGGATCCAGAACGAGCTGTATTTAGAGCTTGATTAAATAAATGCTTCGTTTATAATGGGGAGGACGTCTTAAGCTATGAAACTTGCAGGAAGTTTTAATAGTACATAGATCTCTTATATACCAAAAGATCAAGGCAAATTTGGTTTCTCATGTCATGACCCCTTTAAAAGATAATCTAATAGAAAACAGTTATTTCAAATTAAATAATTGCAATAATATTACTGTTTTACTGTATATTTGATCAATTATCTTCAGCACTGGAGAGACTTCTTTCAAAGACATCTCACTGACCCCAAACTTTTGAACGGTAGAGTATGTTGCAACCCCACATTCTACTGTAGGTTTCAACTAAGCAAATTATTTAGTTTTATTTCTTTAATAAAATTGTAGAAATCATTAGATTAACCGTCTACTGCACAATGCATCTGAATAACATGATTTTAAAATCTTCTTCTAGCTTGGAACACCATATGGAAGATGATTATCCTTTTTAAAGTACCATTATTAAGTATCTAAACATTAAAGTAAAATAAAATAAAAAGATGTAATAAAATAGTTTAAAATAGCTAGATACATATACCCCTGGCTGGGAACGATCATGTTAGACTAATGTTTACTGATTATATTCACATGAGGATGCTTCATTCAGACTTGAGTGATTCACACAGTTTGAGGCATTTAGATTAAACTAAGATAGAAAGACTGTTTTACAAGTCTGTGAATAGATTTAGGTGTTCAGAAACAGCTGACCTGACAGGAAAAGATGAAATATTGCGCTCTCAGCTTTGTCTGAGCCAGATACTCCTGGGAAGAGAGATCTCCATCCAACTTGCTTCCAATTACATCTCCATGCTTGTGGCAGTAAAAGAACGAAAGCTCTGAAGTAAACAGAAAGAAAAAAAGGAAGATTAGACTCATTCTTACTTGATAGACCAGATATGTTTGAAATGAACACAAGGTAAGGGGCAAAAGGCAAGTGCTTGACATGCCGGGCAAATGTCACTGTGTTTTTAACCCGGAGTGGAAAGAGAGAGAGAGACCAGCGAGAGACCGTCGCCACAGATGGTATCCAGCAGCCTACAAAATGTCAATGGGTTTTAACCTCATTTGACAAAAGCAGAGCATATCCTCCCAGAGTATGATCCTTCAGTAAATGTCAGGGAGGCATTTCAGCATCTCTCACTTTCCCCAGAGACACAGCATACAATACACAGCAACAACACGGGCACGACCAGCGACCAGCGCCAACCTCTGTAAACAGATTTAGTTGTGTAGTCATAGCCATCGAATTTAAAGGGTAAGGAAGCCCGTCAAACGCATATAAGGTTTAGCTATGGGCTTAAAGTCAGAGACGGGGGCATTTTTGCGTTATCTTATTGCATGTGGCATAAATGAGTGTTTGATGGACTGTGATAATGGGGTCTATAAATAACTGCTCCCATCTGTTCATCTATCAGTCTGCCTTACGGCAACACATATTAGACAGCCCTTTGCTCCAAGAATCTAAATGTTGTGGTCCTTAACTTGAGGTAAAAAAAAAAGTACTTTATTTTTTCTTTAGTTTACGAATGTCAGGGGCTCACGCCATCTCTGTCGGATTGCTAAAATACCAGAGAAAATGCAGAAAGATGGGAGGAAATTGGTCAAAGGATGTCATGACCTGTGGTAATGGATCAGCATGTCAGACATATCAGACTACCTCTCGCTATCAGCAGATGTTAAATGTCTCAGCTTCTAATGTCTTTCTCCCTGTGTAAGGACATCAGTCTGTCTGAGACCGCTGCAGTGGGGCTCTCATATACTTTTAGCGTCTTCCGAAAAGACAAGAAAACGAGCTGAGGATCTTTTACATTCTCTGTCTAGCCCTTTGTTGGTTATGTTGAAGCCTTGTTGTTTGGGGTGTAATAGCTGAATCTAGGAGGGTATCAGTTAACACACACACATACACACACAGGCCAGGGATGTTGCGGCCACTGCTGAGATGGCATTGTATTTCAGAGAATGCTGTAAACAGCACTTTTCAGAACAGCCCAGAACAGCACTCATAAGGGCAACACTGACCTCAGACAATATGGCAAAGCTAGAAGGAAAAAACTACTTTACTTATATTTGTATATATCATATGCATATACAATTCATTTGGCAGACATTTTTATCCAAAGTGACTTACATTGCATTGAAGCCATGCATTTACACAGTTCATGTAATCCCTGGAAATCAAACCCATGACCTTGGTGTTGCTAGCACCATGCTCTACTGTTTACTTACACTCTAGATAGGGATGAATACTCAGCAAACATGCATAGAAGCAGTAACCTCAAAAACTTCTTGTAGCTCAAACAGTCTTGCATGGCGCTAGCACTGCCAAGGTCATGGGCCCAACTGATGCATTGTGTATACTTTGAATGCAATGTCAGATGCTTTGGATAAAAGTGTCTGCAAAATGCATAAATGTAAATGTAATGTAGCTAATAGTCTCAGTGTTCAAAAGTACTTTATCTACAGTATCTATCTAACCTCTACCAGGCTTTAGTAATATTTGCTGCTGAAAAAGTGTGCAATCCAAAAGAGAGAAAAAATATATATCTTGTTCAATTATTACCTTACATTTATCAACAATATTCACCAATAAAATACTTGGCTTGCCTTTGAAATATGGCTATAGTAAAAGAAAAAAAGAAAAAGAAAAAAAGAAAAAGCTGAAAGGTACAGAGTGATTAATAAAATGTAAATGTAACCTGGACGAGTAAAGTGGAAGAGCGATGATTCATACATGTAGCTCCAGCACCAGCTCACGGAAGAAAGCCTCCCTCCATTATCCCTCAAGATCTGCAAAATCTTTTGAGCAAAATGTCCCCAAACAGGTCACACAATTTAGAAAATCTGCAGAAAACAGAGAAAAAGAAAGGAAAAACAGGTTGATCTGCAATGTATGTGTGACTAGTTTTTCCTAAATAGTTGTATGAGCATTGAGCGGCAGCAAACAGAACTGGAAAAATATTGAACGACAGGTTTTCTGCAGTTCTTCAAACAGGTTTTCTACAAACTCCCACCATCTGTCATTGGTCAGTCAAACAAACAGCCTTATCCCCAAACTCACATCACCTGTTCTGATAGTTCCACAGAATATATATATATATATATATATATATATATATATATATATATATATATATATATATATATATAATATATAATGCGGAAGAATGATTATTTTCAACATTCATTCAACATAAATATCCCTCTGTCATAATATTATATATAAGTAAATGGCTACTGTTATGATTGACTAATGTCATTCTATAGGAAACAGTATCAACGCCCACTCGCCATATGTGTTATGAAAACATTAAAACGTAATTTACAGAAAAAGCATTATGAAATCATTTACTCAAAGGTGCTGTCTGTAAGAATGATAGCAAGTGGTCAAAATTGGTACTGCAGTCCAAATTCAAAATATCAGAGATCGTTTCCCCCGCCCCCTCATCAGACTCGACGCCCACACGGGTTGCCAGTTTGAGGACACGCAACAGGAACGATCAGATTTGACAACGAAAGCCGTGGTGAAGACTTACAGACTGTACGTTTATGAGTTGATTTATCAGCGTTTTTTTTTTTTTTATATGCTCTTGTTCCTACAGATTTTTTAATTTTTAGAATCTGCAATCTCTGACCCAGTTTGTTTGATCGTTTCCAAGGCTGCAATTCACTATGTTTCCTGCCAACTGGCATCCCGGGTTGTCTAAATACTATTGGGTAAACTGGCAGTGGGCGAGATCACACAGACCAAAACAAAAAAACGACTGACAACACGGAATGTGTAAAATAATAGTAATACAAGTAAAATAACTGGCTCTAGAAGTGTTTTTCAGAGAAACGAGTATGTGAACTTAGTATGTTTCCTAAATATCTGCAAACATATTATGGTATTTTTATGCTTTAGAAAAGTAAAAAAGTTACATACAGCACCTTTAAGGTTTGTGATGCAGCTACTGTCAGATCCAATCCAGTTGGTTGCTTAAATCTTTCAACAAAAGTTTCTTTTCGCACTCTCCATGTGCCTCGTTTACAAAACAAAATTCTCCAGACATACATATAATTCGACACGATCCGGGACGCCATTAACATAAACCATCTACTTGTTTCCGGTGCTGGGATCATTCTGAAATCTGTACAGAGATGAGCTGTTTTAATAAGACGTGTCAAATGAAAGCATACGTTCTTACACTCTTCCATTTATCGACAAACTCAAGTGCATGGAGTAGCCTATGTAAGAAAGTGAATACACATCTGTATACTATATCCAGTATCGACAGCGTCAGTAATTATAATGGGTTCTATTTGCTTTTGATGCAATGTGACATCCAGTGAACGCAAATAGGCGACTGAATGCCAGTGGGCATGGGCACGGATCAAAACTATACATTGATGTCTTGCTCTGGAGAAAGCTACAGGTCGGAGTAATGGGCATGCCGAAAGGGGAATTGCTACAACAGAAACTAATAGTGCGTTCAAGTCATGTTGAAAAATTGTATTTCTTCAAGCTGAACGCACATGTACACCACCACAAAGTCGTAAATACAAGTGGGAAGCTTGGGATTTTCTTTAAACCCCGATCTTTGGGGGCTTGTCAGTGAGAAACGTGGAGAATGCGACAATATTTATAGGTATTTATTTACATATTTTATTTGCAACAAAATAATATATAATGGCACTGTAATATAACAATATAATATGTGATGATAAAGTTTACAATAGCTTCATAAATGTATTAAAAACATTAAAAAGCAAAACTTACCTGATGTACATTCTTTGTTCTTAGTTTTCTGGAAATGTTAGGCTAATTAAATTGTATATTAAAATCTTGCTGTATTTTTGTGTAGTTTAATAGATGGTACACCGCCATCCTGCTCCGACAAAGGACCAACTCAACAGCAAGTTTATTCTGACCAAAATCACTTGCACATCACATCATAATGAACATCACATTATATAATGAGTTTCGTACTCATAGCTTGCTAGGAGACAGCACAAGCAAATGTGCAGTCCAGAACTGCAGCAGACCCAAGAACAAACATAAGCTCAAACTAGTTCATCAAGGGACCATATTTACTGTGTGCAGAACTTTAAGCTACTTACTACTTTTGTTTGCACAGAGAAAAGCATGAAAGGAGATAATGGAAATACCTCAAAGGCATGAAATGGCCATTGTCTTTGATTTGGGTTTTAGGGATGGTAAATGAATTGTTACACTTCACCAAAGCAATAACTGAACTCAAAAAGATAAAAGCTGAAGGTTTGTGAGGTAATTAATGAAAATATTAAAACCTCAGTTCTGTGACCCTGATAAAAAAGAAAGTGCAGTGATACTCTTTCTGATGCAGAGGAAATAGCCTAGAGTTTGAGAAAAATAGTTGTAAAATGTACTGCAATTGTACATCCCTAACTCAGGCACTCATTAAAAACACAATAAACAAATGCAAAGATACCCATTTCATCAAGGACAACAGTCACATTCACTAAGACAGAGAGAGAAAGAAATGCTAAAAAAAATTGTTAGCAGCATAATGTCAAGCACAAAAATAATCTGCATATCTTTTGAAAAGTCACACTCAAAACGATGTTGTTTTGAACAGCCAACTCTCAATCTGCTTTCAGGCTGATTTAGATGAACAAGTCATTAAAAAATGTCAATTAAATCTGTGATATTATTTGGAATAGGCTTGCTCAAAAACGTCAATCAGTTTGGCACACATAACACTGTTTCTTATTATCTCTTTTTTTTTTTGAGAGAGAAAAAAAAAAAGATTATTAAATGATTTAGACAAAGAAACGCAGCAAGTGAACAATTACACTGAAGAAAAAATAAACTTTTTCAGAGGGTACATGAATTGTAAATCAATCAAAAATGAGTTTTCAAATAGATTGAGCCACTGGTATGTAATCCAGTTAATTAAATTGTGTTGTGTATCTGTCTAAAACTTCCATCTCATGAAATCTTTCCAAAGGCTTATTTTGCAGATGACCCCGTAACCACGCGGGACTGATGAAAACATTTATTGCTTTCTGAATCTGAGCTCTGCCTCGCAAGTCTCACAAAGCTTATCATATAGTACACAAATCCACAGAGAGATAATTAAAATATCTTCACAAGGAGGCGGCAGCCCTCACCTGACCCTGTCAAGAGCTGCATATCAATGCTTTTGACGTCTCCTCTCCCCCGTGCACAGCTGCCGTTCAACTTGGGTGTTCTGCACAGTAGTAATGAGGTAGTCCGCAAAAAAAAAAAAGAGATCTTAAGAATCATTCACTAACATTTAAGGCAGACAGGTTAAGAGTCAACAGCGTGATTCATGCTTGCAACAAACTTTTAAAAATTCATAAAGATAAATGATATTACATGCTGTGAAAACATCAAGTGCAAAGGAAACAAGGACCGATTAAATTGCTATGGCACTAGAGATGGAGACTTGATCAAGAGATATTCATTGGCATTGGGAGTCCCTCATTTTGTTTATGCCTTCACTAAGGTCCTGTAGCCCATGCACCGGACTCAGGGGAAAGGGGACCCGTCAGCAAATAATTTGGCCCTGGGCCCTTAGAAGTTTAGTAGTACTAAAGATGCACTGGTTGGTTATAAATCAGAACCGGAAGGTTTTTGCAACAAAAAAAAAAGATCCGCAACATGACGTATTTTTTTTTGTTTTGTTTGTTTGATCGTTTTATTTTGGTCAATCTCTACTTGCACACAAACTGCTTTGCAACAATTTTCCATAATGTCATGTGTGTGGAAATATTACTCTCTCAGATATATCAGTTTGGCCTTTAATTATAGAACTGTGTTTCCACCACTAAATATTTTAAAATATTTTTATCTTACAATTGCGAGGTTATATCTTTTGATATATCAATTGCGACTTTTTTTTTTTATTGTTTATTGCTAAATAAACTCGCAATTGTGAAAAATAAAGTTAGAATTGTGTGATATAAAGTCGCAATTGAGTGTTATAATGTCAGAGTTGCGAAATAAACTCACAATTCTGACTCTTTTTTTTGCAATTGTGAGTTTATATCTCGCAATTCTGACTAGCTAAATCGCAATTGTTACTTTTTTCTTTCTTTTTCTCAATTCTGACTTATATAAACATGATAAATAACTCGCAAACGAGTTTATATCTCGCAATTCTGGGTATTTTTAAAGTAATCAACACAAATGCTGTTGATTGATCTTAACTTTGTAATGAACCCGGAATTTTCCTTTAAGGCTCCAAACCTTGACAGAAAATCCAAACAAAACATATAGAAACATTTACAGGGGATTGTTTTCGTTCCTGAATGCACTCAGCTTCCCATCAAGAAAATGTGCTTTTCTAACGTGACAAAGCGGCCCAATGAAGAATCCATAATTATAGCCTGCTGCCATAATAATGTCATATAAGCAGTTTCAGGTATAGCTTGCAAGCTGTGGTGAGAAAGTCACTAAGCAAAAGCCTTCGAGCCCTGCTTGATTAGGCATCGTTCCACTCCGTAATGCCTTTTAATGGAGTTTTTACATGCCTGTTCTGCATGCATATCAGAGGCGGCTATAAGACGGGAGTTACTTTAATGGCTCATCAGACCCTCTCTGAGCCCCACTTGACCCTGGGGAGCTACTGTGTATTAAAAGTAATTTGGTTTAATGATGCAAGAGGAGTTGTCTTATTGGATTTCTTTCATCTGTCAAACCTGTGGTTTTGATGATATTGCATCTCTTTTACCACTGTATGGCTCTTGGACTTCAAAAAGCCTTTCAAAGTCACCTGGCGTTAGGGAGTACTTTTGTGATGAACAGATACGCACCAGTGTTACTGACAAAAATGTAATAATCTTCAAGGGCAGGGCATGATTTCAATTAAAAACATAAAAAGAGAAACACAAGGATGGAAAGTGCTGTGATTGAAATAGACATTACCCATCATTAAAGCAGATCATCAGTATGATAACTGATATAAATCAGCAGGTTTTGCCTTTGTTAATTAAGACTTGCAGCAGGTATAAAAGAATATCTAATTCATTCAATGGAGCGTTTGATAGCATTGTCAGTGGTGTACCACCTAATTTTAAGGACCCCCTGTGAACCAGGGTTAGGCAAAATTAAGAATGGAAGAATTAGCTCCCTTTCAATTCATGAGTGTGAATTTGAATTATATTTGTTATACCTCGCAGGAAAATGAATTGGAATCGTCCCGGGTTACGTATGTAACCCTAGTTCCCCGAAGGGACGGACGCTGCGTGTAATCGCAGTGGGAACGCCCCCCAGCGTAGCGCGTCTGAATATATGAATGAAATCAGTCAATGGAGAGAATGAGCGTACGGCGAGTGACGTCATCGACCAGGAAGCTATAAATACCCCCTGAGCACACAAGCCGCCAGCTTAAAGTTACTGAAGCAAGCGACCCAAGGGGATGCCGAGAGTATGGCAGGACACGCAGCGTCCGTCCCTTCGGGGAACTAGGGTTACATACGTAACCCGGGACGTTCCCCTTCAGGGACTACCGCTGCGTGTAATCGCAGTGGGAACGCAATACCCACATCCCCATACGACCAAATCCCCGTCGTGTGTCATTAGGAGGCACAAACCGACGAGAGAACCTGAGCCCCGGGAGTGGAGCTAAGGTCAAGGGAATAAAACCTGACGAAAGTGTGCGGTGAGGACCAGCCTGCCGCATCACAAACGTCCTGAAGAGAAGCTCCTGAAAGAAGAGCTGTAGAGGCAGCCATACTCCTAGTGGAATGAGCCCTTACAGCCAAAGGTGAAGGCTGATGGGCCGAACCATAAGCGAGCGAGATGGCCTCGACCACCCACTTGCTCATCCTTTGCTTAGATGCAGGACACCCTTTCTTAGGTGACCCAAAGCAAACGAACAGTTGTTCCGATTTCCTCCACAGGGCAGCTCTGTGGACATAAGCATCTAAAGCCCTAACTGGGCACAGCAAATTAAGTTTCTCCTGGTCTGACGTCAAAAAAGGCGGAGGACAGAAAGCCTGCAGAACTATAGGTCTATCAAAAGTAGTTGGTACCTTAGGAACATAACCTGGTCTCGGACAGAGAAAGGCCTTAACCATACCAGGCGCAAATTCCAGGCACGAGGGAGCCACCGAAAGTGCTTGAATATCTCCAATTCTTTTTAGAGATGAGATAGCGAGAAGAAGGATAGTCTTTAGAGTAAGAAACTTTACCGAAACTTCCTCAAAGGGCTCGAAAGGAGCTAGGGAGAGACCTTCTAAGACGATGGCCAGGTCCCAAGCTGGTACCCTCGTGCGAACTGCAGGCCTCAGCCTCAAGGTGCCACGAAGGAAGCGAGATATAAGTGGGTGTCTCCCGAGGGAACCTCCACTTGAAGGAGCGTGGTAAGCAGCTAAGGCCGCCACATACACCTTCAGTGTAGAGTGGGATAACCCTGTGGAGAGACGGTCCTGCAGGAAATCCAGCACTGTACCAACCGGGCAGTTAACTGGGTCCTGCTGGCGCTCTCCACACCACGAGGTGAAAAGTTTCCACCTCGCGGCATATAACTTCCTCGTGGAGGGAGCTCTGGATTGGAGGATGGTCTCAACGACCTCAGTCGAGAGACCAGAATCTATGAGCTGGGCCCCCTCAGAGGCCAAGCCCACAGCCTCCATAGTTCTGGGCGGGGGTGAAGGATCGACCCACTCGCCTGAGAGAGTAGATCTCTCCTGATCGGTATCTCTAGAGGAGAGCCGTCGAGGAGAGACACTAAGTCCGCAAACCATACTCGTCCAGAACTCCCGGGAGCAGAGCGATCGGGGGAAATGCGTACAGACGTGACCTCGGCCACAGATGTACCATCGCATCCAACCCCAGCGGGGCTGGATGGCTGAGAGAGAACCACAGCGGGCAGTGTGATGTTTCTCGAGAAGCAAATAGGTCTACCTCGGCACGACCGAAATGTTTCCATAGGAGTTCCACCACCTCGGGGTGAAAATCCATTCCCCGGGCCTCGGCCCCTGCCTCGACAGGATGTCTGCTCCCTGATTAAAATACCCCGGGAGATAAATAGCTCTCAGAGAAAGAATTTTCCCCTGGGACCATAGAAGGATCTGACGTGCCAGTTGTAAAGTGGGCGAGAACGCAGAACCCCCTGATGGTTGATATAAGAGACCACCAATGTGTTGTCTGTCCGGACAAGAACATGGTGGCCCCTTAGGTCTGGGAGGAAGTGTTTCAGAGCTTGAAACACTGCCAACATCTCTAGGCAGTTTATGTGCCACAGACGATGATGGTCCTCCACGGACCCTGAACCGGGCGACCATTCATGATCGCCCCCCAACCCGTGAAAGAGGCATCTGTCGTTAGCATAACGCGACGACAAGGAGCTCTTAACACAGGGCCTTGGGACAGAAACCAAGGATCTTTCCACATGATCAGGGCGCGATGAACCCGTCGCGAACTCACGATCATGCGAAGCGGATTTCCCCTCGGGGAGAATCCCTTGGTTCTGAGCCACCACTGTAACGGTCTCATGTGCAAGAGGCCAAAAGGTATCACGTTGGACGCAGGTGCCATGAGACCTAACAGTCTCTGGAACTGTTTTACAGTGGATGACTGGCCTAGCTTGACCTGATCTACCGTGGCAAGAATCGAAGCAATACGAGCAGGTGACAATCGTGCCTGCACCGTCGTCGAATCCCACACTACACCTAGAAAAGTGGTTCTCTGTAATGGAGAAAGAACACTCTTCTTGGCGTTGAGCCTCAGTCCCAGTCTCTGGATGTGGGCCAGAACGGCATCTCGATGCCGAACCGCCTGTAGTTCTGATTGAGATAGATAATTTTTCCTCAAGAACATGGTGGCCCCTTTAGGTCTGGGAGGAAGTGTTTCAGAGCCTGAAACACCGCCAACATCTCTAGGCAGTTTATGTGCCACAGACGATGGTGGTCCTCCCACGGACCCTGGGCCGGGCGACCATTCATGATAGCCCCCCCAACCCGTGAGAGAGGCATCTGTCGTTAGCATAAAGCGACGACAAGGAGCTCCTAACACAGGGCCTTGGGACAGAAAACAAGGATCTTTCCACATGATCAGGGCGCGATGACACTGTCGCGAGCTCACGATCATGCGAAGGGGATTTCCCCTCAGGGAGAATCCCTTGGTTCTGAGCTACCACTGTAACGGTCTCATGTGCAAGAGGCCAAAAGGTATCATGTTGGACGCAGGTGCCATGAGACCTACCAGTCTCTGGAACTGTTTTACAGTGGATGACTGGCCTAGCTTGACCTGATCTACTGTGGCAAGAATCGAAGCAATACGAGCAGGTGACAATAGTGCCTGCATCGTCGTCGAATCCCACACTACACCTAGAAAAGTGGTTCTCTGTAATGGAGAAAGAACACTCTTATTGGCGTTGAGCCTCAGCCCATTAAGCTAGAATTAACCAATCGTCTATATAATACAGAATACGGATGCCCTGCAGCCTAACGGGGCTATAGCAGCATCCATACACTTCGTGAATGTTCGGGGTGACAGTGCTAGGCCGAACGGAAGAACTCGATATTGGTACGCTTCGCCCCCGAAAGCGAAACCTCAGAAAGACCCGTTCTATATAGTATTCAGGACCCACTGAGAAACATTGGGGAGAATTTTCCATTCCGCCAGGAACTCTACTAAGGGAACCAGCCTCTCGAGGCTGGCCTCTGGATGAACATCCCGAGTGACAGACGCAGCGCCCTGTAACACACTGGCAGGGAACAGCTGGTCTGGGCACTCCACGACCCTCCTCGGAGGGGGCGAGCGTCCCTCGGGAAATCACTCGCCGAGTCTCTCTACGCCCTGTAAAGGCAGGGTTAGTAGAGCAGACCCCTGAGGGCATCGGGAAAGACAGGGCACCGTGTTCTTGTGCAGTGAACTCAAGTCTTTTACGATGGGGACCACCCTCAGAGTCCTGACGTTCAGCACGTCAGGATTTTTTCGACGCGGCCTTCTTGGCGATAATGACTGTCCTCAGATCAGCCCTACCGCGAGAAGGTCGCGCCGGAGAGCGCCCCGCCTCGTCCCTCCAGTTTCTCTGCGGGGGGGGGCACGAGACGCGATACTTCGTTTTTGCTGCGCTCTCTATGAGGTACTCGGCGACTGGGACTGCCCTTTTTGCTTGCTCAACAGCCCCAGCGACAAGCAATATAAGGGGCATCAATTTCTGAAAAGCATTTAAAGGGAGAGTCTTATCTTTATCCTTCATAGAGGTCTGACTCAGCCACAAGTGTCTCTCTGTGGCCACCATAGCTGCCATAGACCAGGAGAGTGAGATCAGCAGACTGCCTGAGCTCATTTAATCATTTCAACAGAAAATTCCCCCCCTTTACACGCATCTTTAAGCAGGTCAGCTGCATAATGACCCGCCGCCGAGTAAACCTTCCCCACTAACACAGAAGTATTCTTTAGTGGTTTTAGAGGGCAGAGCCGGTGCCTTACTTTTTTTTAATTTTTTTTATATATATATATTTTTAGGCGATGAAGCTGGAGAGAGATAGCTGCAAGCGTCTCCTCCACCTTCGGCATCACATAACCAGCAGATTAGCACCAACAATGTTACCATAAGCATTGGAATGATTGTGTACTTTTATTCTGCTTGAAACCGGTCTAACCCAGGTCTTTGAAACCTCAGCATGAAGATCTGGGAAGAACGGTAAGCACCGGCGAGAAGGTTGAGGTAATGAAGACAGAAAACTATCATCTAGTTTACTTTTATCACTAGACTCCTGTCTATCACCATCAAACCTTCTTCATTTGCAGTATAATGTGACAATTTTTTACTAGTTGAAAACTCACGACATCCAGCCCCTCAGAACTGGATAATCTTAATTCAACATCATATGTGCCTCCACCCGGGCAGAAGTAACCGCCGCAGCGCGTGCTTCCGGAGCCGGGTGAGAGGCGCTAGATCTCGCTGGAGATAGCTGAGATAGGGCGGAGCCCGTCTCAACGTCGCCAGTGAGATCCGTCTGCGAGCCCCAAGACACGCGCCGCCGCTCTGCCTCAACAGAAGCGGGACCCGAGCCTCGGGGAGCTCGCAGCAAACCACTCTCCTCGAAGAGCGATCGCCGCGAGCGCAGAGTTCTCAAGGGAAACGCTCGCAATGCTGATAATCGACTCCCTCGAGAGCCGACTGGGCATGCTGCACTCCCAAACAAGCCACACATAGCTATACTGCTCGCTCATATTGGTTTTTTAATATATAATATATATATATAGTGATAAACTCCTGACTAAAACAGACAAACACAATCGAAAGATTCCAGACACACATAGAGCGCTTGCTGAAGAAAAAAAGCTGGCGGCTTGTGTGCTCAGGGGGTATTTATAGCTTCCTGGTCGATGACGTCACTCGCCGTACGCTCATTCTCTCCATTGACTGATTTCATTCATATATTCAGACGCGCTACGCTGGGGGGCGTTCCCACTGCGATTACACGCAGCGGTAGTCCCTGAAGGGGAACTATCAATATATCTGTCCGTCCCTATCCATCTATCCATAAATATCTATATACACTCACCTAAAGGATTATTAGGAACACCATATTAACACTGTGTTTGACCCCCTTTGGCCTTCAGAACTGCCTTAATTCTATGTGGCATTGATTCAACAAGGTGCTGAAAGCATTCTTTAGAAATGTTGGCCCATATTGATAGGATAGCATCTTGCAGTTGATGGAGATTTGTGGGATGCACATCCAGGGAACAAAGCTCCCGTTCCACCACATCCCTAAAGATGCTCTATTGGGTTGAGATCTGGTGACTGTGGGGGGCCATTTTAGTACAGTGAACTCATTGTCATGTTCAAGAAACCAATTTGAAATTATTCAAGCTTTGTAGACATGGTGCATTATCCTGCTGGAAGTAGCCATCAGAGGATGGGTACATGGTGGCCATAAAGGGATGGACATGGTCAGAAACAATGCTCAGGTAGGCCGTGGCATTTAAACGATGCCCAATTGGCACTAAGGGGTCTAAAGTGTGCCAAGAAAACATCCCCACACCATTACACCACCACCACCAGCCTGCACAGTGGTAACAAGGCATGATGGATCCATGTTCTCATTCTGTTTACGCCAAATTCTGACTCTATACCATCTGAATGTCTCAACAGAAATCGAGACTCATCAGACCAGGCAACATTTTTCTAGTCTTCACCTGTCCAATTTTGGTGAGCTCTTGCAAATTGTAGCCTCTTTTTGTAGTGGAGATGAGTGGTACCCGGTGGGGTCTTCTGCTGTTGTAGCCCATCCGCCTCAAGGTTGTGCGTGTTGTGGCTTCACAAATGCTTTGCTGCATTCCTCGGTTGTAACGAGTGGTTATTTCAGTCAAAGTTGCTCTTCTATCAGCTTGAATCAGTCGGCCCATTCTCCTCTGACCTCTAGCATCAACAAGGCATTTTCGCCCACAGGACTGCCACATACTGGATGTTTTTCCCTTTTCACATCATTCTTTGTAAACCCTAGAAATGGTTGTGCGTGAAAATCCCAGTAACTGAGCAGATCTCAGAACTGAAATACTCAGACCGGCCTGTCTGGCACCAACAACCATGCCACGCTCAAAATTGCTTAAATCACCTTTCTTTCCCATTCTGACATTCAGTTTGGATTTCAGGAGATTGTCTTGACCAGGACCACACCCCTAAATGCATTGAAGCAACTGCCATGTGATTGGTTGATTAGATAATTGCATTAATGCGAAATTTAACAGGTGTTCCTAATAATCCTTTAGGCGAGTGTATATCTAGTGTGTGTGTGTGTGTGTGTGTGTATATATATATATATATATATATATATATATATTAGGGCTGTCAAATGATTAATCACGATTAATCGCATCCAAAATAAAAGTTTGTGTTTACATAATAAATGTGTTTGTACTGTGTACAATTATTTTGTATATATATGTACACACACGTGCATTTATATATGTAAGAAGAATGTGTTATTTACATGTAAAATATTTATATATAATATCAATTATATATAAATCAATATATAGTATATACATGCAAATGTTTCTTAAATATATACAAGCATGTGTATGTATTTATATATATATAAAATAATTATACACAGTACACACACATTTATTATGTAAACACAAACTTTTATTTTGGATGCGATTAATTGCGATTAATCATTTGACAGCCCTAATATATATATATATATATATATGTCCCTCTATATCTATCCCTCTATATCCATATATCCATCCAACCCCATCTACTGTATCCATCCATCCATCTATCCCCATCTCTAAACTTATAAACTGTATCAATCCATATCCATCTATATTAATCCATCCATCTATATACTGTATCCATCCATCCATATATATACTGTATCCATTCATCCATCTCCATCTAGCCTATATCCATCTATATACTGTATCCATTCATCCATATATATACTGTCTCCATCCATCCATCATCTCCATCTATATCCATACTGTATCCATCCATCCATCTCCATCTATGTCCATCTATATACTGTATCCATCCATCCATCCATATCCATCTATATACTGTATCCATCCATTCATCTCCTTCTATATCCATCTATATACTGTATCTATCCATCCATCGTTCTGTCCATTAGGCCTACAGTATAAACCTACAGATTTCCAAGTTCTTTTTAAACTTCTTTCAAAACTTTAAAACTGGAACTAAATTGGAATTTAAAAGGAATTTTCAATGCAGTTTTGAATGAATGGCACACAACCCTGCAGAGAACCATAAGATAGGCCCGCAAGTGGTGACACCATACACAATTTTGAACTGGGGATGAAAAAGTATTGCTAATGGAGCCAGACAGTGATGACATTTGTGGCAGTTATATCCCCTTTTAAATACTTTTCTCTATATTTAACCTTTTCTGATGTGTAATATTTTCCCTTCATCTTTTTAGATTACTGTCATGTAAGTATAATCTGGAGGGATTTAACAGGTTAACCGATCAATACTAATCAGAATATTTAACGGTGATATACATAGAAAAAAAGCAGGACCCAGCTGTTTGAAAGGAAAAAAAATTATACTGAAATCAGATTAGATCACAAAATCCAATCTTGGTTTTGATCTGGATCAAATCGTCAGTGTGTGTTGTTCAAAACGTCCCGGGTTACGTATGTAACCCTAGTTCCCTGAAGGAACGAGACGCTGCGTGAAAACGCTGCGGGAACGCTTCTAGCGTTGTGCGTCTTGAAGCATAGTATGGAATCAGCCAAAGGCGAGACGGAACGTCACGAGTGACGTCATCGACCAGGAAACTATAAAGCACACCCATGAACACAATGGCGACAGCTTCTGGAAAAGTCTGAAGCAAGTCGATCAAGGGAATGCTGGGAGTATGGCAACGACACGCAGCGTCTCGTTCCTTCAGGGAACTAGGGTTACATACGTAACCCGGGACGTTCCCTATCAGGAACATCGAGCTGCGTGAAAACGCTGCGGGAACGCTAATACCCACGTCGCCATAAGAGCAAGTGACCGACTGTGTGAATCAAGGATTAAATTCAGCCGAAAGCACCTGCGCCCCAGGAGTGGAGCTAAGGTCTAGGTCATAAAACCTGACGAAAGTATGCGGTGAGGACCAGCCTGCCGCATCACACACGTCATGAAGAGAAACCCCTGACAATAAGGCTTTGGAAGCCGCCATACTCCTGGTAGAGTGAGCTCGGACAGTCAAAGGTGAAGGCTGACCAGCCGACTCATAAGCAAGTGAGATGGCCTCGACCACCCACTTGCTCATCCTCTGCTTAGACACTGGAGACCCCTTCTTAGGTGGTCCAAAACAAACAAACAACTGTTCTGATTTCCTCCACAGGGCAGCTCTGTGGACATAAGTATCTAGAGCCCGGACAGGGCAGAGCAGATTGAGTTTTTCCTGATCAGACGATGTAAAGCAGAAGGCCTGCAGAACTATAGGTCTGGCCACATAGGTAGGAACCTTAGGGACATAACCTGGCCTGGGGTGGAGAAAGGCCTTCACCATCCCAGGCGAAAATTCCAAACACGAAGGAGCAACCGAGAGAGCCTGAATATCTCCGATTCTCTTAAGAGAAGAAATAGCAAGGAGAAAAATAGTCCTTAAAGTAACAAACTTTTCAGAAACTTCTTCAATAGGCTCAAAAGGAGCTAGGGAAAGACCTTCTAGAACGATGGCCAAGTCCCATGCTGGCACCCTCGTGCGGACTACAGGCCTCAGCCTCAAAGTACCACGAAGGAAGCGAGTTATAAACGGGTGTCTCCCCACAGAGACTCCACTGAAAGGGACATGGTAAGCAGCAAGTGCCGCCACATACACCTTTAGTGTGGAGGGGGATAACCCTGAGGAGAAATGCTCCTGCGGGAACTCCAGCACTGCACCCACTGGGCAGTTAACTGGGTCCAACAGGTGTTCTCCACACCAAGAAGTGAAGAGCCTCCACTTCAAGGCGTATAACTTCCTTGTGGAAGGAGCTCTGGAGTGAAGGATGGTCTCAACAACCTCGGTTGAGAGACCAGCACCTACGAGCTGGGCCCCCTCAGAGGCCAAGCCCATAGCTTCCACAACTCTGGGCGGGGGTGATAAATCAACCCGCTCACCTGAGAGAGAAGGTCCCTCCTGATCGGAATCTCCAGAGGAGAACCGTCTAGGAGAGATATAAGGTCCGCAAACCAAACTCGGGCCGGCCAGTACGGGGCTACCAATAGTAGACTGACCCCGTCCCGGCGAACCCTCTCCAGAACTCCTGGGAGCAGAGCAATCGGGGGAAAGGCGTACAGGCGTGACCTCGGCCACGGCTGTACCATAGCATCCAACCCCAGTGGGGCTGGATAACTGAGAGAGAACCACAGTGGACAGTGTGATGTCTCCCTGGATGCAAATAGGTCCACCTCGGCGCGACCGTACTGCATCCACAGGAGCTCCACCACCTCGGGGTGGAGTCTCCATTCCCCCGGGCCTCGGCCCCTGCCTCGACAGGATGTCCGCTCCCTGATTTAGATACCCCGGAAGATAAATCGCCCTCAATGAAAGGAACTTCCCCTGGGTCCATAGAAGGATCTGGCGAGCCAGATTGTATAACGGGCGAGAGCGCAGACCCCCCTGATGGTTTATGTAAGAGACCACCGATGTATTGTCGGACCGGACAAGAACATGATGACCTCTCAGGTCTGGTAGGAAGTGTTTCAGAGCCTGAAACACAGCCAACATCTCTAGACAATTTATATGCCATAATCGATGATGGTCCTGCCACAGACCCTGGGCTGGGCGACCACTCATGATCGCCCCCCAGCCTGTGAGGGAAGCATCTGTCGTTAGCGTTACACGACGACAAAGAGCTCCCAGCACAGGTCCCTGGGACAGAAAACAAGGATCCCTCCACATGACCAGAGCACGTAGGCAGCGCCACGTAACTTTGATCGTGCGGAGGGGGTTTCCCCTCAGGGAGAACCCCTTGGTTCTGAGCCACCACTGTAATGGTCTCATGTACAACAGGCCGCAGGGAATAACATTGGACACTGCTGCCATCAGACCCAGCAGTCTCTGGAACTGCTTCACAGTGAGCAACTGGCCTAGCTTTACTCGTTTTACGGCTGAGAGAATTGAAGTGATGCGGGCCGGCGACAGGCACGCCCGCATTGCTACTGAATCCCAAAATGCCCCCAGAAAAGATGTCTTCTGTGATGGAGATAGAACACTCTTCTTGGCATTCAGCCTCAACCCCAGTTTCTTTATGTGCGCGAGGACGACATCTCGATGCCGAACCGCTTGTTGTTGCGATTGAGCTAGAATCACCCAATCGTCTATGTAGTTCAATATACGAATGCCCTGGAGTCGCAGTGGAACTATATAGCGCTGCATCCATGCATTTCGTGAACGTGCGGGGAGATAGAGCTAGACCGAATGGAAGAACACGATATTGGTACGCTTCGCCCCCGAAAGCGAACCTCAGGAACTTCCTGTGTTGCGGAAGGATGGAAATGTGGAAGTATGCGTCCTTCAGATCTATCGTGACAAACCAGTCCTCGGACCTGATTTGTGACACGATTTGCTTTAGCGTGAGCATCTTGAACTTGAGCTTGGCTACAGCACGGTTTAATAGGCGCAGATCTAAAATTGGACGCAACCCCCCATCCTTCTTTGGAACGATGAAATATCGGCTGTAATAACCTGACTCCTTGCTGGGAGGAGGAACCCGTTCTATAGCCTCCTTTTGAAGGAGTGTTTTCACCTCCTGTTCCAATACCAGAGCCTGCTCGGGGCCCACCACGGTGGGCAGGACCCCGTTGAATCGAGGAGGAGGAGATCTGAACTGAATGGCATAACCCCTCTCTATCGACTGCAGAACCCACTGAGATACTTTTGGAAGACTTTTCCACTCTGCCAGAAAATCTACTAAGGGTACCAGCCTCTCGAGGCTGGCCTCTGGAATATTTTGAGCAGCAGACACAGCGCCCTGTAACAGCGCACCGGCAGGGAACAACTGGTCTAACTGCCCTAAGCCCCTCCTCAGAGGGGGCGAGCGTCCCTCGGGAAAACACTCGCTGGGCCCGTCTACGCCCCGTCTTAAAGGCGGGGTTGGCAGAAGGGACCCCTGAGGGCACCGTGAGAGGACGGGCACCGTCTGATGCGGTGAACACCTTTCTCTCACGGTAGGGACCACCCTCAGCATCCTGACGCCAGCGGCGTCAGGACTTCTTAGACGAAGCCTTCTTGGCCATAATGACTGTCCTCAGATCAGTCTTATGGCCAGAAGACCTCGGTTGAGAGTGTCACGCCTGGTCCCACTGCAGGGGGAGCACAAGACGCGACACTCTGTAGAGGGAGCGAGCGTCCCTCGGGAAGCGCTCGCTGGGCCCGTCTACGCCCCGACGCGAAGGCGGGGTTGGCAGAAGGGACCCCTGAGGGCACCGTGAGAGAATGGGCACCGTCAGATGCAGTGAACACCTTTCTCTCACGGTGGGGACCACCCTCAGCATCCTGACACCGGTGGTGTCAGAACTACTTTTTTTTTTTTTTTTAGATGAAGCCACTTGGCTATAATGACTGTCCTTAGATCAGTTTAACCCCCGAAAACTTCATCTGAGAGTGTCGCGTCTGGTTCCACTATTTTGCAGGGGAGCACAAGACGCGACGCTCTGATTTTATTGCGCCCATGCGAGGAGCTTATCGACAGTCAGGACTGACCCGCCCATCAGTCCCTGTCTTTAAACGCCGGTGCCTTAAAAGACGAATTCGTTTCAGCGGAGAGATGGCAGTAGGCATCTCTCCAGCTTTTCTAGGCATCGCCTCATAACCGTAAATAAGCCTCAGCAGTATTAAAATATTTTTTGTAGAGATCTGATGGCTAAAAATACAGTATGAAATCGTTTTCTTCCAGGACTTCGACACCTCGGTGTGGAGATCCGGAAAAATGGTAGGCACCTTCGTGGAGGTTGCACTCGGGAAGGCAAACATAGTTTATACAATATATTTTTATATAAAAAACTCCTGCCAAACTGCTGACCACTCAATGTTTAATTTTTCTACAGCATGAGTTAGCACCTCCATAAGCTCCTCATTTATTTCTGTTCAGGGGAATGAGTCCTCATAATCCCCTTATTTTATAATAATTTATGTAATATTATTATTATTATATTTTTAATAGCAACAACATTCAGCTCCTCAGAACTGGATAGTTGCAATATTAATGCCACAGCCTGGGCAGAAGAAACCGCAGAGCGTGCTTCCAACCCTAAACTGAGGCACTGAATCTAACAGTTAAAGGCTGAGATAGGGCGAGGCCCGTCTCAAACCCCGCTGTCAGATTCACCCGCGATCCCCACGACACGCGCCGCCGCGCTGCCTCGACAGACGCGGGACCCGAGCCGCGGGGAGCGCGAGCCGAACCACTCTCCTCAAAGAGTGATCGGCGGGAGCAGAGCGTTCTTTGGAAAACGCTCGCAATGCTCACAATCAGCCCCCTCGAGAGCTGACCGGGCATGCTGTACTCCCAAACAAACAACACACAGATCGTGTAAATCCCCACCCGTGAAATAACGAGTACAGGGGGGAACACACACTTTCTGTAATGCTGCTCGCTTAGATATGTGAATACATATATATAGCCTTTTTTTTTTTTTTTTTTTAAGTGAAAAACTCCTGCCTAGCAATCACTAAAGACAGACAAAAACACTGGGACAGATTCACACACAAATCGCTTGCTGAAGACAACAGAAGCTGTCGCCATTGTGTTCATGGGTGTGCTTTATAGTTTCCTGGTCGATGACGTCACTCGTGACGTTCCGTCTCGCCTTTGGCTGATTCCATACTATGCTTCAAGACGCACAACGCTAGAAGCGTTCCCGCAGCGTTTTCACGCAGCTCGATGTTCCTGATAGGGAACTTTTTAGTAAGATTGGAATACCTTTGATAAAAAAAAATCAGGATTATCCTGATCCCAGCATAAGGATGGATTTCAGGAACAAAAATGTAATAAAACTTTAAAACTGGTTAAAAAAAATTGATTCGATTAACCGTTAAAGTAATAAAGTAGAGTAGACATTTGGCTTTTCAGGTAACCTTTCAGTGCAGTACAGTAAAGTAACTAAATATAGTATATACATTTTATATTAAATATATATATTTTCTCCCATTTCATATTTTTCCATCACCATGTCCCTTATGTTTAAAGAAAATTGAAAATGGAAATGTTTGTTTATATTGTTTTATTTCTCTTCAAATAAAAACACTTAGTGTTCCACATTGACTCTTCTACCTGTTGGTCTTTACTAATAGCCTACACAGGTGAAATGTAACCCCATTTGGTGCAATGGGAATCCAGATTTAATAATCTGGAAAAGTGTGTATCTGGATCAGGGTTATCATATCCCTATTTTGTTTTGAAAAAACAGCACAAAACTAAGATGGATTACCTGATCCTGGATTGCAAAACATGGGTTTTCTAAATTTTGATCATTCTGATCCAGATTAAACTTTTTGAACAACTGGGCCCAGATTCTATAATGAAGTTATACCACAATAAAGCCATTTGCCTAAGAAAGCATCTTTACAATGTGTGTAAAATCACTATTTCAGTGTGCGATACACTGTTTGACATGATTGAGAGTCTATGTAAATACATTTAATCCACCTCTGTGTGTCATAAAAAAAATCTATGTAAACACAGTAAAAGCAGCTTCTATGCACAGTACCGTAGAAATCGCTCTAGACAGGCCAATTTTACCGTAACATAATTGGCTCATAAAGCCGTGAGGGGGTGCTCCATTTTTTTGGCAGTATTGAAACAACCACTAAAACAGGGTGAAGATCATCATGAGAGGGTGCACCCTTGCCCCAGTGTAGATAATGACAAATTGCAACAAACAAGCCATTAGTCTTTAGAAGTTCAGAACAGACCCCGTTGTCAAGTTATTATATGAAGAGATAAGGTCTTAACCACAGATTTTAAAGAGCCAAGTGTGTATATGAAAACAACTCAGGATTGAGCATTACCACGCTGTCTGAGTGAGATGGAAGATACCGTATCAGTTCATCAGAGCCATTAAATAGTGCAGAGAAATAAGCCAAATCTGATCTTTATCTTAAGCGGATCTTAAGCGTGACGATGATATGGAAATTTCCCTTGGTAAAGACAAAAGGAGAGAGTAAGAATGTCACCTTCATGGTAACATGTGCTCAAATATTTGCCTGTAGAAGAGAAGCACAGTCTAGCTCCTCCGATCCACAGGAAACTTAAGAGACATTAGGACGAGAGGTGTTCAGACCTCCCGACATTGTAGTCAGTGCTGATTTAGAAGATCTATTAGGACCTGACAGGCATGTAACTGCAAGTGCAGTCATTAATTTTCATTTAGACCCCTGAATATACCCTCTCTGTTCATTTAATGATGAGAAACGATCCAGTTTTTCAAGGATTCTGGTTAATTTGGTTGATTTAATATTGATATATTGTCACCATGGGCCACCCTCATACATTTGTGGGCAAAGAGAGACTATTTCCATTCCACTAGTTCTTTACCAGATACACACAAAATACTGCTTGAAAATAGAGACTGAATTAATTCAATTACACAATTTTAAACAGACTGTAATTAGTTGAATGAAGACATGTACTGTATGTCATAATCTCTCCCTCCGCCTTTATGTTCTGCCATTTTGGGTATTTGCTCGCAGTAGTCCTTTAGTGAGACTTTATCTAATTCTCTGTGTTTGCGTACCAAAACACAAATCCTTTACCATATTTTATTGATTTACTTTGAAGGCCATACATTGTAGCAAAAAATAGCTAATGGGCACATCAACATAGACTAATACATTTATGCTAATTCTAGTGAGAATAATTACAGTTTCTGTCATCTCTTGCCAAAGGCACTGTTCAATGCAACCCATATAGTCTCCCCGTGGAGCCCAACCCCCCACCCCCACAAATGCAACAGTTATTTTAGCACACAGTCAAGTAAAAACAGAGATGCAGATTACATTTATGTGAGAAAAAATGCAGCACAGAACAGTAATGTTCAAATACTTGCAGCTGATAATATACTCGTCCACAGTGCATTACATGAGGATAGCAGTGTGAGCCAGATGTATTTTGCCTTCTGTAATTTGTAATTTGTTGTATTTCAGCCTATACATTTTCAAGCTCTGCAGATTTCTGCAGACCCCCATCATTCACAAAGTTCTACAGATGCCCTGCTCCTTCCATATTTGTATATTAAATAATTAAAATGTATTACTTCCTACAGACTGCAATATCGGACATTTTTCCCACAATCACATACAGAAAATAAAAATTAAAAATACACAGCTTTAAATTTTGTGTTCTTTTAAAGGGGTTGTGAATTGAGAAATTTTTCCTTGATCTTTTTACATATAAGAGGTCATTGTACTATAAAAACATCCCGCATGTTACAGAATTCAAAACTTTCTTGTTAGTCCAAAAACAGCTTTGAAACTCAGCTCAGAAAACAACTTGTTTTGGATTTTGTCACATTATTATACCATAGTACGACGGAAGATGAAAACGAAGAGGTCATACCGTGATAGTTTTGGCCACATGTCTTCAAATAATAAAAATTTGCAGGTCATAGTTCACGAAACTTAAACTTTGGAGCATAGCAAAATGTGAAACTTCTTTGCATTAACTTGCATTTCCAGTCACCTGCACTCGCATTCGTATGAATGGAAGTCAATGGGAAGACAAATTCCCTCATTCTTCATTCAACATTTAAGCTATGCATTTCTGTTCTATAATTCTTTTTTAGGCAACATCATTGTTGTTGCTTTGCTCATATTTGTTGAATTGTATGTAGTAAAATTAAATATATAAAAATAAATTTGTAAGATTTATATTGACAAATAGAATTTTTCACTATTTTTTGGATTCATTTCCATAATTTTTTAGGTCTGAAAATCACAATTTTAAAATGAATTTCATAAAAGTTTCATAAAATAGTTGTTGTTGTTTTTTAAGGAACTACTTCATAAATGTTTAAAATGACATTTTACTGTAACGTATTCAGTCATTCCAGCAGTCTATTAAAAGCTGATTTATTTTACATGAAGTGTGTTGCCCAAGGGGGTAATCCACCCGCCGGAAACTGAAGTCTGCCAGGGGGCCGCCATTGGCTAACAAGCCTTCACCTGCTGTTAGCATTCCATTGACTCCCATTCATTTTTGCGTCTCTTTGACAGCGAATAACTTTACATCTGAGGCGTTTAAAGACTCAATTTGTCCATTGTTGATTTCTAAAGAAACACAACAATGTATAAAGGGCTCCATTACCTTGTATCTTACATTATGGCCTTGTAAAAGCAGTTTTTGTACAAATAGTCTAACGATTGCGTCAAAACACGCGACTCTCTGTCGCACAGTCGAGAAATTACCGTACAAATAGGAGGATAAGCTCACGGGCAATCTTTTACTGTCTATGAGGCAATTGGGGGGACGATGAGGCATAAAGTCCGATAAAGTCAAGGGAGAAGCCCATAGAGAGTCCATAAAAGCAACGGGACAAAATATTTTCAATAATGTTTTGAGGAACTCAGATTTCTCTTTGCACAGCTAGTAGAAGAATTACCACTGTCAGACAGGTTGCTTACGTCACATTTACGTCGTCAAGCTCGGTTTGAGCCTGCGCAGAACGCTTGGCGATCAGGAAGTGAGTGCTTCTAATTGACTTCACTTTTCTCCGTTGAAGTCTATGGGGTAGCTGTGTCCATTTCTTTTACTGTCTATGGTGTTGCCTCATTGGGGCAGCCATGTTGAGATCACATGATCAGTTGAACTTGCCTACAGTACCTGCCCTATCTACGTAACAATAATGCCAAGCCCATTTTTCTTTCGCAATTCCCAGATTACATTTTGGCAAACTGAGATTAGGCCCTTTCTAGACAAAAAAAAAAAAAAAGTGTATCACAAATAACAAATATTTTATTATAATACTGTTTTTTTTTTTGTTTTTTTTATTTAGGCCCTCCACTTACTTCACCAGTACTCTGTAATCCAGCTGCTTGTCTCAGACAGGACAAGAGAGACATTTTAGAGGCTCTTTGTTGCACAGTGGTCACAGTAAAGAGCAGCAGTGGGTGACGAGCAGTGGTCAGAGATTAACTAGAAGTCAAGCAGGTCACTACAGTAAGAATCACAGAAATAAACACATCATTCTCCCAGCCGCACTATACATCACCCTATTCCCTATACATCTGAATTAAATCTCAACCCACAACCACTCAAAACATAAATCTACATCAGTAATAAAGAAATTCATCATTGTGGCGGCACTGCAAAATTAAGCAGCTCTCATTTCATAAACACAACTGATTCACACAGAAGTAGGTCAAACCATTATACTGACTGTATAATAAATTGTGCTCTTAAATGTCAACTCCCTTTTGTTTATAATGCATTAAGATGAAAATTCTTCTTCAGCACATCATCAAATTGCCCACAGAGGGACCCACATCCTCCTTTCCACATCTGAAGAGCTATGAACTATGAACATGTATGCTAGCAGCAGCTGTCCTCTAAACAGCAGGGGCTGGAATAGCACAACTCAGGCTATAGTCATTAACTGAAGCACAGCGGTTTGCTAGGTCAGGGTGATGTGAAGGGCAAGGCCCTCATCCTAGAGAAGCGCAGCAATGTGATGACTCCACACTTTCATTCAGTCAGTGGATATAGGCACCCTATCAATAGCAGATGAGGCTAATACACCCACTGTAATATTTTAAAAGGCTTGATAAGTCCCACACTTAATGCAACGCTTGATTTCGCAGCCAAGAAGCCAAGGTTTATCCACACTGCAGATGTGGTTTCGCTGGCAGACTTAATAGCTTTAAGTGGCTTGGTATTATTCCCATTCAAAGTGCTGACTAAGCCACGGGCAGAATTCCTCAACTGTTCCAGGATCAACCCCTACAGCAAAGCTTCTAATGTAATTAAAGGGTAAAAGCTTTTGAAAACAAATTCTACTCTGTCATGATTAGGAGTTGGCAAACCTGTTTACATTGAAATATTGTCTATCTTTAAGGCAGTGGAGAGACAAAACACTCCCATTAACTCATCCTTAAGCAAACGGTCTACATTTTCCATTTGAGGAGCACTGGGAAAACGGAGCTAACAATCTCTCCATGACATCACCTCACTCATACAACCTCTCCTCAGAGACGACTTAAGCTCGCGGATCAATTGAAATAATGAATATGTATTTGTAGCAGATCAGTCACTGCCACTTGTACAGCTTGAATGAGAAAATTAAAAGTTGGTGGTGGGGGTGAGGGGAACAAATAGGCGAAAATGGCTTACTTGGACGTCGTTCAAATAATATTATGGGGGATACTAGAGGAAGACGCAACAGAGGCTGGTTTTTGGCAGCAGTGGCTGTAACAAAATCCTTTCTAAGTCTAATCACCTGAATAAATTAGATGGATATTGACTTGTTTATATTAGCATTTTGAGTCTCGTAGGGCCATTGATTTGGCGGACAGAAAAGGGTTCTGAGGTCAGTTTCAATTAGCATATGGAAGTTGCTTGGTTATTCAGTGTTTATAACCCTCCAAAACAATACGCTGAGGACTTTATCAGGACTTCAAACATATGCTCCACTGGGCCTTTAGTTCAAGTGAAATATGGAAAGGTTGGCTTGGATTTTGAGATCACAAAAGTACCGGCCACTTACTGTAATAACTTCTGAGAGTGAAACTATTTCAGTATGAGTAGTGCAAGTGACTTTAAGGATTTTGACCAGGCAAGTGGAACACAATATACTGCCATTAAAACCTCCAATACAACATTTACATAAACAGTAAGGCATAGGCTACATGATATGACTTGTTTCCACAGATCTGATTGGTACAGTACAATACGCAATGTTTGCCATTTCCATTGTCAGAAATTGTGAACGGTACCTTAATTCCAAACCGTAGCTTACCACTTTTTTGGGACCCTTCCGTTGGAGTACCTAGCAGAGTAGTCCGGTACTAAAGAGTGGAGCTAGACTCACAGCAGAACGTTGATTGGTTGACAGAGAATCGTCACTTGTACGTGCTACAGGGGGAATAACAACACAAGAGGGGGCATTAACAGTTTATAATAACACCATACAGTTTCTTCTTGTGACAAACAGCCACATCCCGAGAAGCAAGAACATCCTCCATTGTTGTTTACTGTGTTTCTTTCTTCTTCGCGTGAGAATGACATTGATCACTACTTTCTGGCATACCACGCCCATCAAGTAAGGGTACTGTTGGCGGTGGAAACGCAATCCGGATCAGAGTTTACCGCCCCGAATCGTACTGAACTGTACTGTACTGTCCTGCACCGCTCGGTGGACACGAGGCATAAATGTGAGTCTAAAGCTCTAAATTAACTTTAATACACTATGTTGCTGCATCTGCAAGAGGTTCACTAGTTTGTGAAATGTATGGAAAGTATCTGGAAAGTGTATTGCCCTGTTTAACTACAATATAAATGAATGGTGGGTGGCAACTGATCAAGATGGTTCTCTCAATAAATGATAAGGAGGAAAAAACATAAACTGGGTTGAGAAAGTGGATTTTCTCTATTCTTTCCTGAGGCTGAGGGAAAACTCATTCCTGAAATCCTTCAGGGACATTTCAAGCATGAGATATGCAATATCAATAGCCCTCATCTCTGAGAAACCTCTTCCCATTATTGCTGTGTCTGCAAAAAAATCCAAGGAGAGACTCATTATGAAGTATTTATATGTAGGCTATGACATTATTATTATTTCATTCATGGCATTAATATCCTTTGTGATTTCCCCAGCAGCTGTCTTTTTCCAGATAACCACCCCAATAGCAGCAATAATATCCATCAACTGGCTAAATCAAATAGTTTGGGCACATACAATAGTTCCAAAAATGAAATTAAAACTTGCCATGGGTTTGTAGATGGATTTCTCCCAAAACATTTCTCAAAAGAAGTAAAAGGTGATTCAGGCTCACAGTAACATCTACAGTACACGCACATAAAATAACACAAAACACATCTGTGGACACACACACACACCTAACGCAGCTCATCCTGTTAATGAACCAAATCAGAGAGAGGAGGAGGCTAATTAAGCTGCAGAATTGTTCTCTAGAGACGCTTACATTAATTAAACTTACATGACATAAAAATCGGCATCTGTCATATATCATTGAAAAGCATGAGTTATGTATGAAAATATAATCATCAGCTTTTACATGGGTAATATTAGCTACAGTATGCATTCATTTAAAATATTTACTTTTTGTTTATATGTTAAAGTGACAAAAGGTCAACTCAAAGCGACAAAAGCACTTAGATATTCTTTAGTAATCACACAATTCAAAAGGTCAGCAAAAGGTCAATTCATTAAGATTGAGCCATCTTGATTTGAGAGCTCTCAAAAAGGAATGTCATTAACATTATCCCACATTGTAATGGGTTCAAAATCCAATTAGAGACATCACTAGTGCAAGCATTGGGAATCAAGATCCCAGTTTTTTGTTTTGTTTTACTTTTTATGTCATAACTAAAATGTAGGCTATCTCATAATTTAGAATTTTTGATGTCATGATGAGACCAAAGCATGTTTTTTTTAATTTTTTTTTCTTATGTGGCAAAAATGAGTTGCAGACAATGTACTGTCCTCCAGATGCAAATGCAAATGTTTACAAGAACGAATGTTAAATCTAAACCCTTATTGGCACATAAATACAGGTAGGCCTACTGATGCATAGACAGACCTTTTAAGAGTTGAGTGACTCATTGCTCCCTCACACCTAATAAACTGCTCTTCTTACTGGACTACATGAGATTGTGTTGTCCTTGAGAACTGCGTTTTTCCCATAAAAATATATTCTACACTACAGATGCAGTGTTATATGTAATTAAAAATAATTGTATTTATGAGAGATGGCAAATAGTGGCTAGAGTACCTGAAGGGGACGTCAAAAATTCAAATTAAGCGTCTGTCAACTGAATGCACAGTCCATCGCAATGTGCGCTTCCAATGTAGACAGTGATGTTGATTATAATGGCAACGGCGCGATCTGCACAAATGCGAGCACACAGGCTTGTTTGAGTCACCTAGGCTCAAGTTAACACCTGTGTTTTAAAGAAATCATTCATCCAAAAATCCAAGTTCTGTCATCATTAACCCACTTTAACTCATTAACTCACTTTAACACATTAACTCACCCTCATGTCGTATGATTTTCCTTTTTCACAAAATGAGACATTCGAAGCTAGATTATAATCAGGGACGTGCACAGGGGGGTTGCTCAGGTTGCCCGGGCAACTGCCCATTGCCCTTCTCGACTCACGTTGCCCTTCCGAGGGGGAAAATAAATAAATTGTCCAAATATGCAGAATTTCACGTAGGCCTAGATAAAAAAATCTAAACAAAACAAAACAAAAAAAATCGCAAAGCCTCATTCACTTCCATTCGAGTACCGAAAGTGAAAGTAAGTGGGTTAAGGGCAAAACTCTGTTTCCGTGGCTGCAGCGCTGCACGCGACCGGTGAAGCAGTCGATTCAGATCCCTACCCGAATTCGTGTTCCCTTTACGCAATCCTTCTACAAATCATGCGTAGTTGCCGAGTTAGTACGTACCATCAGAACTGAATACAAGCAAGAAGCACAACTGAATGTACGGGAAGCCAAAAGGTTAAAAAAGGATTGTATTTTTTCCCGAAATCTAAGCGTTTATTTATATATTTTATTAGAAGCGAGTTTTCCCCCATCTGTCAATTCAATCCAGATTATTTATTTTCAAATTTAAAAAATAAAAAACAGAATAAAAAAATTTAAAAAATCATTAAAAAAAATGATTATTTTTTCTCATGTGTATTTTGGTGGCATTTAACATATTGTTAATACATTTTGTATAAGTTTACAAAGTTGTATATCATAAACCTGTCATCTCTGACATTTTGCAATCTTTATAAATAAGACCATAATATGAGTCATTGAGTTTGGACATAAACACGGTCAGATAAGGCCATTTGTATGGGCAAAATTCAACTGAATATTCAGACATAATACAAAAAATATGAACAAGTGCAAGATTAATTCAATTCACAGAAATATTACTGGAGTGTGAGACTATTTTATTATGCTGCAGTGTAGCAAGACAATTAAATGTTTTTTTTTTCTTAATTTTTGTACGGTTGAAATGGCCACTAATAGTTTAGACACTTCTCCTTTGAAGCTTTGCATGTTGTTTAGTATGTAAATTTGGAGAAACCTATCAGTGACTTGATAGGATATTGATAGGGATATTGATGTAGGGATTTTCATGACTCAAGTCATATTTTTCTGTGTTATTATTAGTAGTAGTTAAGGTGATTGCTGTATTTCAGTTTTTTACTTCTTTGTGTATATATGGGGGGGGGGGGGGGGGGGGGGGGTTTGCCGTTTTTTCAGGTCAGAGCAACTGCCCCTCAAAATTCCTGTGCACGTCCCTGATTATAATTATTATTTTTTAAGGGAAACAAAGGTACATTCATCCATTTCAGTCAAGTCTTCTAACGTCAAACCTCATGCGTGTCAAGTGACAAAGTCATGGCGCCAATGAGCTGTAATGTTATTGATGTCAGCAGATTTATTGAGCATCATTTCCAGCCAAGCTGACAATTTGTCAAATGATTTGAAAGTGTTATATATTATGTAAATATGTAAAATGCTATTTATAAAATTAGTCTTAGTGTAGCTATTGTACACATAAAAAAAAAACTTCGAATAGTATGAGTTTAATTAAAAAATGATCAAGGCCAAAAGTGCCCATAGTTAAAGTAGGCATGAAATGAAAGTTGCATTACTTTTTTTCCTTCCCTTTTGTGCCCTATAACAGAGAATGGTTCTTGAACAAGTAAAAATTGTAGGGCGGGACTTGATTTTGTTCATTGGGAATTGATTGGATGGTTGTGGTCGCTATTATTGTGATGTCATGTGAGTGACAGGTTGTCCTGCCCTCATGCCAGTAAACATATCAGAGAAGAGAAGAGATTTCGCTGCAAGAGGGAGGGGAAGTTATTAAAGATCATGAGGGTACATGGATTTTAAAAATAGAATGATTTAAAATAATATAAGATTGCCTAAATAAAAAACTAATAAATGTTGATTTCATGGTGAATTTAAAGTCACCATGATATCAAAATGGACCAGTCTTATTTTTAATAGAATATTACAGTGTTTTTTTTTTAGTTTTTTTTTTACGATTTATCTGTGCACATCATTCTTTAAAAAAATATGTGCTCTTTAATCAAAAACATTTTAGCCATGTTAGATTATATCATAATAACTTACTAACCAACAGAGGCATTTTAAGGTGATGAGAACTTAATCAAGACATTCAGAGCAGCACTTGTGAAGGATGCCCTTGCTACACAGCAGATGGTAAATACATGCATGACTTCACAGTAAATCTCCTGAACCTTAATGAATTTTAGCCTCAGATGATCTTAGTAAAAAATGTAATTCCACAACTGACCCAAAAGCAGCCAGATCATCTACATCTGTTTGCTGTCCAGTCATTTCCTCCCCCTTCATCTTCACCAACACACACCATCAGTGTCAATAAGTCTCTTGGCTACTTAAAAAAAGAAGAAGCATTTATTCTCCAGATACACTGTTTGTATATCTCCAATGTATGATTATGAAGATGTGATTTTAGATGGTAACAGCCTTTAGTCACAATAATTTTGCAGTGGAGAATGCATCATCAGAACCATAATTATTGAGAGAAGGAGGAAAGGCAAGCCCCTGAAAAGCACTCAGAGAGCACATTTATACGGAGATAAAACATCACCCCTGACTTTCCTGAAAAGGGACTTTCACATTACTGCTATATGAGTTCAACCCATCACCTTGAACTGTGATCAACTGTGAGTGACAACAAAGTCTCTATTATATGACAATATTGAGAGTCTGCCTTTTTATTGAGAGGTTATTCAGTTTAAAATTCAGTCTAAATCGCATATACCAAATAAGTCCAGATGAGTTAATGTATGATCAAATTAATATCTTAGAATTAGTGCTGGGAAACGATTAATCCCGATTAATTGCATCCAAAATAAAAGTTTGTGTTTACATAATATACAGTATGTGTGTGTACTGTGTACAATTATTTTGTATAAACACACATGTATATATTTAAGAAATAGTATGCTGTTTATATATTTATACATAATTTATTTTATATATAAAAATTATATATAAATAAAAAAAATTCTTAAATATATACATGCATGTGTGTGTGTATATTTATATACTAAATAATTATACACAGCACACAAACATATATTATGTAAACACAAACTTTTATTTTGGATGTGATTAATAGTGATTAATCATTGCACAGCAATACTTAGAATATATTTTAAAAAAGTTATCATTTAAGGTTTTGGTATTATATACCAAGGCATTTAACTGAAATAAACATCCAATCACATATAAAAAAAGACACAAGCTTGATATTAAAAATGACAGCAACCAACCGTTGCTATTTAATGAATGTTTCTAAAGCACAGTTCCTTCTGTGGCCTGTGAAGATTTTCAGTCACTAGACCTCCATAACAAACGTTATTTTGACCTACTCAAAATAATATAAAAAACGTATCAGTGCTGGGTTACCATTGAACAATCTGATTCGTACCCTTTGTCTGGCCTTGGTCAAAGTGCATTTTGCAGCGTGCAATCTGGTTATTTGAAAATGAAGAAAAGAGTGCAAGGAAAAAAAGCTCCTGTCATCACCATTGCTCATCGTCTTATTGTCAGGGTGTAGAGCCAATTCCCGTCTGTGACCTTTAGCAGTGCAGGTGGCTTATGGCAGTCCTCCATGGAAGCGCTCAGCATGTTATTTAAAAGTAAACACAGCATAATCAAATTGATTGTTTGTTTTTTGCATTAGGTGCTGTGGGGTACATTAAGTATTAATGCTGAACAGACTTGCTCACAGCCCCCTGACAATAATGTGTAACATCAGCTTATGCTAATGTTTGAAAATCATTACACATGGACGCCAAGAATAATATCGTCTTTTAAAAAAAAAGTCCCATAAAAATACAAAAAATGTCGGCATCCCTCAGCTTTAGCTAGCGACTGTGGGTGTGTAGGAGCGCAGGCTGAACGGGCTGCAAATAACTTTTTTTAGTAAGCTGCTCTTGCCATGCCTGCATTGGTGGTGTCCATTGTTATGGCAGTTTGTTTACAGTGATAGCTGCCCTGAGGGCTGGAGGAGTGGGCAGCTGCTGAGACCTGTCCACCAACAGCATGTCAAACCACCATCAGATACCTCCCCATGTCTGCTTGCTTCCCCACTGGGTAATTGAAATGCTCAGCCAACAGCACTCTTATTGGATTCTCCTCTGTCAAACATCTCACTCACTTTTCTGTAAGAAACCCAGTGCCAACGCTTGTTTTCTTGATTTGTTTCCTTGCTGATCCTTTCCTCTTCACCTTGTTTTGATTGCAGAGCCTTCAGCTTGGACATGATGAGCTCTGTGTGTGGTTCAGCAGCACTGGTATCCCAACAGACCCTCTCATTCCCTCTCCATGTCTTGTTAGGACTATGTTGTCTGAAGGATCTGTATTCTCTAACAATGTCTTGATTTATTGGATTGTCTGTTCTTTGGGTTTCATCAGTGTCTTTCAATTGACATTACCAAGCAGGCTTATTTCAGGAAAGTATTAACTCTGATCTTTAAATTTGACTGTCTTTTTCATATCTTTTGCTGGAGCTGCATGAGATGTTTGAAAGTAGAAATCATGTAAAGAGATTCAAATCAATTTCAGTTGTGCGGTACAGTTGTGGTTCTCAACCAGTGTGTAGGGGTGCAATAGGGGCATTCATTTTTAAAGCATTCAAATGAGCTAAAATGACTACAGATCAAGATATTTCTTATTTTAATTCAGCCCATCACCAATTGTTTTCTTTTTCTTTAAAGAACATGGGTTCTCACTGTCTTCTGGGACCTGAATGAGGAAGCCTGATTTTAAAAGTGTGTTTTTTAGAGCGGGATAAATAATGTAAATCAATACAATCTTATAACTTCTTTGGCATTTTTATAATAAATATAGGCTACATTTTTGTTGTTATGCCAAGCTCTAAAATATTTTATTAAATAAAAATTATGAGTAAAAAAAATACTCAACTTGAAAAGTCTTCGGTTAAATTCTTTGGTTAAAAAGAGTAGAAACATTGAACATTTTCAGCTCAGTAGTTCTGGAATCCTGCAACTTAATTTACAATCCATTTACAAGGGTAGGCAATTTCAGAGCGGCTAGCAATAGCAAGCTAGCTTTGACAGCATTACAGAGTAGATCCCATCCCACCCTCCCTTCAGAGCGCTCTCCAAAGCCACGCCTCATCCAAAACACATAAACGTGCAGCTCGTGCACAGCCAGAGTAGATTCAGCAAAGCACCACTAGAGATGATGTTAAATTACCTTGTGTCTCAAAGCACATGACATTACAATAATAATGAATGCAAACAACTTACAGAGCTCTTGTACCACCTTATTGCTGCAGATCCATTTCGTTGTTGATATTGTTGACATAGAAACGCATTAATCCGAGTCTGAGGACCATAGCCTAGGCCTACCTGCACTTCCACTTTTCCCGGGTTTCTCCCGTTTTTTAGCTTTATCTCCCGGACCCCTCCCGGTTTGCTATTTCTCCCGGGAAACTCCCGTAATTTGCATGGCCCAAACTCCTTTATGAATAATCGGACCAATATTATACTGCAGTGTGATGTCTGTGCGAGCAGGTGCGCAGAGGTAACGTTATGCAAATAAATGTTGACAGGCCGGTAGGACGGATTAAATGATTGGACGAAATTTTTTTGGTCCTGAGACTTCCACAGATGATAGGCTATACATTTATTTTAATACTTTGACCACTTCTATTATTGATTGCAACCAGAATAACAAAAACTGTTTATGAGGAAAAAATGGCTAAACCTACATTTAAAAGAGCCTTCTTCTTTTTTAGTGTGAAGTACATTTTTATAATCTGATTAACATTTTTCGACTATAACCTTTTGTGCAATGGAAAAGGATCCATGGATATTAAAGTTTTTGTTGTGTTTGTGGGTTGAATTGTGTTGGGAGGGACTACTATTTTGGAAGTGTTGTAAGGAAGTGTTGAGTAATGACATAATGTGTGGAGGACAGGAATGAAAGAGTGAAAAAGATGGATGAAGTATGCTACTCTTGTCTTGTGTGCTTTATTGATGCTTATACTAACTCTTGACAGAGACCACAGGTTATTCATGGAACCATCAATGCCAATAAGGAGCCTTTATTTTTAAGAGTGGTATCAGGCCTTCAAATATTATCAAGGACAATGGGGGGCCTAGAGTCAAAAAGGTTTAGAACCACTGTAATATGTAACATGGCTATACAATTGTGTGGACACCTCAACGACACCCAAATTTCAAAACATTGAACCAATAAGAGGGCAGGCAGACCTTATGTAGCCCTGCCCCTTTTCAGTACTGCGCTTGTTGTCTTTTGTCTTCCAGAACTGTCGATTGTATTTCCCCAGTGATATTACGTATTTATGAATGAACTGCCCGTTTTAAAATCTTCCCTGTCTACTGACATCTTAAGGCTTAACTTTCGTTAAGTATATCCACTTCACCAGCTAATTACTCTTCCACAGCGATGCCATAGAAACATCTATCCCTAAAAGGGAAGCTGCACACTCTGGCGCATAAGGTCTATAACAATGCAGTGACCTGCAGTGTCTATGAATCTATAAATATACCTCAAAAATTATAAGCTGCAATGAAGTCGGTCAGTATGTGGCCTGACCGAAGTGTTTAACATTTTGATCAAGTGAAATAGACATGGTAAACCATCTTTAAGCTTTACTTAGATTAAAAAAATGCTGCACGGTTTGAAAAATTTTGCATTTTTGAAAATGTTAAATGCATTTTCACATTGAGCTGGTTTATCAGGTCTCTAGAGGCTTCTATATACGCTGAGCAGAGAAAGCGTTTGCGCTGAGGCGTTTTCTCACATTCACATCAAGTGAGAAGTAAAGGAATTTTGCACTACAACTCCCTCCCCCCCATATGAATCCAGACGAGCGGCATCCCAAAACGTCCTCGTTGCACTGGGATTCATTTTATCACTGTAGAAGATTATCATCTTTTCATTTCCTCTGTGAATGCAATTCTCAAACGCTGACAACTTATGATTGCCACAACACAAAGTGAAAGGTCAACACTGAACCGGTTAAGAGAGATAGATGAGAATATTTCAGTGGAGGAATATTTCCATGTAATATAAATTCACATTTACCTGTTCGTGTTTCTTTGTGTGACACAGAGCTGAGTGGGAATGTTGAGTGCAACTTGAGAAATCCAGTTAGAGCAACAAAGTCAATAAATCACTATTATTATTATATTACTATAAATCACAAAAGAAGCCCCTTGGTCTGTGGTTATCACAAGGAGGGCAGCTCATTGATTTGTGTTGACTCTAAAATAAAATGTGTGCTACAAATATGTGACGTGTCGGCCATAATTTACAATTATGCTATAAGAAATGAGACTATGCTAAAATGCAAGATAAAATACCTTCCAGACACATGCATCATCCACATAGCCAGGTACTGCTAAATTCCCACAACTCATATATCAGTCAATAAACCCCAGGATTTTCTAATGGAATCTTGAAGCAATGTTCTAGGTTCGATAAGTTAAGCTCTATCGGCAACATGTGTGGTATAATTTCAACATACTCAGTCTATTAGTTAAAAAATTAAAATAAAATGTGTTTACAGTAATGCACTAAAATAATTGTTTCCATCTAAGTTGAAAAAAGAATTTGTGTTTCAAAATCATCACTTCCAGGGAAATTGATGCAAAATACAAATGTAATGTCAGATGGGTCTAAGAATTAAGCTGCGTTCACAGCATGTTGGAATTACCGTAATTATGAGATTCCGACTTTTAAAGTGTTCACATCCTTGTAACTCATAATTGCAACTGGTAAACTCTGAATTTTTGAAGAGCTCCGACTTGTACCAAGTGGCTGCTGTATTACCTGACCGAGGCAGATTAATTTTGCTTTAGATAGTGTTGCCATAGAAAGGCATAATTTCAAGGACGAGAACAGCTCCGAATAGAAGGTTATTACGGTCATAACGTAATTGTGTGACACAGCATTGTAGCTAATTATCTATACAAGTGTTATATTATTTACATACTATTATAAAATGTTTATTTTGTATGATTTAAATCTTTAGTAACTTTAGTAATTACTAGCATTAATTTTTATTGAGTTTTATATCATTTTAATAATTTCAGCTTGTTTCAGTTTCTAGCAACATTTCTGATATTTGTCTGTTTTTAAAGTTTTATTACCTTTTCACAATAGGTATATTTTATTTTATTTCAGCTTTATTTAAATAAAAAATAGTAGCTTTAGTTTTAGATTACGCTGATTTGGTGATTTCGTATTTTGTTAATCACTTAATAAAGGATTTACACATTACTTTTTTGATGAGTATAAGAAATGTATTCTTTTTTTTATATATATATATAAAAATCCTTAATTTACCAATCATACAATGTTTTTTTTTTATATACATTTTAGAAATTATATTCACATCTTGGTGTTTCCATTAATACTTTTTTCATGAGATATTCAAAATTTCACAATAATTGTAGTAAACAGTGCTTTATAGATAAATGCAAAACATTCCTTTTTGGTACTGGTGGCTAGTGTTGTCATGACAACAAAGTAGAAAGAGTGCATCTAACTTTACACAGATAGTGTCATTAAGCAATTTTATCACACAAGTCTCATGTTAATGCATATTTTGTATTAGTCTTGTGTTTAAATGGTACATACTTTCAAATTAACTTCCATTGTAAGTGCCTTATTGTAACCACGATTCTTTTTAAAAAGGCACAAGTGAAAATGTTCTGTTCCAATCAGCAATAATGTATGTTGCAAATTCAGCTGACGGAGCTCAACTTGTTGTGAACCTTTAAGGTCAAACAGACAGGCTCCTGTAATTGTTAAATGATGTCTCGTAAAACTTACACAAGCCTATAAAATGGAGGGGTTTGGGACAGGAGTGACATGGAGGAGCTGCATAATGAGATTAGCATCCTCTTTGTGTTTGACGCAACTCAATCAAGCAGATCTTCAAGGTTTATGACTCTATTACAGCCTGTGACGTCGGCCGAGGAGGGCCGGGGTCCTGTCCCTTCGTCTCTGGCATCAGGTCATCATCAGGCTGTGATGAACTAGCCGCTTTGGAGGACATCAGATAACAGAAGAGGACTGAAAGAGAGAATCACAGTGTACAACCTCGTGTTTAATGCTTTTATGTGACAGTGAGAAAAGAGCTGGACAGATGAGTGGGCCTAGGGAGGTCACTCACTACTATGGGCGAATGCTTGTGGGTTCAACCTTTCCATTTTTATTTTGAGGGGGAACAAGGGTGCTGTGAATTAAGGCCCGTTCACACCAAGAACAATATCTGTAACCAAGTTTAAAAAATATAAACTCTAAAGGCCTTTATGTATAATGCACTGTAAAGGCATTCATAACGTTTGTTACAATGCATTATATCTTTCCATAAATGATTGTAACCAATGTTAAAATGCATTATAATTGCAACTTTCTAAAGGTGTTACATATTATTGGTGTGTATAAAGTATTATAACTGTGATTACAATTATTCATGAGCATTAAAGGAATAATTCATGCATTAAAATTATACTTTTATAATGTATTATATATAAAGGCTTTAAGTAAAGTGTTAAACAAAAATTTGAAGCTTCATCGTCAGTAGTTTAGATTAGTTGAGCTCACACAAAAGTCACTTTCAAACCAAGTGGCTTTCTGTTGGTCAACAACACAGCGAACTTGCATGACCAACATGAACCCACAAAATCTGCATGGGGAAATCGTTTGTGTTTTGTGAAATTCTTGATCACATGTATTTCTATTGAAATGACTGGATTTCACCAGCAAAAATTCAATGGTAAACCTGAAAGTCGGCATGAAACGGAAGTTGCAATAGTCTTTTCTTCCCTATGACGTACAGTACAGTATTATCCAAGTGAAATGGCTTCTGGAATGAGAAAAAGTAGAGGAATTTGATTTCATTCTTCGGGAATTGATTGGATAAATGGAGGCTGATCAAAATGTCCGTTTAGCACCACCGTCCACCGAGACATATGTTGCGAGGGGGAGTGGAGGTTAGCGTTTTTGGTTAAAGAATTGGCATATTAATAATAATAAAAAATGGTGTGCATGGACAAATCATTTATAATAATCACTGTAACATTCTTTAAAAAATAGGAATTGTCCATTTAAAATTTTAAGGTGACATTAAGAGTGATATATTTCTACATGATGAAGGATGAAAACATTGACAGCCAATTACAATACATTTTAAAGCACTTTTAAACATTATAGTCCTTCGCCAATAACACTAAAAGGTGAGTGAATCATATAGATGGATAGTTATCATTCTTGGTAGACAGGCCCTTTCTGTGAACAGTCGTCACAGTTCATAAAGTTTGCTGGTGAAAAAAATGTCACTAGAGTATATATGACAGAATATGACATACCATTACAGATTTCTACGGAAGTAGAAATGTCCATAGTTTTCTCATCAGAAATCTGGTAACGTTGTATATTCCATGCATAAAACGCAAAGTGTTTTGAGGTTTTAAGGAAGCAATACATTTGGCATGACATTTCAGAAATCAGCTGTTTAACAATGTGAGAAAAAGCCATGAAGAACTTTTTGCATTCTGAAAATGCCCTTACATGTTAATGTAATGGTAAGTATGCATTTATATTTACATTCATGTATTTGGCTGACGCTTTTATCCAAAGCGAATTTCATTGCATTTCAAGGTACATATTTAAGTCTTACCAGTTCTTGCTGAAATTGAACCAATGACCATGGCGTTGCAAGTGCCAACACTCTACTGTTTGAGCTTCAGGAAAGTATATGGGCAGTTTGAGCTACAGGAAATTATGGGCAAAAGAGCACCTAAACAAATGCACCTCCTTATGAATAATGACACAGAGCTTGTAAAGGTGTACTGTAATCTAACGGGAATAGCTAAGTGACTTTGTCCCCATGGTTCCAAACACGCAGAGCTGTTTCCTGGGTAGTTCATTCACAGCTACTGCAAAGATGATGAGCTCACAGTATGGGCTAAACAGCACTCTCACTTCAGCTGCCATCCTTTGAATTACATCATAAATCACTCATAAGTGGGGAACAAAAACGTTCCTGTGTTGGAAGCATAAAGCACTGCTGTTGGGTTGATGGGAGTTACACCGCTCAAATGGGACTTTTTCACCTTGCAGAAAAGTAATTTTATGGGCAAAATAAGAGATTCTGAGCACAGTCTATTTACCGGACACTGAGAAACAGATGAGCAGTGCTGCGTAAAGAGCTTAAGTGGAAAAAACTAAGAAGTCAGTGGTCTGTTGAGCAAAGCTCATCATAAACTTGGTCAGTTTTCCAACTCTCTCAAGACCCAGAGTGCCAAAGAACTGCTAGAGAGTTTAAGAGGCTTACCTTCTCATCAAACACACACACACACACACACACACAAATCTAGATGCATGAGTGCATATATTTCAGACCAGCATACAAATGTGTGATTTACATCGCCGTTTGTCAATTTGTGTTTTTTGTGTCAATTTGAATTTTAAGGACAAAGTGATTAGAACCACTAAAACACAACCCATATCAGAAGTGGCAATTATGAGGAAAACTAATTAGCAGATGTGTGCAGGTACACAGGATTGAGAATCTATGACTCGCTCTCCTTCTAGTAAATGCAAAGTTCAGATGCAATTACTGATGGACAAGTCGCTTTGAATGTCTTGGGTTGAAGGATTAATGATGATTAAAGGGTTAACTTATTCGCCCCATTTTAAACCCTCTTAGTCCCAACAAAGAACTCACAAATAAATCACTGAACTGCTGTAAGTCAATCAATGAGTGCTAACTGTAAAAGGCATTTGCATTTCACATTATTCAGTGCAGTTTGTGTGTGGAAGGTTTGTGGTTACATTATTTGGGATGTGGTGGAAATGTAGAGGACAAATTACACAGTGAGAGTTTAAAAAGTGTTTAAAAAGTGTTAAAAAGTTTACGGTGCCTGGAGTTGAATAAACACCCGTACAGTATATGGAGATGTCTTTGCATTCATGTATTTAGTTAATCTCTCAGTATGTGTGAAATTCTCTCTATCCCTTTCTGTGTCTGTGAAGGATGTCTCCAGTTAGGTAGGGAAATCCCTAAATGACTTAACTTTCAAAGACGTGAAATCGCCATTGGAATTAATCTAATGATGAGTGGTGGGGAATTATGTGCAGAGAGAGGAGAAATGCAATGCTGAGAAGTATATTATGCAAAGAAGTTATTTGATGAAGAGAGAGAGAGAGAGAGAGAGAGAGAAAGAAAGAGAGAGAGAGAGAGAGAGAGAGAGAGAGAGAGAGAGAGAGAGAGAAAGAGAGAGCCTCTATGCTAATCTGTCTTGACTTGCTGTGTGGATATCTGAGTTTCTTAAGGACATTTTTAACACTCTCAAACTTTCTACTATTTCCTTCTGTTGCTATAGAGACAAACACTTAGAAATAGCTTTATAGGGGAAGCGGTTACTTACGTTTTTAAGGTGTCCTTGTTACAGTGTAATTATATATTTAAGTACAGAGTAATATTAAGTAACTACATGTACTTACTATAGGGATAGGTAGGATTAGGTTGAGGGTTAGTTGCATGTAATTATGCATAATTTACTGTTATTACTACAGTATGTAACATATGTAACAAGGACACAGTAAAATAAAGTGTTAAAGAGGAAGCCTCTGTTAACTTATATACCTGACAATGAAACCACAGAAGGTGCATGATCTCTGAGCTATATACAAGCGATTGTACTCTGAGAGTGTGGTCATTGACCTTGTGATGAAAGCCCGCTTTTCCACAAGCCAGACTACAAAATGGCATGCTCGAAAAACAGCACTACTCAGGCACTTCAGCCTAAAGCTATGACCTTAAAGACACTACATACCAAATATATCTTAATTAAAAGGTGAGGAAATAAGGACATCTCAGAGTAATACATCCACTTAAAGTAAAAAAAAAAAAAAAACTTTATGTTACTGGCTCACACCTCCACTATGCATAGGAACATAGGGACATGAAAATAAATGATGCACCAAATCGTCATTAGCTACATGCGATTTTGATAAACCTCTCCAGTTTGTGTAGCTGGTTAAAGTAGAACAGCCATCGCTGGAGGATCTCGGCAAACAAATTATGCAAAATTGAAATGCCACAGGAAGCCTTAACCTACGTTTTCCCCAAGGCTTTGAGCTGCAAACTGCATACTGAGCGCAAAAAAAAAAAAAAAAAAAAAAAAAAAAAAAAAAAAAACCAAAAAAAACATAGACATTTCTAGGCACTTTTTGTGTATGCATGCTTGCACATACTCACACACATAATGTGAGAGAGAGTGACTGAGAGAGTGTGAGAAAAGGTGGTGGTGGTGTTAACCCCCCGGACTAGAAATGAAAGTACTGCCTTGCCTCCTCCAATTCAACTGAGTATTAGATGGGTGGCAATACATATCAGCACAAAAGACTCATATGAGATGCTTTTGAGACATTAATTGCTTTTTATGTCCTTCTTACAAGTTGATTGTACTGAAATGTGTGTTGGCATTGCCTGTACACAACCATCATATAATGATAAAAATCCATCCAGTGTTTTTGTTTTAATCTCCTTATATGTTTTTGCCTGCCTCAAATTGAGCCGTTCGGTCTTGTGACGACACTAGATCGGACACCCCTCCCATGATTGTTGATTGACAGCAGCGTTTCAACACAGACCCGTCCTGAGCGAGCTGTCATCGTAGTCCGCCATTGTTGATACACTGGAGCAGAATGGCGTCTAAGCGATTGTGGTGTTCTGTTCAAGGAACACAGCAGTCATTTTAATGTTCCTAAATTCGAACCGCTGAAGACACAGTGGCTGAGTTTTATTTTTGAAGGGAATATTGCCAACGATCAACGTAAATGCTTTTATGTTTGCTCTAATATTTCTCACCAGACTGCTTTATAAACGAGGGTCAGTGTAAATCTGGTTTTGCTAAGAAGCTGCTCCTGAAAAAATTATCGGTACCAACTATTCATGTTCCAATCCTCCTGCACCTCCAGAAGAAGTGAGTGTAACGTTTTACTAACCTTTAAATATTGCTTGCGTGCTTCACGATGAATGCGGCTAATGTTTACACTCAGGGTATATTACGGCATGTTTTCTATGTAATGTTACGACGTTCTAATAATCCCATGTTTATAATGAACAACGCGTTATGGTTAATGTGTTATTAAAAACTGTGTATGCAGGTTTCAGGCTAACTCACGTTATTACTGTCATACTGAAATACTTGCAGCAGTGGGCCATTATTACCCAAAACTGTGTACATTAATGCAGATGGTCTGTCATTCTTACTACTTAGAGTAAAAATAAAGGATGGAGCAAGATTTGGTTGGCCAACTTAAATGTTACATCAGTCATTCACATTAGTGCTCGGCCAACATATGCTCCGTTATTAATACAGTTAATAATAGTGATGCGCTCCCTCGTACTCAAAAATGCTCTGATACAAAAAAACGATACCACGCAGTGTGTGCAGAGTTAGTGTCCAGACAAAGAAACACTGACAACAGAAAGTATAGGTTGTTTATGAAGTAAATGTAAATATTACACAAAAACTCCTATTGCAGTGGTCCGTGAGCTGATAAGCGGAAAACACGCAGTGGATCGTCTTCTCACAAAATTATGTGGCGAGTATCCTAGTAAACATAGTCGGTTATATTTCAATGAACGTAAACTAAGAAAATGCATGAACAGCAGGGCAGGCTATATTGGATCCGTCCATTCGGTCTTAAAGGGACAGCAACCTAATACACCTGCTGCTGTGTTTTTTACGGTTAATGTAATGTACTGTAACGTAATGTACTGTTTTTCTGTACCTGCAACCTAAAAACATTGTTTATTTCATGTATAGCCTTTCTCTGTTCTATTGTATTTGTTTGTGCTATTTGATTATTTGTTCTTATTTTATAACTGACTGTAAACTTCTGTTTAATAATGTTTTAAATTTACATTAATTAAGCAAGTATCAAAATTGGAATAGAGAATTGTGATATTTCACTGGTATCTAAACATCTGAACCACTGACCCGATCCTTTGCACTGAGCCCTGCTGGAGCAGCTCCAAATATGTGCTGTGCTATTAAATGAAAGATAAAGAATGATAGAGAAATAGAGTGAACAGTGAAAGTAACAGAAGCTCATACAATACATTTTAACACGCTTAAGCATGAAAATTACTGAAGGAAATATATATTTATGAAACAAATGAAGCCAAATAATATGGTTAATTATTTTGGTTTCTCTACCCAATCTATTAAAAAATTACAAATTCAGTGAAAATACAGATATCGGTATTGGCAAGTACCAAAAGGAAAGTATCGTTATCGGACTCATTCTGGAAAAAGTGGCATTGGTGCATTCTAGAGTTCCTACAGGTGCACTGCAATAAATTAGAAATATACACATCGGTTTGTTGATGCACATACAATGCTAATGGTGAGGAATTAATAATAAACATCTCATAATGTACCTCAAAATGAGTAGCGTATAACTAAAAAAAATGTCCTGCTCAAGTCGTCCTTGCAATGGAGGTTTGGGTTGAATAACTAGTTCTTAAAAAGTTTCACCATCAGATTGATATGGTAAAATCAACATCTTCGTCACTGGCTTAACAGTGTGTACAATCGCTGAGGACTGAGGAAGCCTCCTGAGCTGATGTTCAGTTATGGTAATGGATATTTAGCTTCCGACAAGCACTGTAAGCGGTAGACCAATCACAACAGACTGGGCAATCTGGCCAAACAGAGCATAGCAGGCTCACGGAAAGGAGGGATTTAGAGAGACTGATTCATCCAGAAAATAATTTGAGAATCATTGAAATATGTGGTGATGTTCAATGTATATTATGAGAAAATTGAGAAAAGTTGATGCATGGAAACGTGTTTTAGGTGACCTCCAAAACAAAATTAGGAAACTTTAATATAGCATTAGGGGGCACTTTATTTTATATTTTGAATGGTAAAGCTGAATGTTCAGCATCATTGCAGTCTTCAGTCACAGGATCCTTCAGAAATCATTTAATAATTGGTGCTCAGGAAACCTTTATTATTATCATAACAGATTAAAACAGCAATTGCTTAAAAAAAAAAATGTATGTATATATATATACAGTCGTGCTCAGAATTAACGGTACCCCTGGTAAATATGATAAAAACTGTCTGTAAAAAATAAATCTGCATCGTTTATCCTTTTGATCTTTCATTCAAAAAATTGCAGAAAATCTAACCTTTCATTGAATTAAAAGAATTGAACGTGGGAGGGAAATCACATTATGAAATAAATGTTTTTGTCCAAAACACGTTGGCCACAATTATTGGTACCCTTTTATTAAAAGCTTTTTGCAATCTCCCTTTGACAAGATACCAGCTCTGAGTCTTCTCCTATAATGCCTGATGAGTTTGGAGAACACCTGACCTGAGATCAGAGACCATTCCTCCATACAGAATCTCTCCAGATCCTTCAGATTCCCAGATCCATGTTTGTGCTTCTTCTCTTCAGTTCAGCCACTCATTTTCTGTAGGGTTCAGGTCAGGGAACTCTGACTGTCATGGCAGAAGCTTCATTTTGTGCTCAGTTACCCATTTTTGTGTTGATTTTGATGTTTGTTTTGGATCATTGTCCTGATGGAAGATCCAACCACGGCCCATTCTAAGATTTCTAGCAGAAGGCGTCAGGTTTTGATTTTTTATCTGTTGATATTTGATAGAATCCACGATCCCATGAATCTGAACAAGAAGTCCAGGACCTCCAGCAGAAAAATATGCCCACAACATTAAAGATCCAACGGTATATTAAATTGTACACATGGGGTACTTTTATCCTTGTGTGCACCAAACCCATCTAGCATGTTTGCAGCCAAAAAGCTCTTTTTTTTAGTTTCATCTGACCACAGAAGCCTGTGCCGTTTGAAGGTCCAGTCATGTCTGACAATTGAATTTGCTGGAGTTTGTTTTTGGAGGAGAGAGGAGGATTTTTCTTGAAACCCTCCCAAACAACATGTGGTGATGTATGGGTTGTTTGATTTATTTTAGTAGGCTTTCTGACCCCCAAGACTCAACCAATCTCTGCAATTCTCCATCTGTGATCCTTGAAGAGTCTTTCGCCACTCAAACTCTCCTCCTCGCTGTGCATTAAGGCAATATAGACACACGTCCTCTTCCTGGCAGATTCGTAACATCTTTAGATGATTGGAACTTCTTAGTTATTGCCCTGATGGTCAAAATGGGGATTTTCAATGCTTTAGCTATTTTCTTACAGCCACTTTCTATTTTGTGATGCTCAACAATCTTTTGATGCACATCAGAACTAAATTCTTTGGTTTTACTCATTCTGATGAATGATTAAGGGGATTTGGCCTTTGTGTTTCCTCATATTTAAACTCCTGTCAAACAAGAAGTCATGCCTGGACAATTTCATGTTCCTAGTCACCCTGGTGTGCTAAAAAAGGTAAATATTAATGGGAATATACTTCAGAGATATTTCACTCTTAAAAAATGTTAGGGGTACCAATAATTGTGGCCAACTTGTTTTGGAGAAAAACATTTATTTCATTATGTGATTTCCCCCCACTTTCAATTATTTTACTTCAATGAAAGGTTAGATTTTTGGCAATTTTTTGAATGAAAGATCAAAAAGATAAACGATCTTATTTTTTACAGACAGTTTTTATCATATTTACCAGGGGTACCGTGAATTCTGAGCACGACTGTATATATATATATATATATATACTGTATACACTCACCTACAGGATTATTAGGAACACCATACTAATACTGTGTTTGACCCCCTTTCGCCTTCAGAACTGCCTTAATTCTACGTGGCATTGATTCAACAAGGTGCTGAAAGCATTCTTTAGAAATGTTGGCCCATATTGATAGGATAGCATCTTGCAGTTGATGGAGATTTGTGGGATGCACATCCAGGGCACGAAGCTCCCATTCCACCACATCCCAAAGATGCTCTATTGGGTTGAGATCTTGTGACTGTGGGGGCCATTTTAGTACAGTGAACTCATTGTCATGTTCAAGAAACCAATTTGAAATGATTCGAGCTTTGTGACATGGTGCATTATCCTGCTGGAAGTAGCCATCAGAGGATGGGTACATGGTGGCCATAAAGGGATGGACATGGTCAGAAACAATGCTCAGGTAGGCCGTGCTTAAATGCTTAAACGATGCCCAATTGGCACTAAGGGGCCTAAAGTGTGCCAAGAAAACATCCCCCACACCATTATACCACCACCACCAGCCTGCACAGTGGTAACAAGGCATGATGGATCCATGTTCTCATTCTGTTTACGCCAAATTCTGACTCTACCATCTGAATGTCTCAACAGAAATCGAGACTCATCAGACCAGGCAACATTTTTCCAGTCTTCAACTGTGCAATTTTGGTGAGTAGCCTCTTTTTCCTATTTGTAGTGGAGATGAGTGGTACCCGATGGGGTCTTCTGCTGTTGTAGACCATCCGCCTCAAGGTTGTGCGTGTTGTGGCTTCACAAATGCTTTGCTGCATACCTCGGTTGTAACGAGTGGATATTTCAGTCAAAGTTGCTCTTCTATCAGCTTGAATCAGTCGGCCCATTCTCCTCTGACCTCTAGCATCAACAAGGCATTTTCGCCCACAGGACTGCCGCATACTGGATGTTTTTCCCTTTTCACACCATTCTTTGTAAACCCTAGAAATGGTTGTGTGTGAAAATCCCAGTAACTGAGCAGATTGTGAAATACTCAGACCGGCCCGTCTGGCACCAATAACCATGCCACGCTCAAAATTGCTTAAATCACCTTTCTTTCCCATTCTGACATTCAGTTTGGAGTTCAGGAGATTGTCTTGACCAGGACCACACCCCTAAATGTTTTGAAGCAACTGCCATGTGATTGGTTGATTAGATAATTGCATTGCTGAGAAATTGAACAAGTGTTCCTAATAATACTTTAGGTGAGTGTGTATATATATATATATATATATATGCTTTTATTAAAGCAACACCAATTAACTTTTCCTCTGTGGTCGCCCTACAAGATGGAAGCGGAATTGTCCCATTGTATGTCTCATTAGAACTAGAAACGCGACCCTATCTGGCAATCTTACATAGCGTGGATATACCAGATAAAGGTCCGCAAAACGGCGGCATAAGTGCATTTCACCATGTCACGACTTGATGAACCACTGAAAAGATTTTGGAAACATTATTTGAAGGTAAAAAATCCTACTTTAGTTGCTTTAAGGTATAATACAGATGTATTTTTAAACTTTATTTCTGATATTCTTTCTACACAGCTAATTGGAAATTTTAGAGGTCAGTAATGTGAAAGTTATCAATCCTCATCTATTTTGATTATAGACCACAAACATTCAGCATAAGATGCAGTTTGAATTTAGAACTTAATTCTCCATGGCAACATTTACCTCATAGTCTCACGACTTACAGAGCTATAAAGAGAAACCAATAAACTTTTCATTGTTATTTCTCAGTGTTCACATTTTACTTCTTTAAAAGCTTTGCTGATGCCTCTCAGCAGATTTAGCACAAGGGCAGGATGTGCACAAAAAGTTAATAACTGATATAATTTAACGAAAAAAATTGATAGAAAGTGTCCAGATGGGATTTATACCTTGCAGTAGTTATACCTACAAAATAAGGTGCAATGTACGAAGGAATAGAGGAACGAGCATATCACAACGATAAGCATTAAACATGAGTCATTATACCAGCTACACAACAAGGGCACTTCTACCATTCCCGAGAATGTGAGCTCAGGGAAGACGCTGTTTGTTTGCCGTACATCATTTAGGTCTCCTGAATGATTGTATTTTGTTCTGTTTTGACCATTTTCTACCTTTGTACCCACACAGACTCAGCAGGGACAGATAAGAGCTAAATGTGCAGCTCCAATCAGAAGTATCTTGTCGTGCCACACACGCAGTGACCTGGCCTGTGGAGATGTCTTTCACTTATCAGGAAGGAGAAAGCAGAAATCTCTTTCTCTCTCTCTCAATCTCTACCTGCCGAGGCCTGACAGAATACAGAGGTGTATGGGAAGTCAGTCTCTGCTGATAACAGCCCAACTTCACATGTCAGCAAATAGGTTTCCATTTCGTTTTTGAAGTTCATTGGTGCTTATCCACACAAACACGCCATCAGCTCATGTAAGTAAGAAATGTAAAGAAAGAGAGAGAAGGATGTAAAGAAAGAGACAAGAGGTAAACATTAGGGCTGAGGTCCCTAACAGTTCTTGTGAGACGTCTCATCTGGAGCAAGAAAAATTATGTAACAATGCACTAAAATGCAGTTTTAGCCTCTCTTCAAATCTCTCACAAGTGACAGGCTTGAAACTGCACATTCTGATGGCACAATTACACTGACAGCTTCCAGGTCTGGCTTAGAGTGTGACTACACTCTTCCAGAAAGGAAGGCCAGGGAAGGGAATTGCATCTCAAATCCATGTTTGGCTCCATTTGGCAAGACCACCATAACAGGGGAAAAGGTAAGGACTGACTTTGAAAGGATTTCAAACCAGTTATAAAACTCATTAAAGAACTTCTGCTTTCAAAAATGTGTAGGAATCTTAAACATGTTGTGATGTCAAAGAAATTAATAGAAAATATTTGCTATACTTTTGACATGAGTCAGCAGTTTTCAATGAGGAAAACTCAGTTTTGAATATAAAAGATTGAAAGCTTTTTGAAATGAAGTGTATGGTCATACACTACAGTTCAAAATAATGGGTAACACTTTAGAATAATGGTCTGCATTAGGTAACTACCACTAGGTCTTGAAGATTGTCTTTTTTGCTCAGAGCATGGTCATAAATTGCATCATAATTATTTAAGTGTGTTACTTAGTCTCTCTGCAGGAAGTAGTTATCTGGACAATTTTAGTGATTTTGTTTTTTATTTTCAAACAATGGTCCAGATTACAGCAGTTAGTACAGTGACTAACGCTTGAGTAATTTATGCATTTTATGACCATGTTAAACATAAAAAAGAGAGTTGATTGTGTCTGAGACACGTTAATGTTGTGATTAGTAATTTTATATTGTTAATAATTGAATGAAGGAACTACGCTTTCATATAGCGCTTTACTATGTCCTGTACACCCAAAGTGCTTTACAATCATATCAGAGATCTCTCCTCATTCAGTAATCATTAATAACCTAATAAGGAACTATCTTTCTCCAAAATTTGCTATTACTTACTGATTAGTTAAGCTTGTTTCCATATTGTTAATAGCTGAAGTGTTAATGTAGTACTACTCATTTGTCCTGCATTAGTTCCTCATAGTTACCTATTAATGACAGCATTATTCTTAAGTGTTAACAAATATTGTTACAAAAAATTGTTTCAAATAAATGCTGTACTTTTGAACTTTCTATTCATTAAAGATTCTGAAGAAAATGTATCACACATTTCACTCAAAAGTAATCAGCACAACTTCAACATCGATAATAATATGATTTTTTTCCTGACCAACAAATCAACATATTAGAATTATTTGATCAATTGACCTAAAGACTAGTGAAAACTTTGGCTTTGCCACCACATAAATAAATTACATTTTAAAATATGTTAAAGTAGAAAACTCAAATTAAATTGCATTCATATCTCACAATATTACTGCTATTACTGTATTTTTGCTCAAATAAATGCAGCCTTGGTGAGCAGAAAAAAAGCCCTTTTCAAGCAACAAACACTTAAATGAATCCACAAAAAAATTACCTTAAAACCAGTTGCTTAAAAGTAATTGCAACGTGGCTTGATATTTTGTTATCTATCATAAAATGAAATTCAGATGCTTGCGTGTCCAAAAACTTTTTGGGCCACTTTATACAAGAAGTCAAATTTTCATTAATTTGCACAAACAATAAGAAGTTACTGTAGGAGAATGATGGTTCGCTTAAAAATCACAACGTGCCACAGACATATCCCCAAATCGATTCAGTAGTTAAACATAAATGAAAAACAAAAGACATATCACCAAATGCATTAGATCTCTTCAATAATCTATTCATTTCTAACCTCTGTGGAATGAGCTTAAAAATCTAAGCGTGCGTCTTGGCATGCACTTATTTGACGAGGAGGCTCGGTTGCTGCAGCAACGACAATTATAATAGCCATCGCACGAGGGATGCTTGTGTTTTTCTGTCTTCAACTTGAGCAGCTGTACACGTTCTGCATACATTCTCTATAATTTCACACCGCATTTCAATGTAGCATCATCTAGCGGAGTATATTTCTCAACCATTTTAAGATAATTAAGTGGTCAGCCTGCCAGTAAGCCATTAAGAAAATCACAAAAGCATCAATACTCTAATTCTCAGCCTTAAGGCAAGCGGGCATCGATTCTGTCACTTCCAATGGGCTGGTGCTCTATACTGAGGCCACAAGCCTTACTTCTATTGAAACAGATTTTGCCTAAAGTTTTCTCTTCGTGGCAAGGTTTGCAAAAGGCAATTGTGTTTGTGATGTAGAAAATAAAAGCAATCTGCTTTGGATCATAGAGTTTGACCTGAATTTGATTCCCATAGCTTGCTGTAGAAGCTTCTGTTTGAAACTCGGCTCAACTTCAAACTGTCAAAATACCCCAGCACTTGAGGAGCTGGAGATTGTGCTCTGTTATTTCTAAATCCGTATCCAGGAGAGAGCAGATGATCCACATTTTAGCAGGAAATGCCCAATGTGTTTAAAATGCAAGACATTAAGACACAAATAGAGCAGAACCGTAAACACTGTGAACATTGAAATGTCATCTTAATCTCTTTAAGCTTCAGTTCTCTAAACAAATACTCACCCCTCAAAAGGAATTTACCCTGATTTTGCGTGTGATGTTCGAGGAGGTGGTTTATTTTTTTATGAGATGAAGCCGTGGGAGTGCAGACGACCTCAATGAAATGGAAACGAGCCCAAACTGCATCTGGAGGTTTGGTGGATTCTTGTGTGAGGCTTCAATCTGAATTGAAAGTCTTAGACAAATGTTTAATGCATTTATTTATGATTTGGGGTGACTGTCTCCATCACCTTTCCCTTGCTCTTCTCTCGATGACGGCTCTTCAATCAATCAGCCAATTGTGAAATACAACTTCCCTTTAATATGCTTAAAATATGGAGTGCGCATGCAAAATAAATTCCAGCCAAACTGGCTCTTATCTCTCTAACTGATGGGGCAATGCTTCAGAGGACTATTTTCTCATTTTTAAAATGTGTCTGACAGTTGAAAAACCTAATTGCTCAGGTCCCTCGTCATCTCATTAAGAAGCATAGGTGCATCTCAGAAAAAAGTTAAACGCATTATTAGACGGGCTGGCAGGAGATGGATTGTGAGCAGCATCATAGAGGGCTTGATACCCGCTTCACACTCGCATCGAATGAGTTTCTCTCTTCAATCAAGGAACAATAAATTTGTACGAGGCTGACTACCCAGACAGCCTGACAGACAACTGCCATCATCTAATTGGTGGCAGAGGTCTATTATTCAGAGTGAAAGGGTATAAATCACTCTCTCACAATAAAAGAAAATGCTCTGGAGAAACTTAAGGTGGGAAATGAATCCTGAGTGAAATCAAATGGCCATTGAGAAATGACTGTTTGCTTCAGACGATTATTGTCCTAGCCGTTTTTCCAGCACATATGCCTGGCCATTCACTTCAGCCTCTCGGCAGCTTTTGACGGGTGGAGGAATAGAAAGAAAAATGGATGGACAACGATTGAAATGGAACTTCAGAAGGGTTACTTTTCGTCTCCCTTTCACATGAAGAGCAGGTTAGAGTGTTCAAGTGCGAGTGGGGGAATTGAAGACCACTGACATCAGCAAACACAGATATGGCTAAAGTGCAGCAATTGCTGACTCAGGACCAGTGAGTGACATCTTTTAAGTGCACAGATGATGCTTTTAGAGACATCATGGCTTGAGAGGACAGAACGGGTTGTGACTCTTGCTACACCATTGACTGTCGAGTTGTCTGGGGGGGTTGGATACAGTGACGCATCGTCAGGGAGTATTTTGTTCTGTGACTCACCTACCATATATAGAGAAGCTATTGCCGAGGCGCTGAAGGGAAGAGCTATCCATCTTTCTAAGGGTCACATTTAGGGTTGCCAACTTCAGCAGAGGAAAAGAAGTGTCACTGCTAGTCATTTTTAGGAAAATAAGCTCTTTCTTATTATCACATATGACATTAGAGATTTAAGTAAACCATTGGTGGCAGGAGACAACTGATGAATGAAATGAAAAAAGAAATGCCTACAGTATGTGTCTATAAAAATGTGCTTGACTGAATTAGGTGCTAAAATGCATTTGAGATGCAATCACTTTGATTTTGGCTCAGTGACAAATGTCAACCTGAACTGTCACGCATCATTGCACACATGTCAGTTTGGCTTCTACCTTTGCTAGTGCAAATAATAACACTAGAGAATTTTGACTGTATACATATTCAGACTGATTTCATTGTTTTAAGGAATTTATACATAACATTTTCAAATTTTTTGTTCAGATATATACACATTGAAACATTCAGAAAATATGGGCATAATGGCAGCATCTAAAATACATATATTTTTAAAAGTATTTGCATATGCTTTAGAAACATAAACATCTTTACCAGTCTTTTATATTTATACTATAAATAAACGGTTAAATTTTTATATATTTAGGTTTTTATTTTATCTGAAACTGTCAAATGATGCAAATGTGATGCCATTGAACATTTCATTAATCTGAATGATTGATTGATTCAAATAAAATCCACTAATTAATTCCATGAATTCAATATGAACCTAAAAATATTTGTCAACATTTGAGTCTCTAAAGTTGTTCATAGGTGAAATGCTTATTATTTTATATGCTGTCAATACCTTAATAATGTATAAATTTCAGTGTGTGCAAACATACAAAATATATATGTGTCATATAATACATGTAATTTGCTAAGATAAAAAAAAAGAGTATTTTAAGTGTATCTTAACTCTATCAAAAAAAAATCAAGTAACTGATTAAAAATGGACTGACTGACTTTTTTTTTGGGGGGGGGGGGGGGGGGTAAAATGGAAAAGATAGTCAACAGCTACTAGTTACTCTCCCTTGGAATTAAAGTGTAACCCTTGATACTTCTGTCAGTGTCAAGTGTAACATTGGTGTAATTTAACAACAGCCCCTCACACAACTTGAACACAGTGTATGTGTGTGTATCTGCTTTACATTCATACATGTATACACAATTTGTTTTTCACACTAAACACTTATTTTTAACATTGACACGTTTTCTGATTCAACTGAAATTAAGTTGGTTAGTTATTATAACGTATATATGTATATATATATATATATAAAGTGTTTTTTAGTTATTTGGCCTAAACAAAAATTATAAACCAGATTATCCATATTATAAGGGCGGGTCACCCTATATGGCACATTGAAAATGGACTGCAAAATGGGGTAAGTGGGAATGCTAACTCAGACTCAGAGATATTGCTTACCTGAGGTTGTGAAGAAGTAAGTTATTAGACTGTGGATAAGAAGTGCTGTGCTGTGGTACAGTGAGCACTCACACAGATTATTTTATTCAGTGTAAACAGAGCAGCCAGCTATATTCTGATACAAGCCCCAAAAAAAACGAGAGAGAGAGTTGAAATGCTACGCATGTTATCAACAATCTCACCTACTGTTTTTTACTGTGATTACCAGATGGTGAGGCTAATTCATTCTCATCCCTTGAGAGGAACGGTATGTTTTTACATTCTTATGGAACCAATTCAAAATCGTTGGATTTCGAAGAAAGCAGAGGTTTCATTGGGATATCAAAAGAAGTACTCCTGAGAGCTGTGGGTTTCTCCCAGTCCCCAGAGCAAAGGCCAGATCATTTCTAATGCCTTTACATTTCATCAATATGTTTAGAAATTAAAGTGTTATCACTCATTGTGTGCATTGTAGGAATCTTGAATCAATGTGCAACACCCAATAAAGCTGTACGGAGGAACAAAAGACTGCTTAATGAAAACCACATAAGGACAAATAATTTCCCCCCCAAAACAATTCAGCACAGACTCCACCCTGCATCCGATTCTAAAGATTTCATTGGTCATGTGAAACACAGTGTTAACTGCCAACAAACAAACACCAAATCCAAACCCCACCCTACACCTTAATTTTAACCAATGAAATTGGCTGCAGGGCAGGATTTGCACTGAACTGGTTTGGAGGGGAAAATCACGGCACTATGACGTCTAAAGCCCCGTTTAAACCTGATATTAAAATGCGTTTTGGTCGATGAGTATACGAGGCAGACACATACAGTACCTGTTAACACCTGTGTTTTAATCTGTCTCTTTTGTCCACTTTTGACCACTTATGTCCTGATTTATTATCGGGAGGGTTTTTACAGAGAGCAGGAGCTTTCGTTTCTGCTCTGTCAGCCGCAAGACAACACCGAACGCGGTGAGTGCGTGTTAGAAATCGGGAATGGTGAGAGAACATTGTGCTTGGTACGTTTTCGTCTGCAAACCAAACTTGTCTTCAGCCGACAAAGTTTAAAGGGGTCATGACATGAGAAACCAAATTTGCCTTGATCTTTTGGTATATAACAGATCTATGTACTATTAAAACTTCCTGCAAGTTTCATAGCTTAAGACGTCCTCCCCATTATAAACGAAGCATTTATTTAATCAAGCTCTAAATACAGCTCGTTCTGGATCCATGGTTAGAAGTGACGTCACGGTTAGAAGTGACGTACCAGTCGTTTGCATATGACCGCCTCCAGCGCAGGACAACTACGCCTCATTTCGCATCATCGCATGCGTTGTCAAGCAGCGAGTGGGTCTGTTTACAAGATACAACATGTTTGAATACGCCGCCGAACGATCCAGACGTCAGGGGAAGCAGTTGGATGCAGTTTATTTGCAGCATATGCAGCGCGCCAAAGCCTTATTTGAACGGTGAGTGATCAGATGAGTGTGACAGGGCATGTTACTGAAAGAACGAGCAGAGAGCGAGCGAGAATTGACACGATGGTAAAAGATTGGAAGACCGGAGTTTCACGTGGTGGAGCATTGTGTAGTCTACATGTGATACAAAATGATTAACGTTAATAATTTATGCATAAGCAGCACTGACGTTAGCCAATCATAACAGTGGGCGTTAACATTGAACTCTTAAAGGAGAACTCCGGTCAATTTTAACATTGAGCTCCTTTTTTTTACATTTTGGAGTGATGTCAGTACAGAGAACAACGACAAAAATCGGCGTTGCCTACACCGTGTTATCGTCTTTTAAAATTAGCTCCCTGTTGACCATAATGGGGCAAGTTTTAAACCTGCTTTTAGCCTCTTAACATCCTTGATATGTCATTACAAGTGCACAGCCATGTGAGTGGTGTTATTAAGAGTGAACACGGCCAATCTGACTGGAGTAGATGTGAAAGATATGAATAAAAATGATGTTAATTCAGCCAGCTCACATACATATAAATACATATATTAATAATAATATATATAAATACAGGTATGTGAGCTGGCTGAATTAACATCATTTTTATTCATATCTTTCACATCTACTGCAGTCAGATTGGCCGTGTTCACTCTTAATAACACCACTCACATGGCTGTGCACTTGTAATGACATATCAAGGATGTTAAGAGGCTAAAAGCAGGTTTAAAACTTGCCCCATTGAAGTCAACACAGGGTGTACATTTTAAAAAGACGATAACACGGTGTAAGCAACGCCGATTTTTGTCGTTGTTCTCTGTACTGACATCACTCCAAATGTACAAAAAAATTAGCTCAATGTTAAAATTGACCGGAGTTCTCCTTTAAAGGGGAAACACGTCCAAAACAGACTGTTTGAATCAGAGGTGAGAAACAGGGTGGGAAAATGTCACAAATCACTACATTTTAAAAGTTTTTTTTTTACAAAAAACTATAGTAATACTATAATTGCATCTAAGGGAACATAATAAAACAAAACAAAAAACCAGTTGACGCATGGTCAAAAGTGTCAATTAAATGACGCCTTGGGGTGAGAATGCGTTGCATGTCATGACCCCTTTAAATCCCTTCTGGGATTTCTGGAAGTGGTCGAAAGTGGACAGGTTCTATGGAAACCTTTATTTTTAAGATTGTAAGCAATCATCTGACACAGTCAGTGTTGGGTATAATGGATTACTAAGCAATTAATTACTGGAATTTAATTTAATTCCTTGTAAAAGTAAGGGATTACTCTTAATTTTTCTGTAATTATTTACAAAGGAAAAATGTGTATTGTTCAACTGGTTGAGGTTGATATGAGATTAAGAAAGTAATTAGTAATACTTTTTAGAGAGAGTAATTAGTACAGTAATCTTATTACACTGTTGAAGATTAGCTAGTAATTAATTCTTTATTTAAAGTAACTTACCCAACACTGCTTAATGTTATTACAGGGACAATCCTGGAGTAACCTGGGGTTAATGCCTCACTGAAGAATCCAATAGGGATAGTTCAAGGATCAATCCTTCCAGATGTAACATGCGAGTGAAAAAAAATTATACAGTATGTTCTAAATAGTTCAATAATTTATCAAAAAAATCACACCATGCAATATAAAATATAAGTCTGTTTTATACTGTGAAAAATGAGAAATGGCAAAACAACCACTACATTAATATGAATTGTTTTGTGATACGTTTTGCATTGCTGCCAATGGGTAAACATGTTTCTTGCCTGAAATGATTCAAAGTATTGTGTGTGTTTGAATTTCTGTATCTGTATCCATGCAATGCTTTTGCATTCAGGATGCACAGCTGCACTCCCCTGTGTAACGTGCTCTGAGATTATGGGAATCTGCTGACTTTCCATTTGATCATCCAACGTCATCACTCTGATAGAGGTTATACACATAAAAACACTGCGCAATACAAAGTGCTTCCTCGTATGATCAAATTCACTGTTACTATCTGATTAAATCAAAGATACCAGATGTGGGATATCAAATCTGTTAGGTGATGGAATTAGCCATGACTGCAGATTACCACTTCCAGGCAGAATGCAAATCTACAGAAAATCGAATCATTAATTCATAATGTATATTTTACACATACATCTTCAACTTTTGGTCTCTTTATTTACATAGAAAAATCTATAAAGAGAATAAATTCTTATCACAATCTCCTTTCTTTTAAAATAAACTTAGAACACATTAAAATGGATTCAAAAGTCCAATCCGAATGAAAATGCTCCATCTAAACACCTCAATCGTAATAAAAATGCACAAACAACAGTTATGTTTCCGCACATAACTGGAATAGGAGAAAGCATAATATAAATTTCACATTTCACCTTTTTAAGGAAGAAGGGTGAAATGAGTTGTGAGGTAATTGGGAGAAGCTGTTGTTGCCAATAAATGTGTTAGTTCTCAGTAATCTGTTGAGCATTTACCCCTGTTGCTCTATACACACTTCTGTCACTATATCTTACATCTACCATTTCCTTTGGTCCACATGCCCACAGAGTCTGTTCCGATGTGATTGTTCTGACTTTCAAATAGTTCTGTCTGCCAGCTGGGATCAATAGGGCTAATCCCTCCTGTAGACGCATCCTGTACTCACTAAAGCAGGTATTACTGGCACAGTGTGATCATTTTTTTCCCTGGTAGGGTCTCTGATGCTGTAGGCCCTCCTAGAACAGGGATAAACAAGGTTTTTATTAGTGTGCTGTATTTGTGGGCCACAGGTGTTTGAAACAGCAATTTCTTAGATAGTGGGAAACCTGCAGTACCCCTGGAATAAAATCAGAGTTCTAAGGAGTAATTAATTTGTTTTTACTGAGATGTCATACAGGACAGATTTATGTAAAAAAAAAAGAAAGAAAAAAAAGAAAGAAAAAAGTGTTCTGATAAAGTTATCAAAGACAAACGCCTTTTGAATTTTAGTTCAATTTTTTTTATTTGAATCGAATTATAATTGAGATAGCAATGCACTTTGCTAAATTGTAAATTAATTTAAATTCAAAGAATTTCAAACAAGTTTTTTTTTAAAAGCAAGGTGTACAATGCATACTGTAAATATTCCCTAAACAAAGGTAGATAGACAGATAGACAAACAGACAGACTGTGAACTTCCTGCAGTGTTGACCAATTCATTGCAAATTGCAACTCGTGAATTGAAAATAGGCTAATTCCTCAATCCTGAATTTTGTACAACACAGCTATACCAATTACATAAAGGAAATGAACAGAATTTCATACAGCAAATGGATTGTGTTTTACTGCTTTTGCTCATTTTCTTTAGCCATTCCCAAGAGTGCTAATAAGATACAATGTTTGCTACGGAGAATGAATTCAAACATTGACTTGAGTGTATGTTTACAAAGCATACAGCAAATTACTGAGGAAAAATAGGATGCCATTGCTGGGGAACTACTGTTAACAGGACCTATGAGTAATAAAACTCCTTGAATATTTAAGCAGCCAGACAATATGGATTAATTCACAAGACGCTACTGACATATCATAGTTATCCTGATACCGAGAGAAGAATAAATGCCATTAGCTACTCTCCCACACCTCCTCGGGGCGGGGTGGAGACGGCCTTGCTCTGGACTCATGATAATGTGCTCCTTTCTCTCTCTCTCTCTCTCTATTTTTTTTTTGTGGTTTCTGCAGCATTATTTTCTGCTGACTGCCATTATCTACCATTGGTGAACATCTATTCTCGATCGCAGTGCCCCCTCCAAGAGAACCTTCATGGTAAATCCCCCACTTACCAGTGCTCTCAGTGGGAAAGCAATCACTCAGCGTCAACCCACCTTCGCAGATGCCGTGAGTCTCGTAGGATGCACCTACCTTAACTAAGGTCGCACAGAGCCACTCATCTTTGCATCTGTTTGCATGGAAACAGCAAAAAGAAAAAGAGGCTAAAAATGCTAACAAGCTCCTTGGAGGGTTTCAGCAGTGTGTAGCATACAAAGTGACAGGAGGTCAACCAAAATGTATATCTATAACAATTATGAAAGAAGGGGAACTGCAAATATACATTGATTGGCCCTCTAGCTGCCACCTTCTAGGCCAGATCTGAAGCAACCAAGGCCCCAAGGGTGTTCTTGCACTACAAAAGCCGCGTGACCTCCGTTATCTTGATGGCCCGCCTGTAAAAAGCGGTGATTAGCAGTGACCTCTAAGCAGTGAGAGCAAAGACGGTAAGACCATTCCCTCCAAAAGCACATAAGCGGCAACATGGCTGCCGCAGGCTCTCGAGCCTGCAAACTTCCTCTTCCATCTGTTCTTCTCAACATTATCGAAAGAGAAACAGGGCGAGACAAGGTGGTGGGGGGAAATCTCTCCTCAAGCCAAGCGTGCATCCTTGTGATGACAGACTGCTGGAGGCTGAGCATCATAGCAAACAATCCTGTTAGATTTATAACAAGAGGCCCAAAGCACTGGCTGAAGGCCATCTCATGCTGAGAGCTGGGAGATGTACACAAGATGGATGACCGAGACCAACCGGTAAATACTGCGTGAACAATGGACCATTGTGGACGAGTCACTGAGGACACCCTTGCTTTTAGTTCAGCTCTCATATTTATATTGCCGTAGTTACTTTTTAATGCGTTCATGGCATACAAACATTTTTCTTTGATCTTATCAAAAGTGCATTCATTTGTGATCCTCATAGAAGACAGAGATGAAAAATGTGAGCCATACATCTAGCCAATGTATAGGTCTATGACATCACATAGGCTACATGAATTATAATGCTGCAGGACAAAGACTATTTAATCACACTCAATGTAGAAACATTTTATTTCGGAGCGTAACGTCCTTTCACCTGCCCAATCTGCAAAAGCCAGCAGTGTTTGTGTTGAATTCTCCTCCTCTCATCCTTATTGCTCCAAATCAATTGGATATATCAGTTTCATAACACACTTCCCCACCTCTGTGAAAGAGTCTGGGCCCTTAGTGAGGACGACTATGGCTGAACGAACATATGACTGATTGGCTACAGATAGTGTTCTGGCAGGTGCGCACACTTTGGGGCGAAGTCTACGAGTCCACATTCCCCTGAGTCAGTGCCACTTGTCATTCAGGTGATCAGACAGGGGAAAAGATAATGTCGTATCTGAAGTCAGCCTATAAATCAGCTCACAAACTCTTTTAGACTTCCTCTCAGCTCATCTGATAAACATTAGCATCTGCTGTCTGTGTATGGTGGTTTCTTGTAGCACTGACCTGAACAATTATCAGACGAAAGAAGCATTACAAAAATGTTTGCAGGGTTTGTAATGGAAAAACATCTCTAAAAACCATTGAGGCATCAAATGGTCTTTCTCTAAGGATGTAAATGCAGGCTAAGGGAGGCTCGGAGTGCTTGTAGATGTGGAATGTAGAGGACAATGACCTTTTCCATGAGCAGCAGAGGGACTAGAGACAGCAGCTGGTTGGTAAGAGGGTACAGCTGCCTGCATCCAGCACAGAATCAGGGACCCACATAGAGCAATTACCTATTTCAATGATGATGGTGAAAAATATGTATATTAAAGCCATATAATGGAAACCAGGTTTTGAAATCAAGGTATCAAACCATTTGACGTAGATAGGCTATAAAATCTCCTCTCCAGTCCACCAAGATAATATATGGAAACTAACCCATATTAACATATGACTGACCTCATTGCGAGTTTAGCAGATTCCACTCATGATCCTTTGGGAACAGCATTCATAAAGCAGTCAAAAACTGTTTAACAGTTTAAACTATTCAGTTATCAGCAACTTGCCCTTGAGGTAACACTCAGGATTCAGAATTGCAGTATATAAACACACTTTTCTGTTTAAAAGTTTGGGGGTCAGCAAAATTAGTTTATTTTAAAAGAAATTCATACTTTTATTCAGGAGGACACATTAAATTGCTCAAAACACAGAGTGCAATGCTACAAAAGATTTCCATGTCAAATAAATGCTGTTCTTTTGAAGTTTTTATTTTATATGAAGTTATGTATCAGGGTTTCCACAAAAAATGATTAAGCAGCACAGTGTTTTCAACACTGATAATAATAATAAAAAATTCCTTGAGCACCAAATCAGCATTAGAATCATGTGACACTGAAGACTGAAGTAACTTTCTAATAACTTTTCTCCAAAGGAATGAATGATATTTTTTGTATTAAGATATTAAACAGCCACTTGGAATTGAAATTAAAATCTTGCTGTCCCTCAACTTTTGAACAGTAGTGTCTATGTACAGTTTAGTTCAACTTCAGATCAAATTCATGAATATCTTTCCAAATATGCAAAAATTAGAAACGAGCACCTGAAGTTTAGTTATGCTAAATAAAATATTAGTACAACTAAATAACAATAAACCCCTGCACCCTGAAGCAAAAAACCTTGAATAACATTGTAAGTGAGCTTATAAAATTATGTATTAAAAAATTCTGGAATATTTAGGAAACCCCTCGAGGATTTTAAAGATGTGGACAAAAACGTGTCTGTTTTCTCTGAGGTCGTAATGCACATAATCAGTTCAGTGTCCAACACTGAACGGAAATTACATAAACTCAGATAGAGATGAATGCTGGAGTGAATGTAATTGGAAAACCATCCAATTGCTTTCCTTCGCAGATCCACTGATATTTTTGCTCTTTATTCAGGCAACCTGTGGTTATCACTTTTCTCTTCTTTTGTATTTTCTCTCAGCATGCAGAATTTGAGCACAATGACAGCGTGAGATCTCTACCAAGAAGATAGCGTCTCATTTCTTGTCTCTTCCTAAAAAGTGCAGGACTCAGTGGTGTCCCACTTATTGTTACAGGACTGAGGGACCCAGGAATTTCAAATAGACAAACACTGCTCATTTTTTTTCTCGCCTTCTCTCTCTTTTTTCGATAATCTCTTTTATTATTGTCCTTCTCTGTATTTCCTTCTAAGTCTAACTCTCTCTTTTCCACTTGTTTATTTCAGTTCTTGCTCACTTTTTCTCTCATTCTTTTATCCTCGCCGACTCTTTCCACAGGATAAAGACGAACAGGACTCAGCAGTATCTTGCAGCCATTCCTGTGACAGGAACAGGAGGCTGCTGAGATGGAGATAAATGGGGAAGCTCAGGAGGGGTAAGCGTTGACATTTGAAGCTTTTGACATTAAGAAGGGATCAGCTTTTCTGACTCAACTTGTTTGGTACTTTCACTCATTAATGTGGCTGAGAATATTGAGTTTTAATGTGTGGAGTGTAAATGACTCAGAACTTCGAGCTCCATCATCACCTTCATATTATCAGATGTTTGAATGCTACTTAAACTAATAACGCACTGGAGAGACAGAACATTGAACTAGAGCATAATTATCAAATAAATAGATTTACATAATTCAGTAGAATGAGACCGAAACAAAAGTATTTCAGTTAGTGGGGAAAATTGTACTGTCAGAGCTTTCATTTAAATGTGCACTCTGTAATTTCTTTCTGAAAAGTTTTACACAAAGAAATAAACCGTACCAAGGCGGCCTGTAATACCTGGAGAGAGCCATCTGTTTGCATTCCCATTCATCTCAATGCCAGTTACTCTGCAGGCGCAGGAACCCTAGAAAATACAGGATGTCATTTCAAACCAGCCATCTTTACTCTTTGCCGCTCGGTCATTCTGAAATATGTGTTCCACAGAAAAAAAGAAAACGTCCAAATAAAAGAATCAAGTTAGTAGCAAAACATCTACTATAATATTGAAAATAAATGTTTTTTTTTTGTTTTTTTTTACATATTAACAACACAATGTATTCAAAAATGATTATGAAATATTAGCCGTATAAATGTTTGTCAAAAACAGAAAATAAAAAATAAAAAAGCTAATTTTGAATGGCCATGAATGGAGACAGATGTTTTATGCAACATTAACAAAATACAGAAGGGGTTGATTTTGCAAAAATGACCAGCTGACTATACATAATCCTGCTTATAAATGTAGCTATTTATAAAAAATAAAAAAAATAATATTGCTTATTATTGATCAATTATTAGTTACTTGTAAAGCAATGTACAGTATGAAATAGTTTCAGTCAGTTATAAAGTGTTTAGTATAAAGTGCCCTATACTAAATGCTGCGACTGAATCAAGCATTCAGGCCAGATCTGTGTAATAATGTAGGTTAACTACTTAAAGTGAATTTGACTTTCCTTTTACTATGTCAACGAACAAGAACAAGTCAACAACCTGCAGCCAAGTTTGGCACTATCTTCTCTCAAAATAACAATGCTCTCTGTATCCGCGGCTGTCAACATCAGAGCGTAATCCTGCTTGACAAGAGCATAGACTCTACGTGACGCTTCATTCACATTCCAGTCCCATCATATCATGGTCCCTGCAAACACCTGAGAGGAATCTCTGTGCACGGGCCCCGGTTCAGGAGTGCCGGGCAGCAGCCAATGCGTGCACTGATCAAGTCCGCTGATGTTTACGCATGGCTTAACCTGCATGCGGTGGTCAGGCCATTTTTTTAAAGGCATCATGCTGTATCATTCAGTGGACTCTGAGCAGGGCTGACAGGGACACAGAGGTTCTGTGAGCTGTGATTCAAACTCTCACCTGTGTGATGTCAGCCCAGAAACCCCCACAACACATCTAAATGGATTTTTCTAATGCACTGAGAATACATTTAGTACACTAAGAACACATTTAAAAACAAGATTATAAAATTAATAATTTGACAAAAAAATAATATTGTAATATATTTTAAAAAGTCAATGTCAAAATAACATTAACAATGATAACATTTATTCCTCATTAACAATATTATTATTATTATTATATTAATTGTTAATAATTACTATATTATATAATTCATAATGTCAAAATGATAATAATAATAATAAAGTAATAAGTTATCATCATTATAATTAAATTACTATTGTAATTATTATAATAATGTATATTCATTATCATCATAAAACATTATTATAATTGAAGATTAAAAGACAAGCCTCAGTATTAATACATATTATTGTTATCAAAATTTATATTTTCTAATAATATTATAATATATTCTATAATATAATAATAATAATAATGTTGTTATAATAATTATTTAAATAAACAAGTTAAAATATCTTATCAATGTTTGGTTCTCAAGTAGGCCTATATTTATTTAGATTTTTTGTTTTTTACTGGAAAACAAGGGGAAAAATCCTGCTTAATACAAATATTTATTCTTATCCCTCATTCCCTCTCCACCCTGGGAACATGTGGAGGATGTATTTTAATAGGAATGTCTATTAAGTCTCAATTACCCTTATTATTATTCTATTGTTGTCTTAAAAAAATTTGATTCTAAAGGAAATTTAGCTTGTTCAGACATTTTTTACTAGAAAACAGATTAAGAAAAAGACTTTTTGCCATGTTCTTATCCCTCACTCCCTCTCCACATAGGAAGATGAGGAGGGAGTCCTCATTACCACCATCAACAATCACAGAGAACCTCTTGAATAATAATTAGATCATGTCTGAATGTGATCTGGAATGAGAATGCTTCACATGAAAACCCCTCTTATTCTGATCTCATTTAGCCGAATGAAAGCAAGGCTATTCTAATGTGGCAGAAGAGCCTTTACTTGCATTCATACACACACACACACACACACACACACACACCAAACGCCCAGGGCTTGCACGCATTAGGTAAAACCACAGCACCAGCATGATATTGATCCTTCACACAGGCTGTTGCTCTTAAGGGAATTGATAAGAATCCTTCTGAAAGAGAAGTAAACCTTGATGATTGTAATCAGGAGATATCATCATTGATTTTTCCGGCCCTTATTCCATTGTGTGGCAAATAAAGAAGCATTTCATTGCAAGGTGGCTCTCCTCTTTCCCTATCCAGCTCCAAGTTATTCTCATTAAATAGTCCATACTGCTGTGGCCTTTTCACTGGAGGGGAATATTGATATGCACCCTGCCCTGAGAGCCTACACACCCAGATTATCCAATAAAAGGTCCAGGTTACTTTTCTGCAGTGCTGCATTTCCAGAATTTAATTAAAACTATAACTGAATAAGTCTAATAGGACCTGCATAAATCCTGTTGCACAGCCAAGGTCTCATTTAATTCCTTCCTGATCTCTTTAATACACGATTACACAGTGACTAAGAGGACCTGCATCCTGATGTGTTTTGAATTAGGCTGCATTTTACGGTGGCAGTCATCTTTTACCTGCCACTGCATCTATAACAATTGATCACGTTGCACTGTTGTACGGGATGCTCTATAAAAATGCCCAAAACTATAGCATGCATCATGCACTTTTCAAGATTTCATATTTGCATCTCTCACATCTTTAGGCACAAACAATAAATTGTCCAATTCAATTCCAAAAGCCTGAACATGTCAACAATATCTTATTAACAGACAGCTTTTGTTTTAACAATCTCATAAAATGGAGAAAAAATGAAGTCTCCAAAAAATGTGTCAATGATTATCAAACACTTATTAAAATTACATTGTCGCAATTGGTCCAATTAGAATGAGCTAATTTAAATGATGACAGATATTGTTGCTCATCTAGCATGTCTTAACAATAACTTGTAACTTTGCAACAAATGATTGGCTCACAGTTATCACTGAACTTTTGTTTGCAAGTTGGATTTAAAACATAAGAAACATGCATGAACCTACAGTTCAAACCCATATAAAAGAGCTACAAAAAGAAAGTTATTTCTGCTTCAAAAATGCAGTAAATGAACACGCTGCCATCTAGTGGTCAACATCCCATCTCATCTGAATTCAACATAGGTTGTAACTGTAAAATGCATGAAAAGTATGGCTGCTTTCTTGCATTGCAGTGGATCAAAAATGAGTTGATTTAATTTTCTTCTTTTTGTTTTTTTTAGAAACGTTGAGTTCTTTTTTTTGCTGCTAAAATTTGAGTGTTAGAAACTGTTTTTTCCTGCTAAAATTAGAAAATTTGAGGTAACATTCATTTTTTAAATAATTAACTTTAAAATGATTTGAGTGTTTTACAAGAAAACTAATTTTCTCCCTTCAGAATTTCATGTTCAACTCAATGTGTGCCGTTTCTTGTGAAATGTACTTGCGATTTCTAAGGTAAAATTGTTCATACAGTAACATTTCAGTGTAAAAGAGAGAAACAATTTGCAGTTCTTATTACTCAGGAAAAATTGACACTGAGAAATTAAATCTAATTTTGCTTTGTGATCGGCCCCTGATGTCCTGTGAGGTCAATAAAACCCCGAATGCTTCAACAGTTTACCAACCACTAAACTTTACTTCATTTATGCATGAGCCGCAAAAATAAGCCTGTTTCAAGGTTAGTTAAATCATGCCTCCGGTGTAAAAACAGCAGTAATCAGGATGGATTAATATCTCAAGCAGGCCCGGGGGTAGCGTGCATCTCTGAGCGAATCACCTGAGCTGTGCACTGACAGCAAGGGTCAGCCTCACCTCCAGAGACCCGCTCTGTGTCACCTTCAGCAAGCACTCGGCCATGTGTCTGATCTGGGCATCCAGCTGGCTACCCTGCCTGATCAGAGTGAGGTTCATACACCTCAAACCAGTCTCAGGGTCATCTGGAAGGTCACTGAAAGAGTCTAGTGCTTCATCTACAAGTCTTAACCTTTGAGTCTCCAATCAAATCTCAAGATATAATGGAAAATCTGGGACAAGTTACAATCTTGCTAGCAGCCACAAATTACATATTGGATTTCATTACATGTGACAGATTTGAGGGAAAAAAAATGAATCTTGTACAAATGAGGCAAGTACACACAAAATCAATAATTCAATAAATATGCTGAGCTGTGAATGGGTTTAAGGAATGAAGGCAACGCATGTCAATTTGTTCTCATTAGCACATCCCACTCCATATGGAATGAATTTGATTAAATTTTTTAAAGTAAATGCTGAAGCTTCATTGGTTTTAGTCATCTGGAGAATGATATGCCCAGAGCAAGCATATCATTCTATAGTTGCCAAACTTACCAGACTTCTACATGTGCACAACTCACACATGGCTATTATTATCCTTATAAAGGCATTCACACTCGCTGTCACACTGTGTGTGTAATGTAAATATATGCTTAAGTTCAATAAGCAATTGACTGAATTACAAATCTCAAATTGTTTGAAATGACCTTGAAATAGTTCTATAGATGTTACACACACATTCTAACCAGACACTTTATTACACCTTTTGAACTGCTCGTTAACGCAAATATCTAATCAGCCAATCATATGAGAGCAGCTCTTTTGGTCATGGTCAAGATGATCTGATTAAGTTTAAAAGATCTGCCAGAGGTCAGAGGAGAATGGCCAGACAGACTTGAACTGATAGAAAGGCAACTAACTCAAATAACCACTTATTAAAACCGAGGTCTGCAGAAAAACAGCACTGAATGCAGTTGAAACCTTGAAGCACATGATACAACGCACTTTTAAAAGGGAGTGTGTGTGTGTGTGTTATATAGATAAAAAAAAAACAATAAAAAAAAAACACATACATACTGAATTGTAATTCAGTCAATTGCTCTTCCTGATCTATAGGGCAATTTTCTACATTTTGTGAACAAGATAATTGCACAAAAAAACAAAAAAACACTTCACACTTTAAATGCTTCATTCCAAACCCACTGCATCCATCCACATGAAGAGTATGAAAAGGTCAAAGTCTTCTAATACTTGCCAAGTGGAGTCTTAAGTACTCAAAATCGTGGCACGTTAGCATTTTAAAATGTAATTTGCTGTGGTTGTGCTTCGCCGCTGCGTGACTGTGCGGAAGAATTTTACCCTTTCCAATAGATAATGCTTTACAATGAACTCTGTTGAGCTACAAATGGCAATTTATCAGTTCAATAAAATACATTAATCACCTGTTAAGTAAAATAACACCATCTCCGCCTCGCTTTTACAACTTATATCTGTTCTACGAAAAGCCAAACCAGTGTTCATTTTAAAACCGGTGATTCTCCAAAACTTAGAGGTTTATCGTGCTCCATGTCAACTTTTCTCGCTCGCACTCCCACACCATACACTCATCAAAGAGGCCGAATCAACTTTTCTCTGACGAGAGGCAAGGAACAAACTTATAATAGGCTAACCATAGTGAATCAGGGTAAGACAAAAACCCCACGCTTTGGACAAAGGAATTATGTTGCATTTACTCATTAAAATTTTGTTTCTTGTTCAGGGTTTCTGCAGGTTTCACAAAGTCAAATTTAAGACTTTGTAAGACCTTTTTAAGACCATTATGAATGAAATTTAAGACCTACCGTATATCACAACATAAAAAATAATGACTTGTCTCGAAATGTTCCAACTTTAGTCTCGAAATGCTAGATTTATTTATTTTTTTTCGTTGCGGTTCAGGGCTTCCGTAAGGCACTGATGACCACAGAAAGATAAAAGGAAGATGGCTGACTTGGTCATAGCAGTGTAGACTTCTCTCCTTGCTGGCACATTGCGGAATAATGTGTGCATGGCTCTCAGCAGTTTCTCTACTTGCCACACGGAAAAGCCACTTTTGACAGCATTGTGTAACGTGTGGAGTCCACAGCTCCCCACAGAAACAAGTTGAGAAAATCCATACCTTACGGCGTGTTCTTGTTGGAAGAGTTCAAAAAATTTGAAATCCATTGAAATGGACACCAGCCTCCTTAGGTCAAGGGGGTCCACACACTCCTGAGGAAAAAACAAACTTAATTTCAATTCATATTCATTCATTCAGACAGACAGATTCTGTTATTTCTGGTGTTGTTTAAAATTAACAAAGAAATGAGTAGAGATTATATATAGATTACCGTGAATGCTGGCCTCCATCCTTTTCTATTAACTGTGTATATATTCCATTTACATCTATTTTTACTATGCCCCATGGAACCATGTATCTAGGCCTATATTATGTATCCTACAACAAAGTTGTCCTTCCTAATACTCAACTATCCGGTCCTTGGAAGATAGGTCATTGTTATTCCTTTTAGCCATAGATCAGCTCAATGTTTCTTCCTTCCTACTGTAATTGGTGTTATAACGTTACAAGTTTAATTGAATTATTTCTTGCAAAATAGCCACCTAGCACAGTTCCAGCTAAGGGAGGTAACGTTAGACACCATACTGTTCAACAGGTAGTAGAAACAATATGAAATTAAGAAAAACAGGTAACAAAACAATCCACTTAATACAACAGAAAATATAACTTTAAATCATCCTTTTGCTAATGAAAAAAAAAAAAAACTATGAACAAAGTCGTAACAGTAAAAACATTTGCTAAAATAAAACATTTACTTACTTTCACGTTTCATTAAGTCCACGGGTGTTGCATGCCCCATGAACTGGGATCCCAGGTATCTTGACTGCACCTGCCAGCCAAGAACACTGCGACACGAAGGACACGGGAGTTGCGGAGCTAATGGTGCGTTCTATTATTTATCCGTCTCGGAGATCCGAATCGGAAGACAGACGTTGCCTAGCAACACGCCCCCTTTCCTCGGATTTCTCCTCTCGGACGTCGGACAACCGTGAGGACACCGAGCAAGAATACCGTTACAGAATTCAAGATGGCTGCGCCCTGTGTGACTTGTAAACTTACAAGTATGAATTGTTTTCATTGTTTTTGAACCGCTTTGGTATTTTAAATGACGATTTTAATCACTCGTATTAATGCGTCCGTATAAATTCCTGTGGGTATGGGAATCGGTTGTTGTGAGTGCATTATTGAATGAAGCCTTGTTTCAAACGGGTGTTACTAACGTGACTAGGGTTGCTAACAGAAGATTAACATGAAATAAAGTGAACATTTCAAGTTCAAATGGCTGCGTTTTGATAAGGTGTAGTCTTAATCATAATAATTTATGCGTCCATGTTTTTTCTCCGACTCGGGCGCGCAAAACATAATAGAACAATTGAAGTGTGGACGTGACGTCATATCCGAGGTCCGAGTCGGTTCGTTGGCTATTAATAGAACGCACCATTACTTACTGTGTGGGCCTCGCCTAGGCAGTGTAGAAGTAGTGCTGGCGCTTGCTAGAGACCCTTCACAGCAGTTAACTGTTAGATGTCTATCACTTTTTGCATGAGACACCAGCGCCCGTACACCCAACGTTCCCAATTTAATTGCTTTCTTCCATAAGAAGCAGTAGGCTTCAAATACGTTGTTTGCAACTGGCTTTAACCAAGCACTAAATTCAGATTTTTCAAGCCAAGTATCGCTAAACTTGCACTTCCTCATAGCTGAATAAAATCCGTTTTACGTCTGTCTGTAGTATCCGAGAGACTTGCGCCAACAACACGAAAGCTCAAAGCTGATTGGCTGTTGCATGTTGGTCTATTTTGTAGTCGTAATACAGCAAATTATATATGGACCATAGTATATGGACAAGTGAAAATAAGGAACTACACCACCACGGAATAAAAAATCCAAAGCGCCGCGGGAGCATTTCAATGACATTACGTAGGAAAATTAAGACCGTTATAAATTATTTAAGACCTAGAACACAATACTTCAGCAAATTTAAGACTTTTTAAGGCCTTAAATTGTGATTTTTAAATGTTTGACTTTTTTAGACTTTAAGACCCCGCGGAAACCCTGCATGTTAATTTTGAACAAGAAGTTCAAAAAGTTACCTAGTGTACAATTAAAAAAAATAAAACAAACTGCAGTTTCTAGTCAGACAATGTTTATTAAAGGGAAAAGGCATTTTCAAAATCAGACATTTCTTAAAAAAAAAAAACGGATTTTCTGTCCCATTAAAATAATTGATAAAGTTAGTGAAAACCCACAATAACCTAAAAACAGATGTATATAACCCAATGGAAATGTGGTTAAATCGTAGAATAAGGTCTAGGTATCAAAATGCTGACTGTAATCAGCGATATTCTTATGAGATCAATAAAGCAGACCATAACCATAAACTGTCAAGTAAAAATTTCAGATTTTGTACAATAGGGTCCCGTGAGAGAGTGTCATGATATGCTCCTTAAATTACCAGCAGAACCTTCTCTTGGCATGTTTAAGACCAGAAACACTTAATACACACAATTAAGTTGCTAAATCTGTATGATTTTGAGGACAAACTTGAGTGACCAACTCCAAACCCAGCAGCTGAAAGCAGTCCAAGTGAAACATTCAAGAGTCCATCTTCAGCAAAAGAGCACGCAATGTCAAACAGTCCGCAAATGTAGAGATAAAGTGCTTTTGTATTCACTCAATGATTGTGCTCAGAAAAACCCAATGTCGTTTTTTAGAGCAGTGTCAACACATCAGAGGCTGTTGATGGTCTCAGAGCTTTTTCATCAGAACCCTGTGAGTGAAAGATTACCATCCAAACATATACTCCATTGCTTTTGATACCAAACTGTCATCCTTTTTTGGTGTCTGTTGATCTGACACAACCTATAAATCAGAGCAAAACAAAAAAAAGAGGTACTTCACAAATTATGCTTTTAAAATGTTGTTCCTTACAGCACATTTCAGTTTCATCCAGTAACTAGCTATTTAAATAATATTTGTAAATCTAGATTATAATACGCCGAATATTATTATCACCTTACCCACTCATGTCATTCAAATCATATGATTTTTTTTGTGCAAATTGCTATTGCTGAGATATCAAAACTGCAAGAACAAAAAGCATAAAATAAAAATCACAAATATATTAGCTCATGTTCACCCAGGTGTATGAAAACTACAAAATAGAAAGAGATGTACATTCCCAAATTACGTTCTGCTGCCGACAGGATGTTATCCAGATTTTACTGTAATTTTTAGAGGCTACACTTTACAATAAGGTTCAATTTGTTAGCATTAGTTAACTACATTAGTTAACATGAACAACAATGCCAAACACTTGAAGCATTTACTAATCTTAGGCTGTTCACACTGTCAGTACAAATCCGATAATTTGTGTATCCGATAGGAATCTGATATAAAACATTGTCCACAATAGGGCTTTTCACACTTGAAGTAGTTGATCCTGAGTCATTATAAACCCCGGGTAAACGCGGACTCCTGGGTTATCTTGTTTCACACTGCTAATAACTTGTAATTCCGGGTATTCATAAAGCAGACATTTCACATTGTACATTCCTAAACCCTGGGTTAATGTTCTTACTTGCATATTGGTGGAGTCGGTGTCATTGATTGGATGAACGCAGCACGCGACCCATTTACATAAAAGCTCAAGCATTGCGCATCCAACTGTACTACCGAGTTTATGGATATTTCGGACTATAGAAGGTAAGAATGAAACAGTCTCTCTTCTTCACTTAAGTTGTCAATTTTCTGTCAGCATTTGACTTTTTTCCGCTCAAATGCTGAATTTACTGTTTATGTAATGTGCAGTGATTCCGTGACTGTAGGCCTCCAAAGCATGATGCGTTGGTCAAGTCAAGTTTATTTATATAGCGCTTTTCACAATATAGATTGCATCAAAGCAGCTTCACAGTGTCAATCAAAACAACATAATGTTCGTTTCTTAGTGGAAAAACATCCACATTTGGTAGAGCTGATCAATGGTATTTATGATTGATTAATTAAGGATGTGCCCAAAACTACAGCAACATGTTTGCAATATAGATGTTGTCTTATTTACAACATGACAATGTGTAGCCGCCGCACTGGGCTACTACGTTTTCTGATGCAGTAGCAGAAATTCAACATCAATTATATTGTAATTTTCTGCTCGACCGACACTTTGCAACATCACAATCGTGTCTCTGCAGTGACTTTCAGCATGTTTCCTATAACAATGGCTGACATGTTTACAGTTTATATGGCGTGAGAAAGTGACAAACCATGCAACATCCGATCAGAGCAGTCGGACTAATTTCCAGAAATGCGATTTGAACAGGATTTCAAATCACATGTAGCTCAAAACAGATTTGTAAAAAAAATAAAATAAAAAAAAATTTGATGATCATTATAGCAGATGCCATGTGTAAGAATTGAGGTAAAAATATCCAAAAAATGAGCTACACGCATCAAAAGAATGAGAAGAAATAAAGGCGATGATGTCATAAAAAAAAATGACAAGTTATAGTGCTGCAGAGATATCAACCTGAATTAGCATGCTAAATTACTAGCCACGGCCCGACAGGTGTCATAATTCCCTTATTCGGCCATGGGAGGCGGTATGCGGGCAACATAACCACCAGCCAAACTGCAATACACTAATAACTCGCACGGCTTGTGGGCGTACTTGAACCTGAACCAATCGATGTCACCTGATGTCAATCGTGTGGAAAGTACAGCCCACTACTACATTTCAGTTCAGGGTAGAGAGCGGAAGAAAGGCTGAAGCCCTTGGCAAGAGACCCTTTACCACCAGAAGTTTGTTTTATATGTTTGTGTAGTTTTTTCAAAATACATTTTGGTAAGTTGTAGCCTACCCTACTTTATCTTTTAACAGTGTTTGTGGTTTTTTTACTATTAGCTAGTAGAGATGATCGGTTCACGTGCGCTAGGGATCTGTCGTGTAACATTTACAAGCGCCAAAACGGTATTTATTGTTTGAATTGCGTAATAAAATTGACAGAATCTGAGAGCTGAGATCATCGGTCTCCGTGTCCTCTTTGCTTTGCGATTTTTCTGTGCGTGAGAAAATTGATGTGTGGCGTGAGAGTGTGTTAAAAGTGTCAATTGCGTGTGTCTCACGGTGAATTCGTGAGAGTTGGCAGCTCTGAATGGCGCTAGCTTGGTCAACATCAGCGAATGCTGTCTGTCAAATGAATGTAATTCAAACTAACAATAAAAATATGATATGAACAAAACGAATATGAACATTCACTGGTAAAGGGGAGTAGCTTGAAGATGTCATATTTAAAAAAATCACTTTACCAACCAACGTTCCTCGGAAGTCAAAACGTCCTCTACTAGGAGTTGGCTCGGCTTCGGCTATGGCTCTAGGGTCGTTGTGAAGTTCGGGGCGGAGCATTGAGACTATGCCGTTTCTCGTTTGTTACTCTAGAGTAGACCAACTCACTTTCTGGAGGTATACTGCCCCCATCTGGTATGGAATGTGGAGTATGAATTGATTTTTTGGCGGACATTACACAAGGCACCTTTAAATGCTTGTTTCAATTAATTTATGCATCAAGAGTAAATCAAATTGCACAGAAAACTTTAACCACAGCAACTGCTGTTAATCATGGCTGCTGTGGAAGGACAACCTTCAGGCATCAATTCAATTGAGATATCAGCATTTAATTCTTCCTCTAATTTAAAAAAAAACATGCTTCAGTAAATATAGGATTTCGACTTACTAGATGATCTGTATATATACACAGGGCATAAAATTTGGCACAAGTATATTTTTGAAGGTGAGGAAAAAAGAAAGAAAAAAAAGCACCATTTTGTGTCAGTTCCTTTAAATGCAAATGAGCTGCTGTTCCCAGCACAGAGGGTGGAGCTTCAACAGCTTGCACTCACACAGACATACTGAAAATTTTAAAAACTTTTAGCCTTATGTTCAAACTGGATTCAGACAATGATGGAGAGACTCAAGAAGAGGTGACAATAGTGGTGCACTATATATCAGCCGCCGATATAAAATTGTCCGACATGGTCAATTTTTTACACATCGGTATCGTTCCGATGTCAAAATAGGGCTGATGTGAACAGGCCGATTATCATTCCTGTGTATTTGACGTGTGTGTAGGCTTAGATATGAGTATGGGAGTGGGGATGTTTGTTTTCCACGAGCGCATACATTACACATCACATAATGTGCTGAAGCAGGTCATGGAGGCGGCAAAAAAAAGTCAAAGTCAGTTTGACTTTGCCTTTGGTGAGGGAGCAACAATGTCGTCTGTCTGGTCGTTCTTCAAAGTGTCTGAAGGAGGATCCTTGCTATGCTGTATGCAATGATTGTGAGGGGGAGTTCATGTCAAAACGTTCAATACAACCAATTTGATCACCCACTTAAAAAAAACAAGCTTCACGAAGCCTACAAAGAATACGAGAAACTAGCTAACTTAATGCTAACAAGCAGCGACCAAGAATTCCCTGGCTCGCATACAGGTAGGCCTGGCTATTTTTTTTTGACAGATGCAAATTAAATGAAAGTCAGGGCAAATGGGAAAGTTGTGTTAAGTTACGTATGATGGCTGGCTTGCATGTCAGCTGCAATAGCCTAACGCCTAGCACTACATATCTCTCGCGGTAGGGCTAAATATAACTGTATCAGGCAGAATGTAGATATATGGTAGTAATAGGAATTTCAAAGAACAGCAGTCATCTTGCCAAACATTCCACTTTGGCTCAATCCATATATTTGGCGACAAAAGTAGAAATTAACCCTCTGGGGTCGGCAAACGCGCCGGAGCGTTTAGCTAGATTTTTTTCACATAGCAGCAAAATAGACTTAAAATACTCTGTCATTTTTGGTAATGGTGCACGATATATCGGCCGCCGATATAATATCGGCCAATATGGTAATTTTTTTACACATCGGTATCGGTCCGATGTCAAAATAGGTTCGATGTGAACAGGCCGATAATCATTCCATGTATTTGACGTGAGTGTGGGGGCGGGGATGTTTGTTTTTGCACAAGCATACATCACAGTCACATAATTTGTTGAAGCAGTGCTGGAGGCGGTAAAAAAAGTCAAAGTCAGTTTGACATTTCCTTTGGTGAGGGAGCAGCGATGTCGTCTGTCTGTTCGTTCTTCAAAGTGTCTGAAGTCGATCCTCGCTGTGCTGTATCAGGGCTTGAGTTTCGGTGCGGGAATTGCGCATATTTAAACCATTCCCGCAAGGTTAGCTTTTATAATTCCCGCACAAATACACTCACCGGCCACTTTATTAGGTACACCTGTCCAACTGCTCGTTAACACTTAATTTCTAAGCAGCCAATCACATGGCGGCAACTCAGTGCATTTAGGCATGTAGACATGGTCAAGACAATCTCCTGCAGTTCAAACCGAGCATCAGTATGGGGAAGAAAGGTGATTTGAGTGACTTTGAACGTGGCATGATTGTTGGTGCCAGAAGGGCTGGTCTGAGTATTTCAGAAACTGCTAATCTACTGGGATTTTCACGCACAACCATCTCTAGGGTTTACAGAGAATGGTCCGAAAAAGAAAAAACATCCAGTGAGCGGCAGTTCTGTGGGCGGAAATGCCTTGTTGATGCCAGAGGTCAGAGGAGAATGGCCAGACTGGTTCGAGCTGATAGAAGGGCAACAGTGACTCAAATAACCACCCGTTACAACCAAGGTGGGCAGAAGAGCATCTCTGAACGCACAGTACGTCGAACTTTGAGGCAGATGGGCTACAGCAGCAGAAGACCACACCGGGTGCCACTCCTTTCAGCTAAGAACAGGAAACTGAGGCTACAATTTGCACAAGCTCATCGAAATTGGACAATAGAAGATTGGAAAAACGTTTCCTGGTCTGATGAGTCTCGATTTCTGCTGCGACATTCGGATGGTAGGGTCAGAATTTGGCGTCTACAACATGAAAGCATGGATCCATCCTGCCTTGTATCAACGGTTCAGGCTGGTGGTGGTGGTGTCATGGTGTGGGGAATATTTTCTTGGCACTCTTTGGGCCCCTTGGTACCAATTGAGCATCGTTGCAACGCCACAGCCTACCTGAGTATTGTTGCTGACCATGTCCATCCCTTTATGACCACAATGTACCCAACTTCTGATGGCTACTTTCAGCAGGATAATGTCATAAAGCTGGAATCATCTCAGACTGGTTTCTTGAACATGACAATGAGTTCGCTGTACTCAAATGGCCTCCACAGTCACCAGATCTCAATCCAATAGAGCATCTTTGGGATGTGGTGGAACGGGAGATTCGCATCATGGATGTGCAGCCGATAAATCTGCGGCAACTGTGTGATGCCATCATGTCAATATGGACCAAACTCCCTGAGGAATGCTTCCAGCACCTTGTTGAATCTATGCCACGAAGAATTGAGGCAGTTCTGAAGGCAAAAGGGGGTCCAACCCGTTACTAGCATGGGGTACCTAATAAAGTGGCCGGTGAGTGTATATATGCTTCATCTCAGAGCAAATGATTGAAAAATAAATTCACAGATGCGAGTCAAATTGTCTTTTATTTTCAAATTTAATTCCTCAATCAGCGCTGGCATTTTCTGTCTTCCACTGAGCCCTGGCTGTAGACAGATGTTTTCTATAGAGATATCGACATCGATAAATATTGGTCTCGGCCATAACAGCATTATTAATATTGGTTATCGGTATCGGCCACAATTTTCACATCACTAGGTGACAACATGCAGAATGCAACAGGATGTTTCTGAATGGTTAGTTGATGAATTTATGTAACTTATGTGGTTATCTTCTAGTCATTGATTAGCATTTTGTGTCTTGATAATATATATATTGTGTTTCGGGGGCAGGGTTTATGTAAATTTTAGGGTTGGTGATGTCACTAACCCGGGAGGAATGTGGTGTAGTCCCTACCAGCCGTTTGATGTAGTCCTTAAAAAGGGATTTCTTTAAAAGCAAATATCTCCCTGTGCTTTGAACTTTGAGAATTGTAACTTTGCAGATGTTGTTTATGCTCAAACAGCAACATTACACACAGTTAAAAAAAGTGAAATCATAATCAACCACCCCTTTAATGTGGAAAAAAGCTTACCATGGATCAAATGCACCTATTGGATGACCCATGCACGTTACACTGTATCTCTGTCAGCACAATGCAATAAAACTACAGCTTATTTATAAAACTTTTTTTTTTATCCATTTCATACAATCAGCAATTTTTTTTTAATTCTTTGTACTGTTCTGAACATTGATATTTTATGTGCAACAATACCTCTCTCAGTGTTAAGGCCTTACTAATTATTTTAAATTATTTATTTTTTTATTCATGATTTAAAATGATGATGAGTGTACTGAAAGTTCACTCAAAAACTTTTCATTTGTAATAGCATTTTCCTGTTGTTTTGGAAGTACATTTGGGATACATTTTATCAGTGATAAGAGATAAAAAATTTTAAAGACAATATTAAAACTGTTGAAGGATCTAGATATTCTTCATTCTTTCTGAAAAACAGCAAAAGAGAATTTGAATTACAGTATTTTCAACATTTAGAAATAGCAGTGTAAGTGTTTATTATAAAGGGGTAGAATCCACAGCTCAGTACTCACTACTCATGAGTACTTTTACTCAAATAGTTTATTTTACTCTACTCACACTAAATTTTTGGGAAATTAAATGTATTTTAACTTTTTCAATACTCTTCCCACCCATGCTGTTAATATTATTTAATGGACCTGAGCTAACAAGCTAACAATGAACCGTTAACTAACTTACCAAGATGAATAAATACTGTTACAAATAGGGATGTGCCCATGCCGAATACCAGATTTGGAAAGGCGCGGTTAATGGCTTGAAAACGACTAACAAATTCTACCGATTAATAGAAAAAAATATTCGGCAGACAGTCACTTATGTTTGCTGGATAACAGGTGAGCCAAGGCATAGCACAATATTATAGGCTACAAAGCTTAAACCTCTAAAATCACTACGCAATAAGTGTGTGAAGTGAATGTGTGTAAATTATGAATTAAATCAGAGTAAATGAAATAGCCAAGTTACCATCTGTGCGTCTTTCAGAACTTGGCAAGAGAGTAATAGACTAAAATACAACATCATACACGTTGTACTATTTTACATGCCTTTTTAAATTATTTAAACCTGGTACGATATGATACACAAATGAATAAAATGAATAGGATAGCAAATCAAATAGCTGCGTTGCAGTCTCTGCGCGTCTTTTAGAAACCAGTTCTCTTTCAAGAGTAATATCAACTTAGACACTGAATCATACACATATTCTACTACTTGATATGGCTTTTGAAATGTTTTAAACCTTTTACAATATGATAGGGTTACATGATATTTCTGTCTCACCCTCTTCTCTCAGATACACCAAGCATTTATTTGTTAAGATTTGCATTTGTATGCATAATTTTAGCCACTGAATATAAACTTCCATATTCTCTAATCAGCTATTTTACATAGAGTCTGACTCCTCTTATTTAAGGTTGAGGATGATTGTCTTTTTTCTTTTATTTATTTTATTATTACGTATTAATTAGAAGATATTTAAATATTGATCAGGATTAGAAAATAAACTCAGGTCGCCCGAAGCACAACCTAACTACATCTCGAAGCACTGAGATTATTACAGATACAAATATTGTCTCCACAGCACACCCCTAGTAATAGATGTACTGCTCATATGTAGTTGATGTTAGTTAATGCATTAACTAATGTTAACTAATGAGACATATGTAAAATCTCAATGTACTTTACAGTAATGCATTTGGCAGGCGCTTTTATCCAAAGCGACTTACATTGCATTTCAAGGTACATTCTTTTCAGTTCTTGCTTTCCCTGGGAATTGATCCCATGACCTTGGTGTTGCAAGCGGCAACTCTCTACTTCATTTTAATAAAAACTTGAGTTACTCTGAGTAGTTTTATAATATGTTTTGTAATTCTTTGCTCCCAAATGCAATAAACTGCTCCTCCACAAAACTCTTGCATCATTAAATGCATTTATTTTCTTAAACTGCTTTTGATAGATTTATATTAATAAATGTGTCTGTTCAACTATACCTGGTAGTCACTGCTGGATGCTTTGTAAGCCGCACTGAGGGGTCTCATGACAGATCGGGGAGTTGATACAGGGTGACTGGGGGTCCCATGAGCCTTCACCGGGGGAGTGAACACAGAACTGGAAATACTCCCCTTGTCTGAGGTTTCCATTACACTCTGCCAAAAAAATAAAAATACAACGTAAAATTATTACTGTTAAACTTATTACATGCAGGGACACTTCCATCCACTGAAATTATTTAGTGTGTGCTTATACCTTATCAATACATGGTTTGACACCAATCATAATGGCTTCTCCAAATATCTTTCCATCTTTACTGAGAGCTTTCCGTGCCTGCATTTTAGACTGATACTGAACATGCATCCAGTTTCCAGTATTAGACATCTGTAAATGAAAAGAAACATACATTTTTACAGATTACAATCATATATAAACCAAACTGCAATGATGAAACCTGGCCTGTACTTACTACATGTTTTAATATGTTTCCATACTGTGCAAACTGTAAAAGGATGTATGAAGCAGATGCTGGAGGGAACCTGTGTACAAACAAACAAATAAGAATTGTGTGCCATATGTAGATAACAACGATGCCATAAGCATGGGGGGGTGGGGTACAATAAAAAAATTTATATTATTAAACCCACACACCCAAACACTGTGACCCAGGTGTCATCCAGTTGGTCGTCAGAGGACAGAGCATCTCCTTGTGTGAAGAACGGATCTACCTGAGCTGGGGAAAGTGTTGTTTTCATCTGCTGCCCAGCAGGGCTAAACAAACTAGAGACTACAGAACAAGAAATACACTAAGAATCAAACATTTTTTGCAGGGAACTTAATGTAGAAAAAAACTCAAATTACAAATATGATATTTACCTGTTCCTGGTGTCCCTGGTAGACCAGACAATGGTGTGTGCACTCCAGCAAATGGCTGTGAAAAGCAAAATAATAAGCGAAGGAAAAACTCTGCTTAACAAAATGCTTTCAATCCCTGCTCAGTGTGTAATTGCTAAATCTGTGCAATAATATTAAAAACATTGGGTCTTATTCACTAACTGTGCATATTTGTGAGTGAAATCAGTGTACGAATGTTTTTACGAAAAAAAATATTCAACTAATAACTTTCGTACTGCAATTTATTCTAAGTTTATGGCCTTATAAACGTATTACTGTTAAAAAATATTACCTTTTCTACATAGATATTTAATCTTAAAGAGCCCCTGTGGTGAAAACCAAGTTTTAATGTTGTTTAAATGTCTATGTGGTGTTTTAATAAGCTTTAAGACAATCCATGTGCAAATTCAACAGTCAACATTCAATAAGTCAACAGCATTGCTGAGAATTTTAAAACTGCAGTGAGCCAAAAACGTGGTTTGAAATCGCCGGTTTCTTATGTCGCAAACTACCTTGTAACCAATCACAAGCAGGCGGGCTATAGCATATCATTACTATGTGGGGAGTCAGGTTAGAGAAGTCATCCAAGAGAAGCCATCCAAGAGAAGCCAGGTTATGCCAGTAGGCTATATTTTTCTGTTGATATGTAAAATCAGGTACATTTACCAATATAGCGAGTGAATTGTGTATGTATATTACGATGTTATGATGAACAATATGTCTTTCTCCACAGACGTTCAAAGTTATTCAAAGTGTTTCTAAGGATGCTGACTTTTAGAAGGCAGCTGTCTGACTTGGCAGCTGTCTTACATGGTTTGTGTAACATTAGCAACACATTATATTAGCTGTTTGATAATGTAGTCAAGCAAAAAGCTAATCATATGAATTACTGTTATGTGTCAGACGTTGTAGAGAGCGATACATGAAACGCATTACCATTCTGAAACATTGACTTATAGACGAACCTGTATAATTAACTCTTCCACTTCTTCTGAATCAGTTTCTGGTTCAAACATATATGGCTGAATTAAAATTCAGTATTTCCACTTGCCATTGTGTAGCATTTACTACAGTAAAGTTGAGTGGATCAGGTATTCTGAGCTCCTGTGAATGGGTGAAGGCGGAGCTAATTTGAAAATTAATTACCATTTGAACAACGTTAAGAACAAGTTCATGTGCAGTGCATATGCACGTGTTGTGAATTAGGAGTGAAATTATCATGAGATGTTCTCCTGTACGTATAAATATGAATAATCCAAGCAATTATTAGTGAATCCAACCTAGTATCTTTTAACTACCAAATGTCTTAAACATTTTCGAATTATCATGATATATCTGATTAGGGCTGATCATTTATTTTCACTATTGTTCAATCAATAATTAAATTCCTATAGCTAATACAATATCAGTACTCACTACTGACTTTGAGAGTCAAATTAAAAAAATTATAATTTGTATATTTACTCAATTAAAGGGGTGGTATAATGCCCTTTTCACAAGATGTAAAATAAACCTCTGATGTCCCCAGAGTGTGTATGTGAAGTTTTAGCTCAAAATACCACAGATATTTTTATATGGCATGTTAAAGTTGACACTTTTTGAGGGTGAGCAAAAACGCACCATTTTTTATGTCTATGGTAATTTTATTACCTTATTTTAGGGTTAGTGATGTCACTAACACAGGAGGAATGTTGTGTAGTCCCTACCAGCCGCTTGTTGTAGACCTTACACTTATTATCTCCCTTTGCTTTGAAGATGTTGTTTAAGCTCAAACAGCAACATTACACACTAACTAAAGTTAGAAAAGTGAAATCATAATCAACCACCCATTTAAAAATACATGTAGGATAAATACATTTGAATGTCTCTCCATGTTTTTCTGTAAGGACATGTGCTGCAGGCTTAAATTAAAATCTGTAAGTTTGTATGCACTTCTCACTTGTTTACGAGCAGCAAGAGGTGACATTCCCACACCGGAGCTGTTGAGGTCATCGTAGATGCTTCTGACTGGAGGGGCTCCACTCTTGTCCTTAGGTGTTGGGACCACTGGCTGTGGAGGAGACCCACCTGATGGAAGAGAGGATCAAATCTCTTATCAAGTAACTTCTATGCCATGTATAAAAGGGGAGTAGGGATTCCTTATGGTATTAGCAAAACACAACAAAGAATAATAGGCGTTTACCAGCCAGAAGAGGAGACCTCGTTTCTGCCCCACCTCCTGTCAACCCAAAAGACCTGGGTTGAGGTGTGACAGGAGCAGGCAGGTCTCCCATCAGAAACCCGGGTAAAAACTGAGCACCAGGCTTGGGGGAGGTTGGGGAGCCAAGTGTCATTGGTTCAATACCTGTTATGAGACATCATAAAGTGTGTTTAAAAAACTTCCTGCAAACTACCAAGTTATCTAGAACCCATATTTGCAAGTAACTGCAAAATGCGGAAAATCGGGCATATAAACAAATAAACGCAAATCATACAAGAGGCACTTTTAAAGGTTTGTAATTTTACAATGCATATGAAATACCCGCATATGCAGATACTGCATTAGTTGATCATGCTGATAAAACACATGACTTTAGCTAGCCTATTGGTCATATTAGCACACCAACAATTACGCACGTTTCTACAAATGTATCAAAGACATCAACATATACAGGACACGATCTAAAGCACGAAAACTTACTCTGGATGTCCATACTGGGTCACTAACACGGCCGCCTCGGACAAAAGATCAGCCCTGCTTTACCAGATAAAAAAAAGAGTGGAAATATTTTTTGAACCACACGGAACGGAAGTTGCGCGTGTTCAAATCAGCCGACACCAGCTTCCGCTTTCACGAGACCAGCGCGCGCCCCTGCAGGCAAAGCGCTGAAACCTTTCTTTTACTGTATATGAGTGAAACAAGATTTTTTGTTTTAAATGTAACTCTCTTTAGTCAATGTATTCATTTTTATCTAATTTTCTCCTAATTTTATGCGTGCATTTGTTATGTTGTAAACACAGATAAAAAGATATGAACCTATGAAATATTCTATTATTATTTTTATTTTTTTTTAGGTAAGATGTTCTTACACTAACTCATCTGTAGATGACACTGTTGTTCCACAGAGGCTAGTTATGCATGCATTTAATTGAATACAATATAGTTGATGTTGATATAATTTCTTGGGCGAGAGGTAATAAACTGAATAAATGGCAATGAATTAATGTTATGCTAATTTTGTTGAAGTTTCTAAGGATGATACAGAGTTGCTTTGTATGATGGTTTGGTAAAAAAAAAAAAAAAAAAATAAAAAAAAAGATACCCATAAAGATAAAAAGAATTGTCATAAAGATCAATTACCGTATTCAGTTAGGCCTACTAGTTATATTACAAAAATAAATATTAATATGGTTTATATGATTTAAAAAAAAAAATTTTGCTCAAGCTTCAATGATCTGGAGAACTGCTGTATATTCTGATCAGTGCACATCATTGGACTATATCCTTTCCAAAGAAGTGTGTGCAGTAAACAATAAAATGGATTTGAAAGCAGTGCTAAGTATTCATTAGTGCTCAGTGATTTATATCAACAGTAACCATGTCTCTCCAGAACAAAGAGACAGAGAGAGTAGGAGTTTCCTGTAAAATGACTGAGCTCATATCCTGGAGCAACACTGAATATATGATGCTGCCAGTCATTTGCATCCAAATAAAGAGAGAAATGCCCGCTCTGTCTAAACCCATTAAGCAAATTGCCATATTTGATAAATGCATTTGTCTGTTTATTTTGATTCATTTAAACAAATCGACACCCAGAGGGCTCCTTTCCTTTATAAATCCCAAGATGTTGAGTGATGTTTCAAAACAGCATTATATTTGTAGAGTTAAACACATGCATATTCTAAAACTCAACTCATGTAATAAAGCATTCGTTGCTCACATGCTGTAGAACTTCATTTTGCTCAAATCAGTTATTTCACATCTGCTCAGGGCACATTATGACTTTCATTCATTTTGACAAGGTAATCATCTTCAATAGTTTTGAACTACGTGCCACACTGAATTCTTCCCCGGGAAAGAGTCTATTATCAAGGAGCGAGATAAAGTTGAGGTGTTGATGAAACTGTCTGATAATAAGAATGCAAACAGCTTGCTCTCTATGACTAGTACCAGTCAGTGACAGCCTTGCCTTTATTACTCTGCTGTATTTCATAGACTGTCACACCATAATGAGTACTTTTTGACCTCAGTAAACTGTGAAACTGGTTGCTTATTGTGTACCTTCTCAAAGTTTAAAAAGAGCAAAGAGGTTCATTGCAAAAGTTAAAATGTCTCTAATAAAATAAAGGTCATACTTTGAAATATGATGTGCATGGGCTATTACATTTACATTTTATGCATAGAGACTTACAAAAGAGGATACATTCATCAAATAGCTGATGCCAGGTTTATTAGACAACTTGATTAGGAAACAAGCTGAGAAGAGAAGCAATGCAGAAGAACTACATTATGGGGACAGAATATCCCCACAAAGATGGCTATATCCGAAATCCTTGTCCTTGTGAGGACATTTTTTGGTCCCCATGAGAAAAACAGCTTATAAATCATACTGAGTGATGTTTTTAAAAACTGTAAACAGAAAATTTTCTGTAAATGGGTAGGTTTAGGGTTAGGGGATAGAATATACAGTTTGTACAGTACAAAAAACATTGTGTCTAGAATGTCCCCATAAAACATGAAAGGTGGTTAGGAGCTTGTGGAAGAGGTGTGTTTTCAGCTGCTTCTTGAAATACGTGATGTTCTCAGCAGTTCATGTGGAGGTTGGCAGCTCATTGCACCGGATAGGAACAGAGAGGGTTAAAGCTTTGGAGAATGACTTTTTGCCCCTGTTATGAGGGAACAACAAGGCTTTGCTCATTTAGTCACTTGCATGCATAGTGAGTTGAGGTAGGGAGGAGCTGTTCCAGTGGTAGTCCAGAAAGCCAGCTTTAAAACTTTAAATTTGATTCTGGCCACATCTGGGAGCCAGTGGAGTGAGATAAGCTGGTGTGTGACATGGGTTCTCTTAGCCTGATTGAAGACTATATGAGAATCCACATTCTGGATCATCTGCAAAGGCTTAGTCTTACTGGTGGGAAGGGAATTGCAGTAGTCCAGTCTTGAAACTTACAAGCACTTGCCTTGGACGAGTACCATGTGACACATATTCTAACAGGAAATGTTTGATTGAGTACTAGATAACCAAAAATATCAGCAAATCTTGTGTAGATGATATTCCTCTGTATTGTTAAAAACAAGACGAACAGTATTCTCAGTATAAAGTTTTTACTTACTTTTTACATCTCATATAAGTGGTCACTTCCAGTGATTCGTTCATCTGAGAGTTTTGCAATAAAGCTTATTGACAACAACATCTTCCTCAGTAGTATTTGCTCAGCCATGAGTCCGGTGATTGCATTAAATGCCCCATTTTACTTTTGACAATGAAACTGACAACAAAACAGATGTCAAGGTCAGCTTGCTGATCCTCATAAAGTCAGCAGAGTGAACAGCACCCAAATGTGCTGTGAAGGAATCTTTGCTGATGGGGAGATATTTGAGACTCCTGCAAGAGGAAACCTGCAATGATTTTCCACAATGGTTGCCATGTGCAAACAACTGAAAAAGTCAATGTGCTTTGAATGGTGAATTATAATAATAGCTAATGCTATGTGCACTTTATAAGAACCCCTCTTCTGTGCATATCCTCTTTTGTTTTGAATGCATATGAGAGTGAAAAGGTGTTTTCATACCTGGCTTTATTCTCATTTAAACCCAGCTTTTATTAAACTTGGGTAAACATTTCGCACTTGCAATTTTAAAAAGGCGTTTAGCACTGATTTAAAGGGTTATTTTTCGCATGCATATGATTTTTAAGTCTCCGTTTAAGAGTTAAGCCGTGAACCAAACAAACCAGCTACGAGGTGAATCACAACATTATGAATATCGGACAAAAAGACAAAGGTACAAAACTGTGTGCATGACGGCTTTAGTGAGGGACAGAACTACAAACTAAGAAGCATTGTGAATGACATAATCGAATTAAAAAAATGGGTCCCACTTTATATTAAGTGGCTTTAAGTACTATGTACTTACATTGAAGTTACTACTTTGATACAATGGACTTATTATGTACATGTTTTTACATTGTACTTATATTTTGAATATGCATGCATGTAATTACAACTGTACTTAATTGATGTAATTACATTTATAATTACACAGTTGACCCTTCCCTTACACCTTAACCTACCCTTATACCGACCCATAACACCACACCTGTCCCTAACCTTACCCGTATCACATCTCAATAGCAGCAAAAGTGTTTTACAATACAACCTGAACACAATAAGTACATTGTACTTATTTTTTATGTAAGTACATAGTACTTAAAGCCACTTAATATAAAGTGGGACCAAAAAATGATTGTTAAAAAATATTCATTTAAAAAGTTTTCACTTGAACAAAAGCATATCGATTAACAGCCTACGGGACTGTCTTTAAAGGTTCATAAGTTATCGTTCAAAATCAATTCCACTAAGGATAATATGAATGGGATTTACACCAAACATGACTGTTGCACAATAGTGTGAAACAAAGCGGTATTAGAATGATGAATAATAAACTGAACAGTGTTTTCCTCATTAAATGTTCATGTGCTTAAATAGTCTTTCGTGTGCTGTGTGTTGTTTCCGCTTGAGCAAAAAATTTAAATGTCAGACAATGATGGAAAATGCATTAATTGGAGTGAAGAAGAGACTGTTTTGAGCGTGCTGTGTTCATCCAACCAATGTCTTAACCTCTAAACCTAAAACTAAATCTTCTTTTGTGTTCCTCAGAAGAAAGTCTTACAGATTTGAAATGACACGAATAAGTATATGATGACTTATGATGAATTATACATTTCGGTGATCTATCTCTTTAAAGTGTCAAAGGCCCTAGGTCTTACATTGAACACAGTAAGCAAAATCAAATTCTTCTCCTTTTGTTTTACCTACCAAAGTAGGCCTATATTTTCCTCAGGAAAGACAATTGCTCACAGTTTAGTGCTGCACAACATTTTATTATGCTGGACCCAGCTGCTGTGATAGGCACTTTGTAATTATGTGGTTGTAGGAGGCTCGTGATGAAGGGACACCAGGGTCGTCCTTCTGCGTGAAGCATTTAAACATGTATTATTCAGCAGCCTGGCACAGAAAATTTCCAGGACCCTGACAGAGCTGAGCTACACAGCTTTACCTTTCACAAACCCCTCATTTACTGCAGGAAAACTCCATTTAGCCTTGATAGGGGACAAATATTGAATGCTGCTCAAAACATAGGTTCAATATACAGACGTTGTTCTACATTCTGCATGGTCAATAATAGCTTGCATTTGGTGCAGTAATATGACTGTTTGCATTTCATATGTGGAGTCTGAGACTGTGCATTGGACTGTGGTGGAGGTATAAAAAGTAACTTCAGTTATTTCCACTGACAAGCTTTTTCAATTTATTGAAATTAAGTATTAAAGAGAGAGCTTCAAGAGGGAGCTGGGATTTTAGCTGCAAAGAGAAAGTAAAAACAACTCTCTGAGTGTTTGGCATTGTAAGGGGTATGAAAACGTTGATATTTTTGGTCTTGGCAGGATAGATCTGCTACTCTGCTGCTGTTGGTTATTGCTGCTGCTGCTGCTGCTGCTGTTGGTTATTAATGCTGGTGCTGCAGAGCAAGTATAAATTGCATATAAAACACACTACTGTGAGCAAGTGACATGCTGCTGCTGCTGTATAATGTACACTATGGACATGAATTAGCAGATCTTTACAGGTGGAGCTGAGGAAGGTGGAGGGTTTCTGAAAGCTTGCTGGACTGCAACGGCAAATGCTAACAAAGTATTTACTTAAAAATGTTTATTCAAGTTATTGCAATTAGTACTTCTTTTAAGCTAAGATAAGAGCGTGTAATTTCAATCTACTTTTTTCAGATATATGCTTAACAAAAATATACTTAAAGCTGCAGTCCGTAACTTTTTGGGTTAAGAATTATCCAAAATAAATTTTTGAGCAAGTTTATAACCAGCCAGTATTCAATACTATCTTCTTGCCTTAGCTCAATTCAAAACGGTAAGCTTGTAATAATGTTTTTAATTCCAGTGGTACTGGTGGATTTCCGTGGGAAATTTGAGCATGTCTTTGCGTCATTACGTCACATCTGTACACATAAAGAAGGAGTCTTGGCTAGTAGGCTATATTGCGTGTGATGATGTTGGAGGTGGAGATTTATAGCCTTTTCTCACAGCACTTGATATAATCAAACTTATCAATTTGATGGCGGATCCAGAAAGGTTCAAACGACAATCACAGTGACAACTGGAGAATCACTGGTTGTAAAAGGCAAAAGACTTCAGAGTAGCTATAGAAAAAAAGAGACTGCAACCGGGCCCATGCGAAAATAAGGATAAATATCGGAAGGGCATTAAATGTAGTCACGCAATGCTGATGTTGTTAAGATTAACAATTTGAGAACAAAGTATAATTTGCACAGTTTGACGTGATATGATAAGCGATCGTTAGATTTAATCAGCGCGATTTACTGTAATGCTTTTTATCCCTTAGTTGGTCAGAACAAAAGTGGATGTTACTTACTTGTCCAGAAGACATTTTCGGGTGTGAAATGTAACCAGGAAAGCTCTTCTGACTCTTACAAAAACACTAGACAATTAAAGACAACTGGTCTGATCATGAAGCTTGGTTGTTTAAACTTTGGGTCAAATATGGACAAACCCAACTGTTGGTTTAGAAATTTTAATTACATTTTTAAACCCAACCGTTGGGTTTGTCCATATTTGGCCCAACCATGGGTTGAAACAACCCAGCATTTTTTAGAGTGCAGCTTCAGAATCAGACCAGTTGTCTTTAACTGTCTAGTGATTATGTAAGAATCAGAAGAGCATTCTGTTGCCCTAGTGGTGGTCTTTCCAGCTTTCCTGGTTACATTTCACACCCATCTTCCTGGACCCCAGACAGAATGACCCATCTGGTTCAAGTGCAGTCATCAGCTTTCATTAATCAGCCACTGTTTCTCAAAAAAAAACACAAAAAAAAACAACCTGAATAGTCAAATATTACATGGTAATTGTAGGAATTTAATTCTGCACTTTAATGCACTGATGAGCTTGAGGAGTCAAGAGGCTCCACTCAAGAGAAACTGAATCAGTGAAGCTTCTTTCTCAAATGTTCCAGGTTATGAAGAAGGGCAGACAGGCCCTAGAGATGAGTGTACTTCACCAAAGAAGGTCAATGCTATGCTATGACATTTTATATTCCAAAAGGGGGGTTTTGCAGTGATGCCATAGAATAAAATTTTGTTCCCAAAAAACCTTTCAGTGAACAGTTCTTAAAGGACCCCTGTTATGATATTTTAAAGTTTCCTAATGTTGTTTTGGAGTCTCCTACAACAGGTTTACATGCATCAAACGTCAAAAAACTGTTTCATTTTCTCATAATATACATTTGTACATCACCAGATTTTCAATGATTCTTAAATGACTCGCCAAATGAATCAATCACTCTAAATCCCTCCTTTCCACAAGCTACTCTGCTCTGATTGGCCAGACAGCTCAGTCTGTTGTGATTGGTTTACTTCGTACAGCACACGTCCTTCCCATTGCCATAACAACGACAGCTCTGCGTGTCCTGAGGCTTCCTTCACCGTAAACTAAACACAGTAATGAACAATGACGTTGATTTTACCATATCAATCCGAGCGCAAGTCCGATGATGAAACACTAGAAGAACAACCATTCATTCAAACCCGAACCTCCATCGCAAGGACGACTCGAGCAAGACGTTTCTGTGATTCACTACTCAGTTTGAGGTAACTTACATTATGAGATGTTGCTATTCCTCACCATCATCATTAACAAGTGCATGTCCATCAACAGATTATTTTACTTGTACTAATTTATATACCGAGTATGTTTCTAATATAATGCGGTGAACACCTGGAAACTCAATAACAGTGCATGTAGGCTATGCAATGTATACATTATCCGAGCTCTAGCGTGAATGACTGATGTAACATAAACATTGGTAAAACAAATCTTGCTCAATGCTTAATCTTTCCTCAAAGTAGTGAGAACGACAGACAATCTGCATTAATAGACAGAGTTTATGTAATAGTGGCCCACAGCTGATTAGCTGACTCCGATATTTGAGAAGCAGTTGTCAGTAAAATAAAGGTAACAGGAAGAGTTTAGGATTATACTGCTGTAGTATCATGGTAAAGATTAATTTTAACCACAGATTCTTCACATGCTCGTCCTTGGGCAGTGGGAAAAAAATGACTTTACCGTCACATTGTAGAGCACAGCGTCTCCTCGACATGATGCTATCCAGTATCCACAGGACTCAGCTGCCGGTTTGAGGTTTAAGTTCCCCTGGTGAGCGCAATAAGTGGACGGGCTAATGTTTCGTCTTGACCTCACAACGAAACGGCTTATGACTCGTTTGAAAAACAATTCATTTCATTGACTCAGAGTTGACTCTTACTTTTGAAAGACAATAACTTTATATATGGTGCACTTTCAGATTTAAAACTTTGCAGGATGTTTTCATTCACTTAGAGCTATATTACACACTACATGAAAGGTCATTTTCAAAAATCCATGATAGGGGCCCTTTAAAAGAAGCAGTTTGTTTTTCGAAGTATGAAGAACAATTTAATAATCTAGAATAATATATGTCCAACGGATGTTTAAGGTTCTTCATGGAACCATCAATGCCAATAAAGAACCTTTTTTTTTTAAGAGTGGAGGATTATTTTGCTTTGTTGTTGTTGTTGTTGTTTTTCGCAAACTCCAATTTGGGAAAACCATATGAGAAGGGAGAAGTGTCCTACTTAGCTGCTCTCCTGTCCTGACTGCAGCCACCTTCTGTCAACTACTTTCAAAGCAAAGCATTTGGCATTTCAAAGTGGCCTACTGATTAATTTAGGGCTGAAACACTTCTACTGTGTTGCTCTGAAGGTGATTCTGATTTGAATTCTTTTGAAACTATACAAAAATTAAAAACCTGTCTAGAGAGATTTGACCACCATGCCTCAGTGAGTGGAAAATTTGTGATGGACCCTGAGTGTTAATATAATTAAACCTTGGCTGTTACAGCTCAGCTCAGATATGCTCCAATTTCACAAGTCCAGTGAATATTAATGTTTTATTAGAGACTAAATGAAATAAAATGATATTAGATTATTATTTTTCCTCTAACCTAATGACATGATTCCAATGTTACTGTCTTATCCTTCAAATACTATATTCTAGAACAAACAACATTCATTATGCACCTCTGCACATATCCAGAATTATGTTAGATCATTTCATACATCATAAACATTGTCTGCACACACTGGCTCAGTTATAAATTTAATATGAAAACCTCAGACGGGTCACTGTCCCTGGATTTGTTGATTTGTTTTGAGATTATGTTGCAGAGTCTTACTCGCATACAATGGTTTTTGTTACAAATACGTATTGTGCATCCCATTGGAATAACCTGATGGCTTTCTCTGAAATGAAATACAGCATTATCTATAATGCATTTCTCCTCTCACAAATTCCATTCTTTTAAAGGCAATGCTGCAGAGGCCAGATCTACAGTAGCCTAGTAAGTGTTCCATAATTGATTGTTACTTTTAAAATGTGATCTTGCATAAATTAAAATTAAATGTTAAAATCTAACCTTCAAGAGAAAGTTCACCCAAAGACAAAGATTCTATCTTTTACTAATGCTCATGATTTTCTAAACCTGTCTGACTTTCATTCTTCTGCAGACCATAAAGATATTTTGAACAAAGTTAGTAAATCAAACAGTTTTGGGTACCATTTTATTTTTATTAATTGTTTTGTTTTGTTTTGTTTTGGATGAACAAAAAAAGCACTAAGAAATTTCGTTAAACACTTTATATTGATGGTCCCTTTTGAACGTGCTACTGACTATAAGTAACTTTGCAACTATACGTCAACTAACTCTCACTGGAGTATTAGTAGACTGTCTTAATATCTGCATATACTTTATTGTGATGCTCCTCCAACAGACACTCTACTAACTATAAGTAACTTTGCAACTACATGTCAACTTAATATAACCCTAACCCTACCAGTCTATTAATACATAACTAACACTCTAATGAGAGTTAGTAGACATTGTAGGAGCAACGTTACTTATACAGTCAACAGAATGTGTTAAAGGGACCATCCAAATAAAGTGAAACAGAAATTTCTCAAAATATCTTTCTTTATGGTCAGTTCATACAGTTTTGGGACAACATGAGGGTAAGAAAATGCTGACCGAATTGTCATTTTCAGGTAAACTAACCCTGCAACAGATGAGAATGTCCGGTTTTGAAGGCACGTCACCTTTTGACAGATCCAAATAATGCTAAAATGTTTGTTCAAAAAAGACATATATTTTACATCGTTTCAGAACCTCTTTCCCAGTCTGTCAGTCTCTGTTAAGTTTCCGTAAAGCCCCTTCTTCAAAAAAAGTGCAATGAGGTCTGATCGGTCAGCTGGACCAGTGTGTTGTGATTGGTCAACCTTTTTGAGCATGTTTAGGAAATGTCACGCCCTTACCATAAGCGCAAGTTTCAAAACACCAACGCAACTCCGTTATTATATATGTGCCGTTATTTTGCCTTGTATATATCATGAAATATTATGATGTATATCTTGTGAAGTATGCTGGCAGAAAACGTCCCGGGTTACATATGTAACCCTAGTTCCCTGAAGGAACGAGACACTGCGTGAAAACGCAGCGTGAAAACGCAACGGGAACGCCTCCTGCGTTGTGCGTCGTGAAGCAAGTATGGATCAGCCCAAAGGCGAGACGGAACGTCACGAGTGACGTCATCGACCAGGAAACTATAAAGCACACCCATGAACACAATGGCGACAGCTTCTGGAAAAAGTCTGAAGCAAGTCGATCAAGGGAATGCCGGGAGTATGGCAATGACACGCAGCGTCTCGTTCCTTCAGGGAACTAGGGTTACATACGTAACCCGGGACGTTCCCTATCAGGAATGTCGAGCTGCGTGAAAACACTGCGGGAACGCTAATACCCACGTCGCCATAAGAGCAAGTGACCGACTGTGTGAATCAAGGATTAAATTCAGCCGAAATCCCCTGCGCCCCAGGGGTGGAGCTAAGATCTAGGTCATAAAACCTGACGAAAGTATGCGGTGAGGGCCAGCCTGCCGCATCACAAACGTCATGGAGAGAAACTCCTGGTAGAGTTCCTGGTAGAGTGAGCTCAGACAGCCAAAGGTGAAGGCTGACCAGCCGACTCATAGGCAAGTGAGATGGCCTCAACCACCCACTTGCTCATCCTCTGCTTAGACACTGGAGACCCCTTCTTAGGTGGTCCAAAACAAACGAACAGCTGTTCTGATTTCCTCCACAGGGCAGCTCTGTGGACATAAGCATCTAGAGCCCTAACAAGGCAGAGCAGATTGAGTTTTTCCTGATCAGACGATGTAAAAGGAGGAGGACATAAGGCCTGCAGAACTATAGGTCTGGCCACATTGGTAGGAACCTTAGGGACATAACCTGGCCTGGGGTGGAGAAAGGCCTTCACCATCCCAGGTGAAAATTCCAGGCACAAGGGAGCAACCGAGAGAGCCTGAATATCTCCGATTCTCTTAAGAGAAGAAATGGCAAGGAGAAAAATAGTCTTTAAAGTAACAAACTTTTCAGAAACTTCTTCAATAAGCTCAAAAGGAGCTAGGGAAAGACCTTCTAGAACGATGGCCAAATCCCATGTTGCCACCCTTGTGCGGACTACAGGCCTCAGCCTCAAAGTACCACGAAGAAAGCGAGTTATAAAAGAGACTCCACTGAAAGGGACATGGTAAGCAGCCAGTGCCGCCACACACACCTTTAGTGTGGAGGGGGATAGCCCTGAGGAGAAACGTTCCTGCAGGAACTCCAGCACTGCACCCACTGGGCAGTTAACTGGGTCCAACAGGTTCTCCACACCAAGAAATGAAGAGCCTCCACTTCAAGGCGTATAACCTCCTCGTGGAAGGAGCTCTGGAGTGAAGGATGGTCTCAACAACCTCGGTTGAGAGACCAGCACCAACGAGCTGGGCCCCCTCAGAGGCTAAGCTCATAGCTTCCACAACTCTGGGCGGGGGTGATGAATCAACCCGCTCGCCTGAGAGAGAAGGTCCCTCCTGATCGGAATCTCCAGAGGAGAGCCCTCTCCAGAACTCCTGGGAGCAGAGCAATCGGGGGAAAGGCGTACAGGTGTGACCTCGGCCACGCCTGTACCATAGCATCCAACCCCAGCGGGGCTGGATAACTGAGAGAGAACCACAGTGGACAGTGTGATGTCTCCCTGGACGCAAATAGGTACCTCGGCACGACCGTACTGCATCCGAAGGAGCTCCACCACCTCGGGGTGGAGTCTCCATTCCCCGGGCCTCGGCCCCTGCCTCGACAGGATGTCCGCTCCCTGATTTAAATACTCCGGGAGATAAATCGCCCTCAGTGAGAGGAGCTTCCCCTGGGACCATAGAAGGATCTGGCGAGCCAGATTGTATAACGGGCGAGAGCGCAGACCCCCCTGATGGTTTATGTAAGAGACCACCGATGTGTTGTCGAACCGGACAAGAACATGATGACCTCTCAGGTCTGGTAGGAAGTGTTTCAGAGCCTGAAACACTGCCAACATCTCTAGACAATTTATAAGCCATAATCGATGATAGTCCTGCCACAGACCCTGGGCTGGGCGACTACTCATGATCCTTTGTCATGACCCTGACTTCACAACGTTTCCTGATACTGACTCGTCACAACACAGCAAAAGAGAAGTTGTGACTTCAACACTATAACATTCTCCCTTAAAGGGTAAACACCTTTCTAATCTTGGATTTACCATCTATTCATTATTTAATAGAGGTCAGTGATTTTGATAGGGAATGTTTTTCTCTGCGATTTCTCTAGAGACCCCATACAGATGTCTTTACACTGATTTATTAGTTATTATGAGTAATGTGTAGACGCTGGAAATACCACAGGGGTTTCCTTCGGCTGCTTGCCCAGATTTCAAAGATCAGCTCAGCTGCACAGTCAGAGGTGCGGTAATGAGACCTCCTCCTGTAATATGTTTGTTAACGAGGGTACAGTTGGCATGCTGGGTGAGTGGGCTAATTTTCGGGCTTGCTCCTGTGGTGACCACTAGTGATGGGAATATAGCTTCCCACTAATAAGTAGTGGTCTGATGTTTGTCATAATGGCTCTATTTATGTAATACGAAAGTGTTTGAATCTCTTATTGGGTAATAGCCTGTTGGAATACAAGGATTTTGTGAATTTAGCAAGCTTGCAATATCTTTGACCATTCGCTCACCCTCATGTTGTTCAAACGTGTATGAATTCTTCTACAGAACACAAAAGCAGATGTTTGGCAGTGTGTTCATGCATCCCTTTTCCATACAATGAAAGTGAACGGTGACAAGTGAAATACAAGGTTTGTGTGTAAGGAATAATTGACGACAAGGCCGTTGAATTATTAGAAAAATAATGCACACCCGAGTGACCGTTACACCTCGGGTGTGCATTATTTTTCTAATAATTCAACGCTTATACTACAGTTACCACACCTCCAAACATTGTTCAGATGATGCATTTCAAGACGTTTGTCAAGTTTTTGTCATTAAAACACTCTTGTATGTAGGACTAATTTCTTACGCATCTAACCCATGCCTCCATTGCTAATTCCAAAACGTTCTCTAATTTTAGAGTTAGTAACGGAGGTTTGAGCCACTGATAGCAGATTAATGCTGGGGACACACTAAACGACTACTTGACACATTGTGTCATGTTTCCATCGACTGCAGCAGATTTTAAACACCGACTGTGAACACAGACTGGGCACGCATTTGGGCATGATCAGTCATATATAGGCTACCAAATTACATTAATTTTTTATGCCTTACAGTAAGTGTGGCCATACAGTAAGTGTGCCCCCAGCTTTATGCAGTTATTAGAGAGAGAGAGAGAGAGAGAGAGAGAGAGAGAGATGTTGTAATAATGAAACAGAAAAGCATGTGCGTCAATATTATTATTTGTTTATTAATTCAATGCGTTTTAATTATTTCGTTCATTCTTTTTTTATTATTATTGACAGTAGACTAGCCTAATAAATGAAACACAAATCCCTTTTAACAAGTAGGTCTATCAGTACTTATTTATTTGTTATATTATTATCTGCAATAATTACGAAAACCCGTGCAGCAGGACTATTGATTTATTTATATAGCCAATTCTGTTTAATTTTCTATAGATAGGACTATATACTTTAATTTATTAAAATTAAACTTTATGTTTCCAATGATCGCTGTGAAGTTATAGCCTACATCGAAAATGGCAGATCAAGCGCATGGGCTGCATGTTTTTTCTTGTTATGAATTGTATCCTATTTTCCGTTATTACGGTTAACTATGTGAAGTGACATGGAACTGTAATGCAGTCAAGACCTGCCTGGAACTACTTTAGCAGTGTGTTTACCTGAAAATAATTGCACACCTTAGAACATACTCAACTAATCAGAATCAAGCATTCAACGCGTATGTATGCTGTTGTTCTCTTAAATCTCATTAGTGCGATCATAATTGACATGACACATTATTTGAATATTAAAGTCGACATGAAACGGAAATTGCGGTAGTCTTTTCTTCCTTATGGTGACGTATAGGCTATATCCGAGTGAAACAGCTTCTCGAACAAGAGCAAATGTAGAGCGGGACATGATTTTGTAAGTTGGGAATTGATTGAATTGTTTGATTGTGGTTTGCTCAGGGTAGAGCCATATTTATTTTTTGACAGGAATTAAAACCAGGCTGTGAGAGATAGAATACAGTGCAAGGGATTGTACTGTTATTCAACAACAATTTGATTGTTTAGCTGACGAAACGTCTTTCCGGAAAAAAAAATAATAAGTAGACAAAACTTATATAAAACTGTTTTAACAGTTGTTCTGTTAATTACGTAATAATTACATGATCTAGGACTTTTACTGTTCGTGCCATTGTAAAGACTGTCCCAGCCAACATGACCATGTGGATCCCAAATTGCTTTTATCTGGGGTAAATGGGCATCATCTGGGCATGGGGTCAGAATGGGCACTTTAATGGGCTGAATGCGGACCCCAGTTAGGTTGCCAATATTGTTTATTTGAGGGACTTATGGTTCACATTTGGGCAATATTAGGCTATATATATATATATATATATATATATACTGTATATATATATATATATATATAACTACTCTTGTCTATAATTCACATTATACCACCAACTCCGACAAATCACCAACTTCCTGCCTTCATTCTCCATGTAAGACAGAGTTGACACCCATGAAGCCGTGAAGGGCCAATATCTACTGCACAAGAATGGATTGGAATAATATAAAATGGAGATTTCAACTCTAAAACCTGACTGAATGAACCTGTACAATAGCCAATATATACACTTCACTTGTGATGTCAATATTTCCACTGGGAAAACAGTAATTTCATCTGCTGATTAAAGCAAATAGAAGTTTAAGCAATAAATGACAGGCCCTAGTGTCTCAATCCAGTCATCTGTTTCTAGTTTTTTATGCAAATTCATTTGAAAGCACTGACAATGAAAGGGTAAAACAAAAATATAATGAACGTTCATGTTTTTTTAAATCAGTGTACCTACAGCATTCATTCAGTGTTTAAGGTATTAATGATGAAATCCCACATTCAAAGCCATTGCTTACAATCACACTATGTGTGTAAATAACACTCTTGGATAAACCAAGGTGTATGTGTATGGCCCATTAACAGCAGATGGCATTCACTCACATGACTGCCCAGTGATCAGTCCCTGTCTAACCACTTCAGGGCAAAGTCACCTCGCTGCCCACATAGCTACTAAAGTTAAATTTACTGAATAAAGTAGAGCTTTGGAAGCTGTCAGGCCCAATGTTGCAAGGTGATATATAATACCAGGAGAAAAAGCTATCATTTAGCATTCCCAAACATTCCCTTGGTAGCAACTATCCTGAGCCGTGATGTGAAAGGCAGCAGACAAGTACATTTTAGTCTATTTTTAATCATTCTTTAATTATTAATATGATTTAGATTAATAATAATTCTAATTATTATTATAAATTATTATTATTATTAAACAATTAAACAAATGTAAGACTGGGGAGGGGCATCGATGAATGAATAGAAATGATGGGTGAATTTATTACAAAATATGTTTCACTTGGTTGTTTAGAGCTTTCCTTTGTTCTCCTGCGTTTCTTGAATATTGTGATTAAAGACTTATTAGTAATTCTCCTGAGTTGTGTGATTTGTGGAACCAAGCGTGACAGAACATGTAACCTTAAAGAAAAATAATGGACTTACCAGCTGTCCGCCTGCTCTGTATGGAGCAGGGGCAATGAAATATCAAGGACTTCTTAGACCTAGCGTGCCTTACCACCTTCCCTGACCACTCCCTATGTGTGTTTTTTCGGACAAGCATAAGTTAGCTGTGTAAGGCACGTCTGCCCGGTGATGTTCCTTTAGGGACATTCACCTGATTTGTGGAGTGGGTGCTGATGAACAATGGGTCCACGTTCACCATGTCCTGAGGATGACATCACCAGCCCTAATCCAGCCCCAAAAGCCAGCCAGCCACCTCTAACAGAAGAACATCTGAGCCTGCCACAATGCCAGTGACAAAAACAGACTGAGGTGATCATCACCCAGGAGCCCGAGCCTGACAAAGTGTCTGACCAGTTGTGAGAGGCGCCAACCTTGTCAGTACCAGTGGGTGTGCTAGTGGAGTACGAGGGTATGAAGGTAGGACCCCCCCATAATCCGCCACTGAGGGTGAGCTGCAGCTGGCCTTTGCAGACTATTATGAGGAAATGGAAGAGGGGTCTACCGTCCCCACTGGTCCCACCCAGCTTCAAGTCTCAATTTGTACAGCTAATTTTTCACCTATGACCTTTTGGTGGATTTTGGATTGAGCAGATTTGTTGAAAATAAAATGTAAAATTTAATTATTTAAGTCTCAGATCAGATTCCAGTGTAGGGTTACTCAACATGATGAGCATCTTCTTACACTCCTCTGCTGCTGCTCTTCAGTTGCTGGAGAAATGCTTGAAGACATGACATCCATTTTGTGGAAAATGTTTTAACAATGTTTAAAACATTTCTGCTGCGACATTCAGATGGTAAGGTCAGATTTTGTGAAACAACATGAAAGCATGGATTCATCCTGCCTTGTATAAGTGGTTTAGGCTGGTGCTGGTGGTGGTGGTGGTGGTGTATTGGTGTGGGGAAAATTCTGATTAATCATCTGTCCACTATAGTGGACCTCATGCATCAATGGCTATATTTCAGCTACAATTCATACTTATACTGTGAATGCTGTTTTTGAAAATAAACAGCATTTTCTAACTGTAAATAAATGTATTTGTATTATTAGAATGTAATTTTGATTGACATCAATGTAATGCATTACTTTACTCATTTTATCCAAAAAGTAATCTAATTATGTAATGCGCGTTACTTGTAATGCATTACTTTACATCAAAAATGAATCTGTTTACGTAATACATGTTGCTTGTAATGGATTTCTTTATTCGTAACATCAAAAAGTAATCTGATTACGTAATGCACATTACTTGTAATTAATTACTTTACTTCTTAGATTAAAAAGTAATCTGATTACGTAATGCATGTTGCTTGTAATGTATTACTTGTTAGATCTAAAAGTAATCTGATTACGTAATGCACGTTTCTTGTAATGCGTTTCTTTACTCGTAACATCAAAAAGTAATCTGATTACGTAATGCACATTACTTGCAATTAATTTCTTGTTAGATCAAAAAGTAATCTGATTACGTAATGCATGTTACTTGTAATACTTTACTCGTAACATTTTAAAAAATCTGATAATGTAATGCACGTTACTTGTAACGCATTACTTTACTCGTAACATCAAAAAGTAATCTGATTTGCGTTATGCATGTTACTTGTAATGCGTTACCCCAACACTGCTCATTTCAGATGAGATTGAAAACACCTGATCGCTAGGTTTTCTCAGAGGAGAGCTATGCTAGAAATGTGTCCATCTTGAACATAATCAGAATTATCAGTTAATAAGGCTAAATTTACATACTCTGGCACACTGGAGGGAGCGTCTGAGTGGTTTCCACAGTTGTACCTTGACAGGCTGTAGAAATCTCTGATGGAAGCACGTCCTCATGTTCTGATATCAAAGATACGCAAAGTCCAACTTGTATGAAGCTCAATTGCCTTTCCAACATTTCGCTTTATTTTTATATATATATATATTTTATAGTTTTCACATGATTTTATATAATTTTATTAATTGGTTTGTTAAATACACACACTATATCTGTTTGATTATTGTATTATGTTTAATACAGTCTCTCTTCAGTTTAAACCATAAATGCATGCTGTCCACTCACGTGGACATCTGAAAATCTCTTTGAAAAATGTGTTTAAAAAAAATTAAAAATTCATATCTTGTTTTTCATGTCCTAAGAGCAATAAAAACACAAAGGAAAAAAAATCCTGACTGAGGTTATCATAATTCACGCATGAAAGGGTTAAAAAGTAACCTTTTGTCAACCTCCTATCTTTTTTCTTTAGTCTGGGTATGCTGAACCTCTGAGAGAAAAGATTGCTGTATTGTTGTTGCTGCAAAGACGTCCAGCTTGCGACCATGTCATAAAATGAAATCACTGGTTTGATGAGCCATATCGACACATCTTAATTTCTGGAATATGTCCATGCCTGCATTTGATTTCATCTCACAAAATGGAGGTCATCTGTCTGGAAGAGTAGTAAAAGGCATAATCCTACAATAAGGCACACTAGCAGCTCAGCAACGTGTTTACAACAATGTCCTCCAATGACCTCACATAAACTTCCTGATCAACATGGACACCATGCATCTGCTATGCAATTATTATTTAACGATTTATTACATGTAGAAATATTTATTTAATGATTTAATTTTGAGAAATTGTGCCCATACAATACAAGTGAGGGCAGGGTGAAAGCTTAAAAAAAAAAGAGAAAAAAATTCAAAATCACTTAAAAGCTAGCCTTTTAAGCTTCCCTAGAGTCTCTCTAAAGCAAAGCACCATTAGGTAGGCTGATATTAAGGGCACATATATTTAACATGACATGACTAAAAGCTGTTCCCCTCTCACGATAGGGAAGGTTCTCTGACCTCATCCTATGAATATGCTCCTATATCATTGAAAGGAACAGACTCTGAAATGTGCTCTAGGTGTGCTGTGCCTATGGTCTAAAAATCAAAATAAGATCTAATCGCCCTATTTGCTACAGTTTGCTGCTCTCCCATATCCTATTTCACAGTTCAGTGAAATCTGCCGTGGCTCCAATTTCAACCTAGAGGATTACAGAGGGATATGCTTAAAAGTCCACGTCTTTAGATCACACATTTATCTTAGCTGTGGGTCAAGAGCTGTATTAAATTGCAGAATATGATATAGAACTAATAAAACACAGTGTTACCGTTACCATAAGACTATCTCTTGTCATATCATCTGGTCTCGATCTCGTGTTAAAATTATTTATTATCGTTAGACTCTCTGGGTTAACTTGCATAATGGAGAAGAGTTGGAGGGAATTAAAGTGCTTCTGTGCCGGCGGACCCTCTTAAAGGAAGCAAAACATTTACTGGACCACAAATCTGCCCCCTCAGGAGAGCCACTGCTCAGCTAAAACTACAATGTAAGCCCAATTTTAAAATAAATACACATACTTAGACACATGTTTTTATCCAAAAAGAGGCAAATAGTGTTATTGTAGACACGATGCTGTTTCTTTGCCTAGTTTTTCTCCACCAAAGGAAGCCACTGATGAATTAGCCATTGCATCTCCAAACAATAAAGTTGATTCTTTACTGACCGAATCTGTGTTTTTGAATGAATTTGCTGAGTGAAGGATTCAATTACTCACTCATAAAGACAGTGGTTGCATCCGAAATCGTATACTTCCCTAATATATATAGGTGAAAAACAGTATGTGACAAAATAAGTATGTCCGAATTCACTGTATCCACTCGTAAAATAGGAAGTAAAAAGTATGGCAAGAATCTGAAGCATACAACGTAACTGATGCTGGTAGGTCACATGATAATGACAACCAGGCGAATGTACATCTAGCAGAGGTGGAAGTAACGAATTACAACTACTCACGTTACTGTAATTAAGTAGTTTTTTCGTGTACTTGTACTTTTATGAGTACATTTTTAAGTCTGTAATTTTCCTTGTACTTAAGTACAAATTAGGTTAAGTAATGTACTTCGCTACTTTAAAAATAACATTCGTTACTAAGTACTTGTACAATTTGAATTAAATTAATATTCAAATCTTTGACCAGCATTCGGGTTACGTATCCAATAGAAATAACTGATCGTGCGCGGGCCAATAAAAACCCTTGTATTTGAACCGGGGAAAAAGCCCGGTTTCTGGAGAGCTATTCGTCCTCGCACGTCCTTCACTGTGAAGGTGTATTTTAGTGTTATCAAAGAACTTCGTTATGGACATGGAGATTCGAGACGCTGAAATTCATTGAAAATTCCGAAGAAATACAGGATGACGAGTGCCCATGGCCGCACCTGGAGGAGCTTACAAGACTTCAGCCTCTAATCTCAAAAAAAAAAAAAGATGTAGCATTGTAAGTGAAAGTTAAATTGTATGTCATTGTCAACATTGTTTTATTCATATTGAATCCGAGTTTTAAGCTTATGAAGGGTCTAATAATGAGTCTTTCATAAAAACAGTCTCTTGCCGGCCGCCACCCACTGCTTCAGCGTTACCTAGGTGACGAGCACATAGACCGTAAAAAAATTATTTAGCATTGTAAAGTGGCGCTCAAAGTTAAATTTTATGTCATTGTCAACAAATTGTTTTATTCATATTGAATCCGTGTTTTAAGCTTATAATAAACGGTCTAATAATGACTCTTTCATAAAAACAGTCTCTTGCCGCGACCCATTGGCCTAACAGTGTAACTGCACTGATTGACAGCCTGTCTAGATTGCGCATGTGTCAGTGCTAATAAATGCTGATAACTTTTGAAATATTAGTAGGGTACTTTTGGAAAGCTTTCTTGTCCAGTCAGATTTTTTTAAATGTAAAAAAATTAAAAATCTGTTTATAAATAAAATAACCCAACAAGCTTATTTATGTTGCATTATAATTCATTAATAATAATAATAATAATAATAATAATATTAGACCATTTTTATAACTTGATTCCCATACAAATTATATGAAGAAATAAATAATATGAAATAATATATAATTTCCTTTGTATACTTCCTCTGTTATATTTTCAGAGGAAGTATCGATCAAAGATTGATCAGTACATTGACATTGTGACAGCAGCAGCACGTAGTCAACGTAGTCAGTGTGAACGGCTTTTTAGCTGTGCTGGTCTACTTTTCACATCCAAACGAAGCCGGATCGACTCTGTGAACTTTGTAATCAGCTTCTGCTGGTTCAGAAAGTGAAATGTCCTAGAGTGTAAGGCCTTTGCCCAGTTCTTGGTTTGCAGAGAAAAGTTTATACTGTTTATACATGTATAAAAATCATTTAACATTCTTTAAACAGACAAAGTTCCTGCACTATGTGTTTATTTATATAAAACACAAATTGCCTGTGTATGATCCATTCATATTTCTGATTTGATTCAATGGATTTGATGTTTATTCAATAAATATCACAGGCTAAAAAGTAATTAGTACTTGAGTAGTTTTTGAGAGGGGTACTTTGTACTTTTACTTAAGTACATTTTTAACACCAGTACTTTTACTTGTAATTGAGTATTATTTTAGCAACTACTTGTACTTGTACTTGAGTACAAATTTTCAGTACTCTTTCCACCTCTGACATCTAGATTACATTCATACTATATAGAACATGCTTTTTTAGCTGTTACCTGTTTACATTTGATTTGAGTTATATTGCATTATATCTACGATACAATGAATTTAATATTTCTAGTGAAATATGCTTTTATTTGAAGTTAAAGAGTGAATGAAAATAACCTGTTTACATTTGATTTGAGTTATATTGCATTATTAAAAGACTGTATACCACTAGCACAGCACCAAACTTGTTACTGCTAGCATTATTGCAAAGTTTTTGCTCAACAATCAAAGCAACATGCTTTAAACAAGTATCAATACATGCAGTTATTCATAACCAAGCCCTACTCTTCTGCACAATGATCAAAACTTCAACATAATAGAAACTCTTTCAAATGTCAAACATAACTGAACATTAAACATTAACAGATGTTTCCCTTTACTCAAAAACACATAAAATAACACTTAATTTAAATATTTCCTCTCCATTACCAGCCATGTGCAAAGCATACTGTGAACTAACAATGGTGTCTCTAAATTAAACCGCATAATTGAGCTAATTCTCTTAAAATAAATTGGTAGCCTTTTTTCCTTAATTTTATCAGCTTAATCGCCTCAATTCAAGCCTCAAAATTGTGTATGTTTTCTTTAAAAAATTAGTAAATGTATCTCTTGGTTTTATTAGTGAAATGTTCTCAATATTTTCTATACAACACTTAAGCATAATTTTCTTAATAAAATATACACAACATTTTTAATTATCACCTTAAATTGTTTTATGAAAATTACAAGACCCATGATTAATTTTTTACAGTGTACTGTCATACTGATGTAGCCTGTAGTAGTAATAATACTAATTTTTAATAAGATGCTAACTAGAAGTATTGGATATTTTGTCAACAAAAAAGCAAATGCTTGTCTGCTGGTTTCCCATTTCACCATCAGTCATTCACACTGTGAACAAACCATCATTTTTCACTGACCTGATATTAAGGCACTAAAAAAAAATTACACATACAAAATCTAGTCCCAGGGGCATGATGTGGGTAAAAGCTGCTCTTAATGCTGGGAATCTTAAAAAAGGATTAGAGCTGGTGTGGAGGTGCATTTGACAGATAAGAACATGTGGCCCCTCTCAGTGGGGAATACTGAAGTCATTTAGAATGAAAGGGCAAATAACGACCAGTACATTTTATAGTTAATTTTTTTGATCACACGTAAAACACTAAGATAACAAGACTAGTTGACCGCATAAAAAAGACAATTAATTACACATGGTTCTTTGCATACAATTTCTTGTAAAGACATTACTTTGAAGTAAGGTAAGGTTGTAGTCTGATTGCTTCGCCTCTCCTCTCTGAAAACACTTTAGGGATATGGGACGATTACCGGTTTCACTTTAAATCACGATAAAATGTACTGATGGTTAGTATTATCAACGTTTTTTTTTTTTTTTGAAGGAATGGCGGAAGGCAGTGACCATGCTCGGGAGATTTTTCAGCCTTTTTCTGACCAAATCTGAGGTGTGGTCATATTTTGGCTTTTACAAAAGTCCTGAGGGAAACTTAATCGAGGATGGTCACCCTGTCTGCAGAACATGCACACAAAAAGTCGCTGCAATTGAAACACTTAAATCTGCCGAGTCGTCTTGTGTGACCATCACCCTGTTGTATAGAGGGTTTTCACTACACGTCATCAATCCGGAAGTCGGCCATTTTGGAGGCACTGAACGTTAAACAATGCCACTGAACTGAACAGTGCGCTGGACTATACTGCGTCTTGAGCCTGCTGCAGAACTGCAGGAGGTTGGAATGTACAGCTTTTTTCCGTGCTCTTGTTTGCGCTGGTTTCAAAAATAATAATTTTCTCCTCGTCTGGCACTTTACAACAACACAGCCTTGTTTTGGCAGCGACTTTCAGCATATTCCCTATAACAACGTCTGACGTTCACATTTTAAGTGGCGTGAAAAAGTCACATACCACGCGAAATCCGATCAGAGCATTCAGACTTCTCACGTGAATACGTGTCTATAGCACGTAGTGTGTTTATCGTGTTATTTATACGCGAAAATGACTTTTTACGTGTATATGATACGCAGTTTTCGTGTGCATTTGATACGCACTTCATTGCGTGTAATACACACGCACCCAACACCACTAATTCTACCCAATTAAGCGTATAATACACACGCACCCCACACCACTCCTAAACCTACCCTTAACAACCCATGCGTATCATATGCACGTAAAAACTCATTTTCGCGTATAAATAACACGATAAACACACTACATGCTATAGACACGTATTTAGTGTGATCGGGTTGTCCTGATATGTGATTTCAATATGATTCCAAACCACATATGGATGTAGCGTGAAACAGATTTCATGTTCTTTTTCGGACTGACAATCTGAACGTATCCTATGTCGGGATAAGAAATAGAAGGAAGAATTACAGTAGGGCTAGAGAAGCTAGCTCGTTCAGATCTTTACCATATTTTAACTTTAGTTTGTCAATATGTCGCGCTCTTTCCTGCTTACTAAGTCCTTCTCTTTATGATTTCGCAGCTTCCACGTGTTTTTTTTCCGTGGCTTATTAGTGTAAAAATGTGTTCAGTAGTACATAAACAGTGCAATCCATGCTGTTGTATACATCCGAGTCCCTCCATAATAGCCGGGCATCCGTACCACCCAGAACGTGACGTCGGTGAAAACTCTCTATAGCTAACGCAAGGCAAGTTAACTTTGATCTCAATACCAAAACTACGTCTGGGAAATAATTGGGCACAAAGTTTTATTTTGAGTTGAAATATTTTATCTCACACTTGAAATAAACATTAAGCTTCCACGAAGAAAAGTTTGCAGCAAGTGGCTTTGAGCCAAAAACGAACGAACACGTTGAAACAAGACTAGAGTGACATTTAAGAGATAATAATGTATATATTTATTGTACACTTATTATACCGATTTTTTTTTACCACATAATTACGGGGACATATTGAAATGAGATTAATGTTTTAAATCTTAACTTGATCATCTTGTCTGGACGAGTTTTCAACGCTGTACAAAATGGATTTAACAGGTAGGCTCACAACAATATTATCAAACTCTGTAAACAGTAATCATCTCTGATTTCATTTTCAATACAATCAAAAACGGAGACGCAAGAGTCAACACGGCAAGTTGTATTTGAATTAAATGAGAGAGCGCGCGTTATACATGATGTGCGCTGTGTTATAATGTGTATATTGATGACGGTCATAATAATGAAGGAAATGACAATAGAATCTTGCTTTGAAAAAGTGCATAGAGCTGCTTGTTTTATTTGTTGTTTGTTGATTTTCAAATATAAAACTTTTTGAAATGTTTTCAGTGTGAGCATAAGTTCTTTTTGAGCACTTTCATCTCGTTTTAACAAAACCGTGATAATATTGATAATCACGATAATTTTGGTCACTATAATCGTGATATGAAATTTTCATACCATCCCATCCCTAAAACATTTTTCTGAATTCTGCAGATCAGTCATAGTCATTATCTCACAGCCAATTCTTTGGGCACATTATGCCTATTTAGTGATAATGGAGTTTGCTGAGAAGTAAACTTTGTGACCCTTATTGGTGCTCTCTAACCCAGCGACTGCATCCCAAACAGTTGGTCAGTGAGCCTCTGCTTTGCTCATTATCCTCTTCAGTACAAGAGTGGCTAAAAACTTCAAGTAATTCCACTCAAGCCAACCCTCCAGTTCAGCATCATCTCTGCACAAAGCAACACAGCAACTCAGTTGTCATAATTCCTGTCTCGTGTTCCCCTTGTCTTGTGTGGACTTTTTGTAATTTCCTGTCCTGTGCTATGTTTTGTAGTCCTTTGTAGTTTTTCTTGTTTATAAGTCTCCCCAGTTGTTTCTAATTAGCCATGAGTTAGAGGAAATCCTTGAATGGGATGATTTCTGAGCTAAATACTGTTTAAATCACCTCCATGTTTGCCAGGGAATCCCAACAGGCAGCTGTGACTGGGCTAATGACAGCAATCAATGATTACACACACACACACACACACACACACACACACACACTTATTCACACTCTCAGGCATTATCCATCACCAAGGAAACAAAGTATCATGGGAAAGTCATTGATTGTTGTTTGAAAACAAAGTTAATCAAAACTAATGGATCTATTATCGTCATGGATAGACTGCAATGCTATTCATTCTACTGCGACAAGACTATGAAATACAACATAATGCCAAGCTCTATCCTTTTGATAGCATCTCTGATTATTTTCCCCAATGAATTTGAACAAATTTTTTTTCATGAATTAAAGCCAGAAATCAGCACCACCTAAATCAGTGGTTCTCAACTCCAGTCCTCGGGACCCACTGCTCTGCACATTTTGTATGTCTCTCATCTGACACACTTATTTCAGTTCATGGAGCTCTCTCCTAATCAGCTGATGATCTGAATCAGGTGCGTTAAATAAGGGAGGCATACAAAATGTGCAGAGCAGTGGGTCCCGAGGACTGGAGTTGAGAACCACTGACCTAAATGATGTTTATTTTACTCATTATTACAAGTTGTGAACAATGATTAAAATATATTTAGCATTGGTGTATGTTGATTCGGCACCGTCTCTTCACTGGTGTTGGGGCATCTTAAGTCTTCGAAAGGGGCTAAATCCAAACTGGAGCTGATGTACTCTCTAGTTACCTCAGGACAGGCATCTCAAAATAAAACAGAAAAGCAAATGGAAAATAATTAGCATAGCGTCCTGGTTGGGGAGCCAATCGTCTTCGAGTATCTTTTAGAACAAGCCAATGCACATTGGTGTGTGAGATCTGCATCTCATACTCCACCCCTCGGCGCGGGTATAAATATGGAAGTAGATGCATGCACCAGTTGCTTTTCGCTGAGGAGCCGAGCAGAGTCAGCGGTGGTCCAGCAATAGTGGCGAAGGGACTACGTCCTCCGTTCCCTCCTTCAGGGAGCGGTGGGTTGCATACACAACCAGGACGTTCCCTTTCAGTCGAGAACGTCAGACGTAGTCGACGTCGACTGAAATGGGATCCCAATTGAAAACACCACTTAAAGCTACCACCTTCCAGTGCCTAGACAAAGCCTCCTGATCCTCCCGACATCTGACAAGCGGCAACTAGCAAGACCTGCTCCTCTTCCTCCCTGACTTTGCACAGTAGTTGTGGAATAACTGGCAGAGCCACTATGCATAGCCACTATGCAGTGGCTGGCACAGGTGTGTCGCAACAGACCGCTCCACTGGAGGGATAGCCTTGTAGCGTTTATACGCCCATATAAATATAACTAATTATTATTCATAACGGATTATGATCAATAATTAATAATTTAATTATTTTCAGAATTTACTGTAGCAGAATCAATAGTATGATCATTTTATCAGTTCATCCAATGAACGGAAAGCATAAACAATTATTAATTCTAGGAAATATAATATCTTCCTGGCCAAGAAACACTAATTCCCAGCTAACAGCTAAATTAAGAAATAAATCAAGGGTAAAAGCATAGTAACTTTGATAGAATTTCAAGACAATAAATGCGTGAGCACATAACACAAGTAATGCTTCTCTTTTCAAATACAAACAATACTTTATTGATTATTCTAAAACATGAAACTAATATCTAACAAACACACGCACACACACATTCATACCAGTTGCAGAAAGAAAGAAAGTGGGAAGGAAATGAGTTTTAAGAGTGAGATGATGAAATCTCAAGATCCTATGCACTTATAAGACACAACCTGAACGAACCATCAATCATTAATTTAACCCTTCTATCGTTTCTTAGGCGGGTTATTCAATTTTATATCAACTTTACACCAGTTCAGCTAAGAGTCTGGAGGTACTTGCTTGTCCGTGCTTTGGGGATTCCCTTTTCGTCATAAAGGGGGTTTCCCGGGTCCGGCTGGCGGTCTCCTGTGCCTGGATCTTGGGCGGCCAGTCACGTGGTGTGTTGGCACGGATGAATGAAAGTCTTTGTTTGAAGCTGGCTTTGCAGTTGAAACGTTAAGACGAAACTTTGCAGCAAACTTAACTTAGAACCGAGACTCACAACGGCAAATAAAGGAAAACTTAGGAAAGAAAGAAAATTGAGACGAGAGTAGATGATGATGGCTTGAATGAAGCTGTTGAACCCGTTCTTCTGATCTTAAATTGGGTTCTTTTGTCTCTACGCGTCTACATTACTATAACCATCGTCTGCTGTCTCCACCCGACATGTTGTTCTGCCGAGACCTTTACCGAGAGAGAGCCCGCCCGACTGCAGCATACTTCTTCTTTTCTATTCTTCTAGCGCATTATTCTACCACAGCTCTGTTCGGGTCTAAGGTTTTAAACTCCAATCTTTTGTCCCGCCTCCTGGAGGAATTTGGGATTCGGACAACAAGATACTATATGGTTATTTGAGAAGGGGGTCTTTTCTACCCCCCCACCCCCCATTTTTATATGAAAAGTCTCTGTCTCTGTGGGTTTTTAATGGATCTCAACACTGAGGTCATTCAACGGTCTTCAAGAAGGGGGAAGTCTGTTTTACATCTCTGTCATTGGATCTAATGACCTTGTGGCGTTAACTTCCTATCCCGTGACATCTCTGTCATGGGATCTAATGACCTCGAGAAAGAAGGGGTCTGTTAGTCGCAGGTGACCCCTGCTAGGGCCCTGAGCAGTACCATTTCTGAACAGATCTGTCTTTCACAATTACCAAACGTAGACAACATTATTCCTTTAGTTAAACAATAAAAGGTCTTTTTGGTTGTAGACTCTCTGGGTCTGGTGATTTGAATCTGGAATGTGAAGACTCTTTGTGGGATTATGTATGAAGTATGAACCAAATCACCCAAAAGCTTCAATTGTGTTTGGTTCATTCTCGTTGTCGCTACATATCCCCCCTTCGTTCGACGATGTGTTGAGAAAAAGACATCGGTGAACGCTGGAGAAACGGGTAGAGGAAGCAAACACACACAGCAAACAACAAGACAACACCTCCATGACTGGTCACTTTACTGGTGCAGGGCATTAGATTATCTAGGCCTAAACAGGTTCACTCTCTCAATATAGTCAATCACGCTGAATAAAGTTTAGTTCAATTTTAGGACCGTTGTTCTAGTTCGTTTTGGTACGGTGATCGATCAATCTTTGTGACTAAATTTGATTTGTTTGTTTTAGTCTCTTCTAAATTGTTCTAGGTTTAGACCAATTTACCTTGCATTCTCTGGTGACATCACTTGTGGTAAAAGTGATGTGACCCATCATGCATGGAGCTCTCTGGCTCACATTCGTATTAAGGTGACTCACAAATATTAGGCGTGGTGCGTCAATCCTAATATCGTGAACTTGACCCTTATGGGGTGGACAGGCATGTTACCTGATAAAAGAAGGAAAGGAAGGAAGAAGTAAAACAAAACAAAGCAGTTGAGTGTTCCTGATATGACTTATAACTACGGTTGCGCAGCTAAGGTGTCAGGTATCATGATGTAATGAGAGGTGTTCTCAGGTGTACTTGTTGGATGGGTAGTCACCATGTTTCCTATGGTCAGTGTAGCTAAGTTGTTAAGCTAGTTTCTGAAGGTAGTTTCTACCTGTGGGGGAAACCATATTTGTTGGATGTTTTGCAAGGTAGAGGTGGTTAACTTCTGTATGTTAGTGAGGAGGTTAGGGGTGTTGTGTAGTGCATGTATGCATGTATGTATGTATGTATGGTCAGATCTGTTTCAGTCTGTTTTGCTCCCCCCTTTGCTTGATGGCTTAGCTTTGATGTGCTTGTTGCATCTTTGCCTTGGAAAAGGGATCTTCTGTGATCTGCTGGGGGTCAGTCCAGTAAGGCAGGAAGTTCTCTGGCAGACATTGGGAGGTAGTTTGGCAAGGATGCGTGAAGCTGTAGTGCAAAACGTGGTCTCCTTTGTTGCATTCCTCTTGTGATGCCTTCTGGTTGTGACAGACTTTCTGACCTTCTGTGCTTACTGTTGTTGCTGTAGCACTCACATGGTTCTTGAGTTTGAAGCTCGTTTGGTGGTTTCTTTATGAGTGATGAGTGTGAGTGATCTTTTCCATGCGGTTGGTGTGGTAGGTGTCATCGGCATGGGAGTCACATTCTCTGTGCTCCTTACAAAGGATTGTGATGTTGTCTTGCCACTGGGTGTCTTCCAGTGCAAGGCTTGTTTCTTGGCAGATGGAGTTTGAAACTGTGGATGTTTTCAAACCTTTCTTTGAGGTCATCTTTTGTTTGATGTAGGCCTTGTGTGTCAGGTCACGTAGCTGTTGAATGGTCATTGTGCCTGGGCAGGCCATGATACCAAGATGATGACTCAATCCAGGATGCAGGTTTCTCAGGAAGAGGGTTTTGAAGTTCACATCCTCTTCAAGTTCAGGTTTGTTATGTGAACCTAAATAGGCTTGTCGAAAACGGTGGTAGTAGGCTTGGGGAGTCTCTTGTCGACCTTGTTTGGTTTCCAAGGCGATTAACACACCGTGTTCCGACTCTGGACCTGTAAATTCTTTAATCAGTGTCTCACGTAGTAGCTGGTAGTTTGACTTGACATGAGCAGGTTGTCGGTCTAGGAAGCTTCGTACCTCTGGACTGGATGTGGATCTGAGGAGGTATAACCTGTCTCTGTCGGTCACATGGGGTCTCACCTCTAGGTGGAAGTCGATATCTCGGAGGTAGGCCTGGATGTGGTGGCCCTCCGTGGAGTTCGGGTTGGACTGAGTGATATTCTTAACCAGCTTGTCGAGATCTTTAAAGGTCATCCCCTGTGCAGCTTTGGAGTCTGCCTGGATGATCTCTCTTCCGTTGTTGGCAGTGAACAGTTCTGTGGTGAAGGCCGGTGACGTTTTGGGTTGTGGCCATTCACTTATTTCACTGTATGCCAGTTCTTGGATGGAGGACTCTGTTCTGCTCAGCAGGGGTGATGCTGAGGGAGGTCTCTCCCTTCTTGGCTCTGGTTTCTGTTGGAAAATGTGCTGGAGTTCATCTCTGACCGCGTAGAGCTCGTCGTTGACGTCATCTCGCTGTTGGGTCAGATGGTCGATGTCAGCGCTGCACCTTTCCAGGTGGTCTTCCAGAGCAGTGATTTTAGAGTTCTTACTTTCAATGTCAGCTTTGGCTTTCCTTAACTGATGTTCAGCAGACTGGAGTTGGTTTACCAGGTGTTTCTGGACAGTCTTTAATTCTTGTTTGTCACGTTCAGTGACTGCAAGGGCTTCTTGGAGCTTGTCAACTTGTGTCTTTGTTTCTTGCTCCGCTTCGTCGGACACTTTGAGTTTGTCTTGAGCTTCACCTTTGAGCTGGTCTTTGCAGTGTTGGGTGTGCATCAGCTCTCTCAGGAACTCGGTGGTCTTGGAGTCATCCTGGACTTTCACTTCAAGCTTGTCTATGCGGCTTTGGGCACGTGTCAGCTCCTCCTGAAGGTAGGTGACGTGCTGGTGGCTTAGGTTTAGCTGGACTGTGAAGGCATTGCTTAGGGAACAGGTTATTTTGGTTAGTTCCACATGGTTTTGGTTTTGGCTTGAATCGTGTGTCAGGAATCTTCTCAGAATTATGATTATTATTAAAAATAATAACAGTTCAATTGTCTTTGGTGTGAGGCAGTCTGTAATGCCTCTGAGCCAGGCGTCCACGTCTTCCCGTTGGGCAGTGGGGTTTGTCGTCCACGACATGTTGGCACGCTTGGTGAAGAGACTGACACAGATCTGTGTGTATAAGCCTATATGTGGTTGAACGGCTAAGTGTCGTTTCAGTAATTGTACATCAATAGTGAAGTGTCGTGATGACTAAGTGTTGGTCTAAGTGTACACAGTGAGGCTAGTGATGAGAAGATCTCGTCACTTAACTGGGTAAAGGAAAGAAAAAGAAAAAGGTTCAAACAAATCTCAACTGGAAAAAGCTTTTTGTTTTCTTTTTTTTTTTATGGGAGAAAATATTATTTTTTTTGTAAATATTTCCTATCACTGAAAAGCTGGTTTCAACTCGTGATGTGAGGACTTCGTCGCTCAACTGAGTAAGGGAAAAAGAGAGAAAAGTTAACAACCAATTTCAATGAGGGAAAAACAAAAAGAAAATTATTAACTAGGGGAAGTATTAATTTCTCATAAATGTTTCTTATCAATGAAAATCTGTTTCCAGAAAGGTAAACAATATCATTGCTTATGTTTGCAATGAAAAACACAACAATAATAATGCTGATACCTCTTTTCTGAGTTTGACAGGATTGACACACACACCTTCAGTTGGCCGCTTACAGCAGAGTTTACAGCAGGGATGCTTTGAAGGCGGAGTTTGCTCAGCACTTGTCTCTGTTACTTGATCTTGGATAAGATGTCAAAGTTTAAATTGCGTTTACAAATGCAGGGAGAGTATGAAGAACACAAGATTGTTGATTAAAAATCAAATATCTAATAATCTGTTTGTTGGGAAAGATTATCTTTGTCTCTTTTTAGAGTCGATTGATGGTTCTTCCAGGTTCGTTCCCTACAGATGTGAAGAATAAGATGGAATAAAGCAGGACAGAACAGGAAATTAAGCAAGGAGGTTGGATCCCGCTACCTTTAGGTCTACCACGAGTATAGAATTGATAGTTGAGGAACAACTAAACACACAAATAAATTTTGTAAAAGACGATTGTCTCTGGTTTATTTGAAACTCGTATGGAGATGGTAATGTCCCCTATTGAAGCGTCCCGAAAATGAATTTATCAAATATAGTGGTTAAGTTTATAACCAACAGGACGAAAGGATAAAACGCAATGACAATAATGAGCAAGTCTGAGTCTAACACTATTTTTGTAATAGTAATAACAACTTTCAAATTTCAACTTTCAGAGTTCTTAAGTTTCAAAGACTTATTCACCTAAAGTGACTAGATCTCAACGAGAAATGTAAAAATTATGAAAATTATGTAATTAGAATTATTACAAAAATAAATCTAGAAATCATTAGAAATGATCTGTCTAGAAAAATAGAATTTCAATTTTATTTTAATATTTCCTTTTTAAAAAAAATCAAATTCAAATTTGACAATCAATAATAGTAAACCAGTATTTTATTTTTCAAGTAAAATGCAGGTAAAGTAATTAATAATTGTAAACCAATATTTCCTTTTCAAGTAAAATAGGCCTATAGGTAAAGTAAAATGTGAAAGAGGTAAAAGAAAAAGGAAGAAAAGACCAACAGGCGTAAACGTCGAGGTGTTTAAATGGTTAAATTACTTTAACTTTGTTCAAACAGACACTGTATTTAACCGCTGATGTTAATACTAATGATAACCGTAAATAATGCGTAAGGCTTTAGCATAGGCCTCAATGTAAACAACTGCTTAGGTTAGCCTAGCCACCGAAGGGTTTGTTTACACTCTGGCGATTGCACGGGTCAGAGTTCACCCGGAAGTGTTGGTTAAGACTTCCGTGTCACGATCGTAACTATGGTGACCAAACAAACGCTAGTGGGCAAACACGTGAAATGCAATGCAAATAGTTTGTAAGCAGTTACGCATGTTACATGAAATCTGAGCGCATTTCAACACTGTTCGAAGAATATGCACGTACAGTCGATCATATTACAGGAAATGTCGGCGCATTTCAACACTGTACGAATAAGATACACCACTCGTAGCTTTAGCTGGTTTTACGACGTGGGGCTTCACTCAGTTCGCTAAGAGTGATATTAACTTCAATGGCGATCTCGGCGGATCGTCTCTATGCAAGTTTATCTGGGCACAAAGAACAACAACAACAACAACAGGGTTTTTAACTGTTGGTTCGGTTATCACAGCTTTAAGATACTATTCAAATTACACTCGGACATGCGCAGTGTTACACGAGAATTCATTGAACAGACATAAACAGATACACGTATATTTATTACGGGGATCGCATCGCAGTGGAACACGCACTGACAATCAGATAAATAAATATAAGCCTTTTATGACTAACGTTAGATGAGGAACATGCTCATCGCTCTGTGAGGAGAATATTCATCCTTACAGATAACGTTAACTTAAATTACTGCAGTTTATTTTCGTTCAGCTCTCTGACTGATATAAACACACACACAATGTTATAGCTATTTGAAAGACGCTGGGACACGCAGACGTCAGTTAAGCTATAATCAAGGTATATCAGGAAATGAGGAACACGCTTAATTCTTACCTTATCGTGGTGTGATGTTTTTATATCTTAACTTAATTTACTGCAGGTAAAAGAAAAACAAATAGGGAGGCAGACTAGACGAAAGTAACAGCTTTCTCTGGGTGTATTCACTCAAGCAGCAGCATTCAAACAGGGCGCGCGCTGCGCGCTCTCCATACGTCACACACAGACTTTCAAAGGTTCGGATCTCTCATCCGCACAAAATGAAAAGACAAATTACTTGGTATATGCTTACAATTTAGGTTAAACTGCCCGCATCCTCCACCAATAATATTTAGCGTTTATACGCCCGTATAAATATAACTAATTATTATTCATAACGGATTATGATCAATAATTAATAATTTAATTATTTTCAGAATTTACTGTAGCAGAATCAATAGTATGATCATTTTATCAGTTCATCCAATGAACGGAAAGCATAAACAATTATTAATTCTAGGAAATATAATATCTTCCTGGCCAAGAAAGACTAATTCCCAGCTAACAGCTAAATTAAGAAATAAATCAAGGATAAAAGCATAGTAACTTAGATCGAAGTTCAAGACAATAAATTCGTAAGCACATAACACAAGTAATGCTTCTCTTTTCAAATACAAACAATACTTTATTGATTATTCTAAAACATGAAACTAATATCTAACAAACACACGCACACACACATTCATACCAGTTGCAGAAAGAAAGAAAGTGGGAAGGAAATGAGTTTTAAGAGTGAGATGATGAAATCTCAAGATCCTATGCACTTATAAGACACAACCTGAACGAACCATCAATCATTAATTTAACCCTTCTATCGTTTCTTAGGCGGGTTATTCAATTTTATATCAACTTTACACCAGTTCAGCTAAGAGTCTGGAGGTACTTGCTTGTCCGTGCTTTGGGGATTCCCTTTTCGTCATAAAGGGGGTTTCCCGGGTCCGGCTGGCGGTCTCCTGTGCTTGGATCTTGGGCGGCCAGTCACGTGGTGTGTTGGCGCGGATGAATGAAAGTCTTTGTTTGAAGCTGGCTTTGCAGTTGAAACGTTAAGACGAAACTTTGCAGCAAACTTAACTTAGAACCGAGACTCACAACGGCAAATAAAGGAAAACTTAGGAAAGAAAGAAAATTGAGACGAGAGTAGATGATGATGGCTTGAATGAAGCTGTAGAACCCGTTCTTCTGATCTTAAATTGGGTTCTTTTGTCTCTACGCGTCTACATTACTATAACCATCGTCTGCTGTCTCCACCCAACATGTTGTTCTGCCGAGACCTTTACCGAAAGAGAGAGCCCGCCCGACTGCAGCATACTTCTTCTTTGCAGCATACTTCTTTTATTTGAGAAGGGGGTCTTTTCTATCCCCCCCCCCCCCCCCCCCCCCTCATCGTGAATCATGTGTTATCTGTGGTCTGCTTTACTCTAACAGAGAGTACATAGATTACAGTTTATACATGATTCCTATTATTAGAACACGAAACATTTTACACAGATTTCAATCAAGCCATCGTCTGAATTAAGAACATGTTATCGTATACGATCCTGCTGACAGGAAGCACGACACACTTTCATTCACACACCTAATATTTATAACAATTACATGACTTAGATGTGATCTAAGCAGAATAGACACATACAGGGGTTGTAACACAATACATAATTATGTTATGTTATATATTTTGATTATAGGTCAGTCAAGAATTGTTCTGGGATGATTGTATGCAGTTTTATATGAAAAGTCTCTGTCTCTGTGGGTTTTTAATGGATCTCAACACTGAGGTCATTCAACGGTCTTCAAGAAGGGGGAAGTCTGTTTTACATCTCTGTCATGGGATCTAATGACCTTGTGGCGTTAACTTCCTATCCCGTGACATCTCTGTCATGGGATCTAATGACCTCGAGAAAGAAGGGGTCTGTTAGTCGCAGGTGACCCCTGCTAGGGCCCTGAGCAGTACCATTTCTGAACAGATCTGTCTTTCACAATTACCAAACGTAGACAACATTATTCCTTTAGTTAAACAATAAAAGGTCTTTTTGGTTGTAGACTCTCTGGGTCTGGTGATTTGAATCTGGAATGTGAAGACTCTTTGTGGGATTATGTATGAAGTATGAACAAAATCACCCAAAAGCTTCAATTGTGTTTGGTTCATTCTCGTTGTCGCTACAACCTCATAACCCTTCATCGCTCCTCCGTCAAGGGTAGCGAGGGGGGAAGAACCACTCAGACAGTTTTCACCAGTAAAAGATGCCGTCTACAACCTAGTAAACTCTCCATGCACTTCGAGAAAGAAGGTTACTGGGGCGGCGGGCTGAGAAACAGCACGGCCCGCCCCTAGATACCAATCATCCAACCGAGACTGAGCAGGACATGGTGGAGGGTTCCACTCGGCCCGACAGCCTCGGTGGCCCATTTCAGCATAGCTGACAATTCTGGATCCGGCTTGGTTAACGTTACGCTCCCAGAGGGAGATAACGCAGCCGAGTTATCATCTCCAGAGGCCACCTCACCCTCCGATGCTGCAATCGGCGTCCTGTCCTCTGTGAAAGCCCCAGATGAAACAGCCGGCCCACCCATTACAGATGGGCCAGCCCAGCACGCTCCACGCGGGACTCCATCGGCGGCGGTGAAAGGGAGGAGTGAGGAGCCCACAGGGAATGGTTACCGGGCGAGACATCCATCACTATCCTCCTATCACCCATCCCACGTGGCACCAGAGGGCGGGGCGTGGTAATGGGGACTCGCGCTTCGCGGACGAAGGCGAGTCTCAATCTCAACACTGAGACAGTCATATTCCCGCAATGGGAACACAAAGTGGAAAAGCTGCTTCAGTGTGCTGTAAGCCCAAACACGTGACACAACAATTGTGACCTTCAGAGAGAGACAGGGAACGACCACACCCAGAAACGCATGGTCGGAATGACATCTTGAAAATGACGCAAACGCACCCGTGTTGCTCTTTCAGAAAGTGAAAAACTAACCAGTGCCAGAGCACACTTGGGAATGACCGCGGCAACAATGATACAGGGATGGTTCAGCCTGTATCAGTGAAGCACTCACTTTCTCCGCCCTCAACCGACCGTCAGAAAAACAAACACAAACAGAAATTTGGGTGCTATAAGAACAGCAGTTGAGAGTTTTGAAGCTCGCGATCACCGCTCCACTTGCACTGTAAACACCAACACCGGGAGAGACATTCAGAAGAAGCACTGACATACTCGCTCGTTGTATAACAACACTCTTCAAAAGACCTGAACATGAAGCTCGGCTCCGAAGTGAAAGGCAACTGGTGCGTGCATCTACTTCCGTATTTATACCCGCGCTGCGGGTCGGAGTGTGAGATGTAGATCTCTCACGCCAATGTGCATTGGCTCGTTCTAAAAGATACTCGAAGACGATTGGCTCCCTAGCGTGATTCCATTTCAGTCGACGTCGACTACGACTGACGTTATCGACTGAAAGGGAACTGCAACGTTAAGCAAAGATATGCTAATGTGCATTTAATCTGATAACTGGAATACAAGGTAATGAGATGCATTATTTTAAACAAAATGAAAACAAAGGACTGGGAGAAACAGAACACTGGAACCATGAGGGAGCTCCAACACAACCAACCATATCAAAACAGGCCAAAACAACGGCTGACAAAGAACAGGAGAAACACAAGGGCTATATATAGCTACACACAAGAGGCTAACAAGAAAACACGAAACCACTGTAGAAACAATCAAGAAACAAATCAAGGTGAAAAACTATGGGACATGAGACAGGAAGTGAAACAAAAGTCCAAAAACAAACAAACACAGAGATCACGACATTTGCTGGAATGTCGAAATGCTTTCCACTGACGGTGTCTGTAAAACATGAGCATTGGGGACTTATGGACAGGATGGCAGCATGTGGGATTTTTAGCCATGATCTAAACTGCTTTAAAAATGTCTGAAGGATGGGATGATTACTCTCAATAGGATGGACATTGGCATGACACCACCACATTTACAGCACTGCGTGAGACTAACAGCACAGGGCTGAGCTGAAAAACAAGTCAAAGTGCATAACATCAGCATGATGCTCAGGCCCTGTGTTTGTTCACCATCATTATTTCAGTTGAGCTTTGTTTGATGTGCTTGAAACAGCTGCATTCCTGTTTCTTTCAGGGAAAAAAACAGCTTCATCACCTAATGTCAAAGTTACCATCAGCAGTTCGGTCCGGGTGTGATGAAGAGTGGAGAGCAGATGCACTTACAGATGCAGGTGTCCACAATGGTTGTAATTGCACACATGTATTGATATAAGAAGAATGTTATTTGTTTTATTATTGAGCTTCTCCTAAAAATGGAAAGATTAAAAAGCGTTAAAGCCATATGGATGAAATTCATATATTCACTCACACTATTCTCTATGCTGTGCTTTGACAAGGTTTCTATGCAGAATTGTATTCAAAACCTGAAAGGAACTTTTTCAGTATTCTTAGTAACCTCTGATCTCAACAATAGATCAAGCAAGCCAGTGGAAGGTTATTTCCTTGTCACTGCACTTTGGGTTGAATGATGAATGGCTCTAGAATTTCTACATCCACTGAGGTAATTCACAATACAATCATACAGGCAACTCTTTAAAGAGAGGTAAAATGAGCAGTGGCTACTTGCATTGCATGGTAGTATTTACTGTAACACATTTTCGATCTTCAAAATGCAAATACATAAAAATATATTAACTCACATTTAATCATAAACAAATTTCAGTTTGAATCTTTCTTTACACTCTCTCTTCACATTAAATATTTGTTAATTGGCATATTTTTATTAAGTACTAATGAAGGTCAGGATCACAGACATTAACATTGATGCCTCTATGTATTTTTTTCAACTTCAGGGAAGATATTATTATTATAGTATAATGCATAAAGGCATTAAAAATATTCTAACTTTTACTTTAAGTAAACTTCAAGCAAAGAATATTCACATAAACCCCCATTATAATGAATGTCGTGTGTAGTGCTGTCAATGGTCTGTCAATCAGCTCTCTCTGGCGGTTTATTTTTTTCCACACCGTAAAGTTTATTTTGTGCATTATTTTCATGATAAAGTAATAATAAAATTACTGGTAAAACATTTTATCTATATTTTTATGTGAGGTTTGATCCTCACGATACGTCAGTATCACGGATCATTTCTTGAGTAAACCTACAATGTCCCTCCTTCTGATTTACATAAACAGACAGTCACTGTCATCTTTACCCTTTGCCTTTTTTAAAACTGCTAGTTATAGACATCTCTAGTTAATCATATTCCCATCAGTCTATTGGGGCCGTTCTTACCTGTCAGATTACATCCTGCCGTGATTCACAAATGACTGCAGATTGTACTCAAAGTGAAGGAAACCAAGCAGAGAGCTTACAAGTTCTGCATGCCTCAGCCAGAAACACGATCACTTATCATAATGGCTGCAAGTATATGCACAGCATGACCCCAGACTGCCTTGATTGGAACTTCCACAGCCAAAGACCATGAACATTCACACAGTAAATGTTATTCACAGAATGTACATTTGTACCAAATGGATTCCGATCCTGACCGAAAAAGACCTGAGGCTAATCATCACTATGTGCCTGTATTGCCCTTGGTTGCAGTGGTTTCCTGCAGTGGTTCTCAACTGGTGGTTTGCGACCCAAAAAATTATTTCACTTCAATTCAATTTTCACTTTATTGTTGGAATCTCTTCCAAAAATTGTCTCGCATCACACAGTATTTACTGTCTCACATCAGTTCGCATCAATACACATCCACATCAAGTAATAAAACACAATATAATAAACACCACTTGATAAAAAAACAACATATAAGTATGTAAATACACAACCAGCTGCAGTGCATTGATTTATTCCTTTCTATTTTTTTTTTTTTTTCAGAACCCTGAAGCCTACTTAGACCCCCAATTCTTGATTTATTAATTTTACAGACTGGTGATCAAAATATTTCCGTAATCTGTTTGTTCAAGCATATGCTACTCTAAATTTTCTGTTTGATGGAAAAAGTTGAAAATGATATTCCTCATACAAAATATGAGAAGGGTCAGACAAGCTTAAGCTCAACCTGGCAACCTACAACCCAGGTGTGCAGTCGATTCTCAAAATATTATGACTTTATTCTCGTAATGTTTCGACTTTAATCTTGAAGTATTTTGACTTTAATCGCGATATATTTAGACTTTAATCTTTTTTTTTTTTTTTTTTACAGATTTTTTTTTTTTTAAATATGTTACGGTTCATGGCTTCCGTATTACGGAGATATTATTTTTTTTTAAATTAATCTGTTTTTATTTTTGAATTTTCTGTTTTCATTTTAATTAAAAAAATCATTTTAAAAAGTCATGTTGTGTTCTTTTTTGTTATGGTTTTGTAAAATAGGTCTATGTAGGCCTACTGTTTTTAATTGTTGTACAATTTTATTTCAGTTTAAGTTTTAGACTTAATGAAAATAAAAATCGTTTTGCTTTGGTAAAAAGCTAAAATTAAATAAGTTTAAGGTTATTTTATTTCATTTTGTTTATTTTATTTAAAAAAACAAAAATGTTTTTGATGGTTTTCGATTTAGTTAACTGTAATAACAACCCGATCTCACTAAATGCGTCTTTATTGCACGCACGTATTACACGCAAATGAACTGCGTATCAAATGCACGCAAAAAACTGCGTCTCATATGCACGTAAAAACTCATTTTCGCGTATCAATTACACGACAATGCACCATGCGTGTCATAGAGACGCATTTACTTGATTAACATCCTGTTTTTTTAAGCCTTTGCAATACAAGCAAACATTAGGTGAAGGCTGCCTCATTCATTCACCAAGTGCTTTAAAACATTTTGAAACAAGATGCATCTGCATACCTGAGTAAAGACATATTTGTAAATAGTTTTAATGAATCTTTTGTTATTAGAAAAGTCCCAAGGGAAATAGTGGTCTGTAGCTGTAGTGCTTCCCATTAAAAAAAAAAAGAAAACGTTGCCAGGGTGACGGCCAAGGCTAATCATATGCATCAGCACTAAAACTGCCTCTAAAAGCATCATTTAATTTTCTCCACATGGCCCTCATCTCCCAGGACATTTAACAGTATCTCGCTGATAAGCCCGAGCAAATCCGCAGTCAGTTTTCCATAAGTATATTTCTTTTATGTACCCAAACAGGGACGATGTTAAGCTCATTGCATTGCTGTCAGCTCCAGAGACATTTGACTTTGAAGTCAACATCAGTTTGGCTGACAATTATAGCATGCCATCAGATTAATTCAAAATAGTTTTGGTTTGGTTAGTTTAAATAACCTTAAGAATAAAATGGACCATATGGAATTTGATACCGTTGATGAGGCTTCTTTCTCATTACACACTAAAAGACTTTCCTTTCCCATTCAATTTGTTCCTCAGAAATATCATCCCAACATTTTCTGCTTTCCTTACCATCGAGACAGAATATCCGCACTTATTCTCTTGCTTTTCTTGTCACTGTACCATAACCCTATAGAAATTGTTTTCAATTAAATTTCTCTTTTTCTAACCCCCTTTTTTATTGCCATTCATGTTAATTGTGCGTCTCTCTGATACACAAAACAGCATCCAGCAGCAGCGTTGAAGATTAAATACTTAACTCTATTCAGTTTTTCCCCTTGCCCTTCGGCATTAAAAATGCATCCAGTTTTTTTATATATATAAAAGCTTATTACGCAAGACTCTAAATATACAGTTCAGGGACTGCTTGTTCTCTGTCTTCAGCATGTCCGCTGTGGCAACTGACGTTTTTTTTTGCCTTTCAACAGGGACTTGAGTAGCTTTTAGTAGCGGAAGCCATCAGTGTTGTTGGTCAAAAAGCATTCAGCTCGGCCTGGCCCTTCATGCAGAATAAAACATCATTAAAATAATAATATCTGTGAATAAAGGGAAAATAGGCACATACTTCTGAAATCGTGCACATTTCAGTTTGTTGGAAAAAATTGTGAAAAATACATTATAAGAAAAAAGCTATTGGTGGAATTAAATCGTTGAAATATACTCAGTGCATCTCTGAATATCACAGAAGAAGCCATTAATAGAACACCATTAAATGTAATATCTGTATAGTTCATGAGCTATGCCTGTAAAATATGATTTTCAATGTACTGTATCTATTGCTATTGGATGCACTGACACTATTGGATGAGAACCAAACTTGAACGACAATGACACCACTGTTTTCTATAGAGCTGCTTTAAAGCTGATTCAACTTTCATAATTGACAAATTTTGCAACATTGACACTGTTGTTGAACTTAGAATCAACATTGATTGAACTGAATTAAGCTGAATAACGGCACCATTGTCTTCTGTAGAGTTGTTCATAGCTGAATTCAACTCATTTCATAATTGATTAACTTTAAACAGTTATTGAATTGAACTGAATCAACACTGAACTGACTTCGGCTGCAAAATGACACCATTGTCTTCTGTAGAGCTTTACAGCAATTAGAATTTGCCTCATGTTTGATGAAGTTTCCTGTTTATTACTATGAAGCTGCAACAATCTGTGGGCTACTGTATAAAGCGCTATAGAAATAAAGGTGAATTGGCTTGACTCAGATGTTATGGGTCAATTACATAATGGATAAAATAAAAAATAATCTAGTTATGTGTGTGCCGAGATCTTAAAATTGTACACTTTGTATTCATGTTGGTTTTATGTGATTTTGGAAAAAGTTTTACACCATTTTCAAGAAGAGTTTTAATTTAATAACTAATGTTATGTGGTGTAGCCACAAAGTAAAAATTGAATATTGTCCCTTACATTTTGAGTGCTTAATCATCATTTAAAAAATAAATAAATAAATAAATAAAAGTGGTTAAATATATTATAAAGTAGTCTACAGATTGTTGCAGCTTCATGAACAGGAAAAAAAAACAATCAAATAGTAAAAAGTACAAATATTAGTATTTGACAAATATCATAAAATGTGTACATTTATTTAATAAATATCATTACAACCTGAACTCTCTCACAAAGATCAAATTATCTTTATAATTATCTATAAATTAACTTTTCTGAGATCCACACTGTCATCGGGGTCTTCAGACGTTCTCCTATAACGTTTCATTTCCTGTATCATGTTTCTGCATGTTCTTTTCTCTTTATTATGATGTCAGGACAATTGTATCACCCTGACCCCCGAAATGAATTTAAATTATGAAATAAAAACATGCAGATCATAGAAAAGGTATAGACCTATATTCGATTAATCATTGAATTGCATTAATAGATCCGTTAATGCCACTTTATGCCATTTAGTTAAAGAACCACATGGGACGTGGGCTGCACACTGCAGAAATACAGATCTACAAAAGACCAACAAAGACACAACTCCCATATATGAATCCCGCAGGTGACAAAGATGAAAGCGCAGTTTTAACTGTTTTATAACACCCGTTTCAGGCCGTTAAGAACTTCGCTGTCAGTGTTGTGCATTCGCCATGGTTACTGACAAAAAGTCATTATAGGAACACAACACGATGCCATGCTTGACTGATTGATATATGAGTAAAGCATTCAGTCACAGCAGGGCAGGGTTTAAGGGGTCTATCTGTGCTGTCGGCCTTTTTCTTTCCTTAGTCTTTTTTCAGAGCAGACTTGCCTCCAGTCACGTCGCTTGCTGCCCTTGCCATCCTATTAGATGAAAAGCGGCAGTAATTGCCTGTCATCACATACACTGCCCTTGACCAAATGTGACCGAAAAATAAAAGCCCTCCTCTCATTTAAGCAGGGATCCATGTTTTAGGAAGAAAAATGCAAATGAGCGCTTCCGTTTCATTATTGTTCTTTTGTTGAAAAAAAAACAAATATTCACAGTTTTCTTGATTTCATTACCAAAGTAAGTTATTTCATCAATAGCAGCAGGCTTGATGTAACTAAATTAACCATCAGTAGTTCATATGTAAAGGTGATTAAGGAAATGATTTATCTTTCCCAGTTCAAAGGAATTTTGACATAACCCCCCCAAAAATTAAACTTTTAATTTTAATTTCAAATTTATCATGATTTACTCAACCTCACATTTTTACAAACTTGTATACCTTTCTTACTGCTGTGGAGCTCAAAAGGATGTGAATGTAAGTGACACAATGATGTTTCACTACAAGCATGGGTTTAGATTCAGGGAATGCACAAAATGTATACCCTTAATGCAAACTGTTTGGAAACGGTCATTAATTATTCGATTCCCTTTGGTGCCATTTGTAGAGCAGAAGCAACACAGCTCACCTTTAAACTCACCAGTGGTTTTGTTATGTAGTGTGTGATAAATGGCAATGTCAGGTACTGTAGTCACAGGAGGTTTATGTGACATAAGATAAAGCATGAAAATGCACTAACATCAGCCATAAATTGAAATATGTGTATGACCTTTGCAACAGAGGCTTGAATGTGTAGTCTCTTCATTAAGCAAATGAGTGATTGTATGCTAATTACCAAGCAAAATCCAATTTAATATGGGGATCCGTCTCAATTTAATTGAGCTTGGAAAGACCCGGAGAGCAGCTGCGCTGTCATGTGTAATTCTATGTTCTTGTCACAGAGAGAAATACAAATGCATAAATATTCTTACCCTTTGGATCTCTCTCTCTTTCTCTCTCTCTTTACTTATTTCTATCTAAATGAGGATATATACGTTGAACTGTTTTCTGGAATCTAAAGTGTCCCGCCCCCTATACATTAGATGATGAAGCTGCAGCTGAAATTGGTCACTTGTTCACACATTTACTATTTTCTACATGGTGAATGGCACATAGTGAACTATTTAGGGGATAGGGAACTATTCAAACAGTGTAAATGTGCTTTTCATTTGGGCGAATGAAGTCTGGTTTCACGTTAGAGTCACGCAAAGCGAACCACCGCAGCGCACTCACAGTCTGCTCCGGTCCAGAGACACGATAACACAGAACGGATCATTGAGGAGTCGGCGCAGACCACAAAACATCAGATCTTTTGAATTCTGCACAGAATGCTATATATAGAAACCGTAATAGATTAGGAGGAAACTGCGGCTTTACCAAGCTCAACAGCTTTGGCCGAGCTGTGATATAAACTACACTATTGGCTATTTTAAAAAAAGGAGAGGAGCTGTTCGATGTGTCCCACCCTGTCTTCAGTTTCAGTGGAAATTAAGTCAACAGATTGAATAATGCTGTGCATTTCAAGGTACTTCAGTGGGCCTTTAACAAAAACAAACGTGATATAAAAATGCATTTGCTGAAGCTATTCCATATATCAAGTGCAACACTGTACCAGGGGAGCTAGCTACAGCAAGTTTATGTCAGAAAAGACATATATATGGAGCTGGTTATGTGAAGTAAAAGTCACAATGTAAACAATCATGCTATGGTAAACGTGTTTTTACAAGGAGGTAACGCATTACAAGTATATCAAAAGTTACATAATCAGATTACTTTTTGCAAATATGTAAAGTAATGCATTACTTTTAAATTTACAAAAAATATAATATGTGTAATAGGTGTTATATAACTGACACCTCTCCTGTCCCCATGTTGAGTTAAACATCACATTTGTGTTTCTTTCTTTTTCTTTTTCCTTTTTTGCTGAAGTAAGACTGTTGAACTTCTCCTGCCTCATTTCACTTTTGGATGTAATGGGCCTTGACATTTGCCAAAACTACAACTTGATTTATAAAAACAAAAAAGCAAGCCCAGCCCATGTGAGAAAAAGTAAAGCAAACGTATCCTTATGCATACTTTCCATGAAAAGTAACGCAATTAGTTACTTTTTTAGGAAGTAATGCAATATTGCAATGCATTACTTTTAAAAGTAACTTTCCCCAAAACTGGTCACAAAACAGTAAGAATCACACATACACAATTCTTTAGTAATTGATAATCTGCCCCTGTTTAATCATAATTTGTGTGAAAATATATAAAAATAAAAATAAACGTTTTTGACTGCCACTTGTGTTCATTTCAGCTGGAAACTGCAGTGAATTGTACATTTTTCCATTTGTCCTCAAATGGAGGTTTTGTCCACTTTATCTAACTTCTGGAGACAAAATTGTCCCCAAAGTATAACTGAGTAAACACACACACACACACACATACGCACTACAAGAGACAGATAAATAGAGCAAAAAGCCATCTGTCTGACCATTTAGAAGGGATGCGACTTGGTTGAATCTCAACAAATCTCACAAGATGGAGAATATCATCAAAAGAACATGCAGAGATGAGAGCCCATCTGCTTCAGTCTCACAGCTCAAGAACTGGCCTCTCCTGCCATCTCTCTCTCTCTCTCTCTCTCTCTCTCTCTCTCTCTCTCTCTCTCTCTCTCCGTCGGTCTCTCTGTAGCCTTTAGCTGTTCTTCATTGAGCTCATTATAGGATGTATAATCAGAAAAGATGCTGACAGACTCAACTCACAAAGGTGTTGAACAGGTGAGGTGCTGTAACACTGAAACACTCTTATAGCAAAGAAACACATTGGAAATGTTTTTGTTTGTGTGTGTGGGGGGGGGGGGGGGTTGTTTATGTGATTTACGAGGACACAGATTTGTATAATGACATGTGTATTACACTGGTATTACAACTTATGGGTGGTTTTATGAGGACATTTCAAAAGTCCTCATAAATCAAATGGCTTAAAAAACATAAAAAACAATGTTTTATTAAAAAATTAAAAATTCAGCATGTCTCCTGTGATGGGTAGGTTTAGGGATGGGGGCAGTGTAAGGGGATAGAATATATAGGGTACAGTATAAAAACCATTACGCCTATGGAGAGTCCTCATAATGCTGTCGCACCAACATGTGTGTGTGCGTGTGTGCGTGCGTGCATGCGTGTGTGTGAGGCTTTCATGGCAGTGTGCCTGCGGGGGAAAAGGGAGCAGGTGTAAAAATTTTTGTATCAACCGTCCTGAATGAAGCTAAACCAGACTGGCTTTTCATATTCAACATGAAAAGATTGTATCAAGCTATAAAAACAAAATGTGTTTAATAATTATACATAGAGGCCTTACAAATAATAGAAATCGTTCTTATACCACATTGGACAAACGTTCCATTAGAAGCACTTTGGGGATATTTCTGAGCTTTTCTCATTGATTAGCTGAGAAGGGCTCACAAAAGACTAAAGATCATGAACCAAATGCTTCCAAGCATGGTTAAAAGGATGCTGCAGGGGTTAGCCATGGAAGCTCATGCTCGTCATTCTTTTCTGTCGTTTACCTGTATCCAGGTCAGTGTCAGCATTGATTTGTCAGGAAAAAACAAACAAACAGAGTGCGTCTCTTTATGCCACCAATGCTCACCCACTGTGAAACTGAAAGCTTTGGGTTCACTTCTTTGTTCACTTTTGTGAAAATGTCCTTTCTGCAGCACAACGGCCCCCTTACATGTCTTCATGCTGCTTCATTGGTCTGCTCTCCTCCCCATGGGTCTCATTTGGGGAAGCTGCCTGCAATTGGAAAGATGTGTGCAACAGAACCGTTTGATAGGGCTGAACTAGCAGGGATACAGTGGTCCTCTGGGCTTTCATCTGCCAAATAACATCCGGCCCACAATAGTTTAACAACCAGCACGAGCCTTTATTTCCTCTCACATTTGCATGTAAAACTGCTGTTTTGAGCTTTGGTGACTGAAATGACTTAATGACTTAAAGAATCTCAGTAGCACCCAAAACACCAGATGTCTGCTGTTTTTGAGATGTGTCTGCAAAGTGAATATTGGGTCTCACTGAATTTAGCATGAACAAATTCAGTTTTTAGTAGTTTAAAACATTATTTCTGAATGTCCAAAATATATCAATTTAATGCACTTTTGTTAACCCAGTTACGTCCTGATTTTGTTGATCCTGGAACAACATTCCTGTCCGAAAATTTAATCACAACCAAATCTCTACCCCTAAACCTAACCCTACCCATAAGTTATCCCTAAAATCAGAGGGAAATGATAGGTGAATAACACTGATATAGAAGCACCGGTTGTAAACTTTAACTTGACGTAAACTGTAAACTTCAAATCTAGTACATGTCGTTCAACTCCCCTAAAGAAATATAAAATACGTTCTCTCTGGACACACAGCAATCAAAACATGTTTTGTTCCCCGAGTTATTGACTGAATTAATGTGCATATGTTGAAACAGATGTCCATGCAGATGTCAAGCTGACGTTTGAACAAAATATATGAATTATGTGGGCCAAAAAAAGGAAGTTTTATAGCATATCTTGAATGGGCATTTTGTGTTTCAATAAACACATAAAAAAATCCCAATTTCAATAATTTACAGCTCATATCTAGTGCGTACTATGGATGTGCAAAAGCCAGTTTTAGCTAAGCCGCATTTTGAACAGATTAAGAGAGGAGAGACATCTCTATCTTTAAAGATAAAGTGTGAAATTTTGGAGATGTTAGAATTGGAGAAATTGGAGTTTGGAGAAATTGGAGATTGTATTGGAGATCTTAATATGCATAAGTCAGTTGTAGGTTGACGTCCAAACATTGCTGTGTTTGTTTGAGCATCAGTCCGAACTTTGTAACTTTGTATTAACCGATTGCAACAATGCTCACCCACTTTTTCAGTGTCCTTGGTTCCAGAAAGAATTTCTTTCTATCCATTTTTCCGATAGGGATTTAAAAAAAATCTTGGTTAACAAGTGATAAGCCATGAACCAAACAAAGCTAAGGTAAATCACAACATTACAAACTTAGATTTGAAGCAAAAAAGATTTGAAAATCTGACTAAAAACAAAGGTGCATCGCTGTGTACTCAACAGCTTGTACAAGTTTTTGCAAAGTTATATATACATATATATATATATATATATATATATGTATATATTATACATATGCAAATATTTAAGTAGTTTGAGAGCGTATAGGAAAACTGATTCATTTACGCTGTCATTTATAGAGTGTCATTGGAATTGGTTGCAGCTAAAGAGTTTAATTGACGTGATTTCGATTCTTTGATAGGTAGAGATGTCTTTGCAGAATCATAGGTAATGTAGTTTTTCACTATGAATTCTGCTATTACAGTTTTTTTCAGTCGCTAACAAGCATTTGTCCAATCAGTTGTCACATTTTCAAAACTCTAAACACAATGAGCACAGCGTCGGTCTTTTGTGGCCATACCATTCACACATTTCATGTCATTTTCACACAATATGCAGTCAGTGAACACATTTCCACAATGCTTACATTTTCTTAACAGACAAGCTACAGTATACCTCCCAACAAAATAATGGATTGTTTTTGTAGTATTTACGAATGTTAACACACACCATCCCACAATAGCAAAAACAATATTCCAAACCTTAGATACAGTATAAAAACCTCTTCTTCTGCAATGATATCAGTTCAAAATCAATATATTTATATATTTCAGCTGATAATAAACAAACAATTGAATAATTGACACACAGCTGATTTATGTTGGGTAAACTGGGCCAACCACAGCTGATTCCAGTCTGGCTTAGACTCAGTGGCAGGGGTTTTTTTTTTTTTCTATTACACTGACACTTATAAAGTCAAATGAGGACTTTGAGGAGTTATGTTTTTGGAAACAGAAACAGAAAAAGACAAACACTGTAATGTATAGACGAGGAAGAGTAAGAGCAAGGGGCCCAGGGAGAAGAGCAGGCCCAGTGAGAGATGCAGTGAGAGATGCAGTGAGAGGAGCAGTGAGAGATGCAGTGAGAGATGTAGTGAGAGATGAAGTGAGAGGTGCAGTGAGAGATGCAGTGAGAGATGCAGTGAGAGGTGCAGTGAGAGATGCAGTGAGAGGTGCAGTGAGAGGTGCAGTGAGAGATGCAGTGAGAGATGCAGTGAGAGGTGCAGTGAGAGATGCAGTGAGAGATGGAGTGAGAGATGCAGTGAGAGATGCAGTGAGAGGTGCAGTGAGAGATGCAGTGAGAGGTGCAGTGAGAGGAGCAGTGAGAGATGCAGAGAGAGGAGCAGTGAGAGATGCAGTGAGAGGAGCAGTGAGAGATGCAGAGAGAGGAGCAGTGAGAGATGCAGTGAGATATGCAGTGAGAGATGCAGTGAGAGATGCAGTGAAAGATGTAGTGAGAGCTGCAGTGAGAGATGGAGTGAGAGGTGCAGTGAGAGGTGCAGTGAGAGATGCAGTGAGAGATGCAGTGAGAGGTGCAGTGAGAGATGCAGTGAGATATGCAGTGAGAGATGCAGTGAGAGATGCAGTGAAAGATGCAGTGAGAGGTGCAGTGAGAGATGGAGTGAAAGATGCAGTGAGAGGTGCAGTGAGAGATGGAGTGAGAGGTGCAGTGAGAGGTGCAGTGAGAGATGCAGTGAGAGGTGCAGTGAGAGGTGCAGTGAGAGATGCAGTGAGAGGTGCAGTGAGAGATGCAGTGAGAGATGCAGTGAGAGATGCAGTGAGAGGTGCAGTGAGAGGTGCAGTGAGAGATGCAGTGAGAGGTGCAGTGAGAGGTGCAGTGAGAGATGCAGTGAGAGATGCAGTGAGAGATGCAGTGAGAGGTGCAGTGAGAGGTGCAGTGAGAGATGCAGTGAGAGATGCAGTGAGAGATGCAGTGAGAGATGCAGTGAGAGGAGCAGTGAGAGATGCAGAGAGAGGAGCAGTGAGAGATGCAGTGAGAGATGCAGAGAGAGGAGCAGTGAGAGATGCAGTGAGAGATGCAGAGAGAGGAGCAGTGAGAGATGCAGTGAGAGATGCAGTGAGAGATGCAGTGAGAGATGCAGTGGAGATATGCAGTGAGAGATGCAGTGAGAGATGCAGTGAGAGATGGAGTGAGAGGTGCAGTGAGAGGTGCAGTGAGAGATGCAGTGAGAGATGCAGTGAGAGGTGCAGTGAGAGATGCAGTGAGAGATGCAGTGAGAGGTGCAGTGAGAGGTGCAGTGAGAGGTGCAGTGAGAGGTGCAGTGAGAGGTGCAGTGAGGGGAGCAGTGAGAGATGCAGTGAGAGGAGCAGTGAGAGATGCAGTGAGAGATGCAGTGAGAGGTGCAGTGAGAGGTGCAGTGAGAGGTGCAGTGAGAGGTGCAGTGAGAGGTGCAGTGAGAGGTGCAGTGAGAGGTGCAGTGAGAGATGCAGTGAGAGGTGCAGTGAGAGATGCAGTGAGAGATGCAGTGAGAGTAGCAGTGAGAGTAGCAGTGAGAGATGCAGTAAGAGATGCTCACAGAGGTGCAGTGAGAGACGCAGTGAGAGGTGCAGTGAGAGACGCAGTGAGAGATGCAGTGAGAGATGCAGTGAGAGGTGCAGTGAGAGGTGCAGTGAGAGACGCAGTGAGAGACGCAGTGAGAGATGCAGTGAGAGATGCAGTGAGAGGTGCAGTGAGAGATGCAGTGAGAGATGCAGTGAGAGGTGCAGTGAGAGGTGCAGTGAGAGAAGCAGTGAGAGGTGCAGTGAGAGAAGCAGTGAGAGGTGCAGTGAGAGTTGCAGTGAGAGGTGCAGTGAGAGGTGCAGTGAGAGGTGCAATACCAAGCGGTTTTATCCCAGGTGCATCACCTTGGATAATATCAGATGTGATGTTGATGAAAACATGTGGCCTAAGCCTGAAGATCGCAGATACAGTTAGATACAGTTTTTGCTGTTGTTTTTTGTTCAGAATACTCTTGTGTGTTTCATGGATATATTGTTCACTGTGAGCAATACTGTAAAAAAAAAATATGTTCTATCGTACTGTGTTTCTACTGTACCTCCTGTAGTAAACAGTAAAGGGAAAAAAAAATGATTTGCTTTTTACTGGATTGCTTTTAAATGTGAACATTACTGTACATGTGGACATACAGTTCCCAACCAAGAAATTTAGTGTAAAAATGGTGGATTGCATGTTTTGTATGCAAATACCTATAAAATCGAAACATAAAAGTCTATGCAGTTTTTGTAATGTCAACAATAGCCAGTATTTTGAAACCTGGTGTACTTTGACTGCATGTACCTTGTGAAGTGAAAACAAGTGTTGTTCTTTGACAGAATAATTTCATTTTGAGTCAGATTTCCAGTGTTTTGGTAAAGTTAGTGTGTGCAGAGAAAGATGTGTTCTATTTTGAAATGAAGAGTTAGTATATATTTAACTAAATGTGTTTTTGAGAAGAAAATTATACATTTGGCCAATTGTGTTTTATAGGTGTGAGTCTGTGTTAAGAGTTTAGAAAAAGTATTTGAAGTATGGGCAAGCGCTTGTTAGCGATTGAAAAAAAACTGTAAAGATTATTTAAAAAATAAGTTGAAATAATGAATGGCTTCAACAAAAGTATATAACATCGATTACAGTTTTTTACGATTGCTTTGACAGATTTTTCAATACTTTTAACAATTTTCCAAAACTCTTAACACAGTTAGCACTACATCCGTCTGTGTAAGCTATACTATTAACACATTTCTTATTGCTTTAACACAAATGCATACAATTAACACAAATTTTAAATGCTTGAACTTCTTTTACAAACAAGCTCAAACAAGACCAAACCAATGGATTTTTACTGCCAAATTTACCAACGCTTTAACACAATATGTCAGAACAGATAACACCATGTTCATAACCTAACCTTACAGGCTAAAGTCAAGGTAAACTGCTGTTTATATTGTGAATTGAAACACAAATATATCCCCTGTATTTTATTCTATTGTTACTGAGAAACAGCTGATTGAATTTTGCAAATATATAAATCACTGATTCCCATCTAGGAAACACACTCAGGTGTCGAGGTTCACATGACCATATGGTATACTGTAACCATACACTATAAAGCACTCTGAGATGGGTCTTTTTTTATTGAATTTCTGCAGCAAAAGACCGAAACCCAACAAAACAAAAATGTAGAGAGGCGTCAAAAGAAACTGCAGTGCAAAACACAAACTATGATCAATACAATATACTGTCTGTTGTATAAGGGCATACCTGACACATATAAAATAATGCAGTTTCTGTAATCCCATCTGATGTTAGTGTTTCTTTTCTTTCTTTCTTTTTTTTAACAGACAGACAGACCAAAATAGTGCAGTAACAAACAATCTAGTAATTCCATAATTCCAGAAGTGAAATAAAAGTGTGTAAATGTATAGGTGAGAGTGGCTGTGTGTATGTGTGTGTATGCATAAGCAAAGTAACCACCATCATACTGCCAACATTGTATTAGTCAATTAAAAAAATGTATTCTTATTTCTATCTTTTCTCCTATGTAACAATTACCATTGTCAGCATGATGACATTGTGTTATGATTGACTAAATCTTCCTGTTGCAAGAACATATGTTAGTGTTTTGAAAAATTATTTGATTGTGAGACATGTTTGCAGTGTTTTGGTAGACATAGTGTATTGTTGCTAGTGTATTATTGTATTTTGAAAATTAGTGTTGGAGTTTAGTTTACAATGTGTGATTTTGACCATGAAATTAACTGTTATGCCAATTGTGTTTTGTAGGTGTGTTGGTGCGTTAAGAGTTTAGGAAATTTGTTAAAAGTAATGATAAAATTGTCATAGCTCACAGTAAGGCTGTCTTTAAAGGTTTATAAGCTATAAGAAAAATCGATTCCCCCATGGAGAAAATGAATGGGATTTTTACTTCTGTAATCCGACTGTTGGACTCTAGTATGTGTTTGGAGGCGGATTATCTGTTTGACAGACCAATGGCAGACAGGAGTCTTCAGGAAAGCAGTTTGGCATAGTTTATGGTGCAGAAATTGCACATTTCATTTAAAATTGCTTCATGCTGGCATCTAAAAGATTTACAGTGTTCTAACATCTTCCTTATTACAACTTGACATGCAGTTTTGTTCTAGTAAGTCCTTCATACTGATATATCAATAAAAAAGGCAAAAATTTTAGATAATCAAATAAAAACTCTTGAAAATCCATTTCCGTAAAAATCAGCCTCACTACAGCTTGACACGCAGTTTTGTTCGGTTAAAGTAATAACTCTCTCCTAAATCTCTCTGATCCTTCAAAGTCTAACCAGCACAGTTACATCCATCTGGAATCTGTGAAGCGCAAACAGTCTGTGGCCAGTTGACACAACATCAGAATATCTCAGCGAGATTACTGTGATTGTATTCAGAAATAGATCAGACTTTCTGATTGGTGATAATCTCCTGCTTTTGACAGAGAATTTGATGATAAATGAGATTTGTGTAACAGTGTGTGAATAGCCAGAGATGGGGAGTTAAATCCGTAAATGCAAAGTTGAAGTATAACCCTAATACTCGTCAAATCACTCATTTAACAGTTTTATATATTGCTAAAATTATGAAAAAAAGATTAGTCAAGAATAGAAAATTATTACAAATATTCAAATCAGGAATGCCAGAATCAGAAGGAGTTTTTGCATAAAAAAATGTACGTCAAAACCAAACTATGTTGAATGATGTTCACTAACCCGGGGAAGTTTTTCAATTTAACTGGTGTTTATTCTCCTTAGTATGCAGTGTGAAGTATTTCACTCAGGTCCCTGATCATTCCAATTCAATTTCAGTGAGTAAAGAACACATTTATACTTGCATGCATTAGGTATTACGTACATTAGCGTCTCTGACAGACAGCATGTTGAAGCCGCTCAGCTAGCCATTGTCTCCCTCTTCTCGGAAAGCGATAACACATTCAAAACATTCGGTAGTGGGTTTTCAAATATTTTAGAGTTGTACTTCAAAATGTCTCACACGGAAATCGATCATGCCGTTATATGCACCATTTGGGACATTTTGGGAGAATTTGACAAGAAACACTGCTTGATGTAGTGGATACTTTACCAACTGCATATTAAACAGTCTAATCACCCATTATATGAACATACACAGTAATGAAATACCATTTCAACAAGTTGATAATTTGATGAGGTAAATTTATCTTTGTCATGTGATACCCCAAGGTTCAGCGTTGTTAATTGACATTCCATTACTCAACATGCAAATTTAATGTCACTTCATATAAACTAAATGTTAAAGTTTTAGGAGAAGGAGCGGACAACTTGTAACAGTGATATTTTTTATTTATTTTATTTTCTAGATCCAAGACAGTGGAAAATATGCAAGCAAGCAGTTTGGTCTTAATTAGATGTACTTCTACAGATCTGACACACAGCAAAATACCGTGCTTAGACAACAAAACATAATGGAGAATGAATGTTGTTAAATACTGTGGGGAAAGACGGCATTCTTTAGACCTAGACAAACAACAAAGATAAGAGAAACCCAGACAAAAAGAGCTGACAGGACACAAAATAAAGTTATGAATAAAGTCTTTAGCCTTTATCATTCCCTACATTATTTAGGTTTTCCAAGCATCTTGTAACAAGAATTAACCCTCTATGGTACGCAATATGATATCAGTGAGGAAAAAATTATTTGTTATGTTTTTCCTGCTTAAAATTGGACACTATAACAATATCAATAAACATTATAATTATTTTTTAATTTATTTATTAATTAAAAGTTTGTTGCCTCGAGGCAACATTGTACCACAATGGAAAAATTTAAACATTTGACATTTTCATGAAGAAAAAAATTATAGATTTATTGAAAACATAAATTTCTTTAACTAAACACTTGAACAAACAGATTTATCAAGTTTTTAATGAATTACACATTTCATATTTGATAAAAAGTAACATTTATTATCCAGCTGTTGCCCTCAGGCAACATTGTACCATCGTGGAACGCAAGTACTACAAACGATCATATCAAGTTATCATATCAAAACATTACAATCGGTGTTGTTTCAAGGCAAAACATTAACAATCACCATAACCCTATCCTAATATGAAGGCCAGGCCTCAACAACAGCAAGATCAAACATGTGGAAGACCTCCCTGGCCGTGTGAGGTCAGGGGGGCCTGACCCCCCCAGGTGCCCGACAGGAGCACCCCAACAGGATCCTTCATCGTGTGTGGCGACACACGCCCCCGTCCCACTCACCCACTATTTGTCCAATTGCCCACTATAGTGCCCAAATGTCCTGTTGACCCCCCTGACCAGTGCCAAGCCACACGCCCCCGTCCCACAAACCCACTATTTGTCCGATTACCCACTATAGTGCCCAAATGTCCTGTTGACCCCCCTGACCAGTGCCAAGCCACACGCCCCCGTCCCACAAACCCACTATTTGTCCGATAACCCACTATAGTGGCCAAATGTCCTTTTGACCCCCCTGGCGTTCCCAAGCCACACTCCCCTGTCCCACAAACCCACTATTTGTCCGATTACCCACTATAGTGGCCAAATGTCCTTTTGACCCCCCTGGCATTCCCAAGCCACACGCCCCCGTCCCACAAACCCACTATTTGTCCGATTACCCACTATAGTGGCCAAATGTCCTTTTGACCCCCCTGGCATTCCCAAGCCACACTCCCCCGTCCCACAAACCCACTATTTGTCCGATTACCCACTATAGTGGCCAAATGTCCTGTTGACCCCCCTGACCAGTCCCTAGCCACACGCCCCTGTCCCACAAACCCACTATTTGTCCGATTACCCACTATAGTGGCCAAATGTCCTTTTGACCCCCCTGGCATTCCCAAGCCACGCCCCCATCCCACAAACCCACTATTTGTCCGATTACCCACTATAGTGGCCAAATGACCCGTCGACCCCCCTGACCGGTCCCAAGCCACGCTCCCATCCCACAAACCCTCTATTTGTCAGTTGAGTTTTCAGATTGTAAAAATGCAGAAACATTTAGATAATTCAAACTCTTTTCCTTACAAATAAAATATATTTGTATTCAAACCTAGTATGCCTGATATGGCCTTATGTGATTCCATTATGGTACAATGTTGCCTCGAGGCAACATGCAGTTTTATGTAATTTCCTATGATACATTTGATGATATATAATATAATGTTTTTGAAAATACTTCTTTACTTACCAATGAAGGTGACTAAGATTTTTTATAGTTGATTATCTGGACAGAAATTAGTGAAAAATGTCATTTTCAGTCGAGAAAAAATGGAGCCATGTGACATGTGCACGTGTGTTGAAAGAGGGAACATAATGGACCCTGTGGGTCATGTGACCACTCTTTTACATTTTCATTAGTTAGTATTTGAGTTCCCCTCCCCTTAGAGAGCATTTACCAATACAATTTTATTAGTTTTTATTTAAAAAAAAGCTAAAATAGACTATGTTGCCTGGAGGCAACACCGTACCATAGAGGGTTAAACATCTTTCACTCTCACGTTTAACATTTATTTGAAGGCCTGTTTCTTTTTCTCCAAAGATTCTTCATTTTGAAAATTATTATAATTCATCTCATCTCGTCTGTATTCAGCCCTCCACACTCACTCACACATACACGTCATTTATTTTCCCGTTTACTTTTTAAATGATTAGTCAGGTGGGCCGGGATTTGGGTGTGAAGGGAGCAGAGGGGAAATGTAGTGCCAAGCACTGTGTCATGAGTTTTATCACACATCCACCTCATTAAATTCACTCAACTGACCTGCAACTTCAGCTGTCTGTGCTGAAAACACACATCTTCTTTCCTCAAACAGGCTTTCCAAAGCCTAACCAGACCTCTCTTCAGCATCAAACCCACAATTGCTGACAAACAAGAAACCATATGAAAAATTTCAATAAGCGGTCAGGCTTATTTAGTATGCAAGCGATGTTCACCCAAAGTTGTCCAACCTTCAAAGTGGCTACTGCTGATTATAAAAGAGATCGATTTACATCAAATATGTAAAATAGAAAACAGTTTCTATTCTATTATAAATTGTACAAATATTTCACAATATTGCTCTTTTTCGATCAAATAAATGCAGCCTTGGTGAGAATATATGTAGCTTTGAACAGATAAGTTTATCTAGCGACGAGAATACATTTTCTGCGCAAAAACCCCCCCAAAAAATATCGACTATTCATTTTCTTCTGTGTGGGCCTCTGGCGTGAGTTCACGAGAGCGCCACGACACATGCGCGAGAACTGAGATGATGACGCTCACGATCATTTGATGGGAAAGTGTAAAGGTAAGCCATTTATTTTGCGGCACTGATAAGGCACTTTTTTACATTTTCTCATTGGTTTCTCACGATTCGGACATCCAGGAAATGCACACATTAGAAACATTTTAAACACTACATCGAGACCCATCTGGATCATCTTATCAGTCCTCGCGCATGCGTTGTGGCTCCTGGGGACTCGCACCAGAGGCCCACACAGAAGAAAATGAAGAGTTGAATTTTCGCACAAAACGTATTCTCGTCGCTTGATAAACTTAAGGTTGAGCCCCTGTAGTCACTTGGACTATTTTAACAATGTCTTTACTAACTTTTCCTGGGCCGGCACATGCAATTACCTATAGCAGCCTATTAAGGAGTGAGCCAGCTCTCAGATTTCATCAAAAATATCTTAATTTGTGTTCCGAAGATGAACGAAAGTCTTACGGGGTTGGAACAACATGAGGGTGAGTAATTACTGACAGAATTTCATTTTTGGGTGAACTAACCCTTTAAGCATATTATTAATAATAATAATAATAAATGTTTAAAGCTGTACAACTTATTGTGGCCTCACACAGAACTTTCGGGTTCCTCCAGATGCTGGCTTTTACGAAAGGGATCTTTCGGGAACCACTTAAAATATTTACAGATCTTACAATAACCCTTTTATAGAATTTGAGTTCCTCAAATTTCCCCCAAAGCACTTCAAGGCCTATAGTAATGAAATGGTGACTCCAGATCCTCAGAACTGAATACAAAGTGCTTAAAGGATCCCAAAAGTCACTGTATACCGCAACGATTGTCAATGGTTCCACCAGTAACCCAACTTTAGTTTTTACAGGGAACAGTCAAATGGTTATGCTTTTCAAAAGTCTAATTAGTGAGACTTCATCTAAATATATCTGAGCTAATTTTGTTAAAAACTGTGCGTAACTCAAACTTGATTAAAAAACAATTGCAGAATGACAAAACCAGGTGCTCTCAGAGTATGGTTAAATGACAAATGTTTAATGTCAAAAACTTATTTCATTAAGTAAAAGCATTATGAATAAACATGCCTTCCTGTCTTTATGGCATTCTTGGCATTAATTTCAATGATGCATGCCATCATCCACTAAATGCAAATGGAGATGCTAGAGTGTTTGAGAGACCAAAACTGGCGCCAGAAATATTGAGACTGAGCATAATCAGTCTTTTTATTGCCCTAGAAGAATAAAAAACGTTTTATTGCCCTAGAGGAATATAAAACTAAAACTAACAAAGATTATAGGAACCTAACACATCTAAGCATCAAAGGTAACGGCTCCTAAATACATTAAAATGTTCAGAGGGCTGGCATGAGGTACTTGAGCTTCTGAACAGAGCATGAACTGTTGTCTGTTTAGAAAGTTATTATTCAGGGAACTAAGTAGACAGGCTGAGGCAGAAATGAGAGGAGAGATAGAGAGGTAAACAGTGATCATCCATCACTCACTCTTTCAGTGTTGATTAGGATTCTTCCTGAAACAGCGGGATTAACAGTGACGGTTCAAATAGGCTTGTGTCCGCTGTCTCTGGAGCTTTGCAGATGTTCGACAGGATTCAAGAGAGCAAACAGGAGAGACAATTTGTCTCTGTCCCATGGGAAGGTTTACTGATTAGAGTTGGATTTACCAACGCTCTGAGAGAATAAAACTAAATTTCTGATGCCAAACGGCAAGGTAATGAGTCTGGAACCCTAATTTATGTTGCAATAATTGATTTTTTTTGTCCTGCAATAGATATGCAAAATTTATAATAAATGATATCATTATTTACACAATGATATTTCAATAAATACATATTAGTATTATTGTTCATAGCTTTATAATAATTTGAAAATTAAAATTATAATAATTTCATTTACTAGATACAAATGGATCTTTTTTTGTAGGTATCTAACAGAAATTAAGCCATTTACAAAATTGTAAACACTAATAAGTCATGGTGCATTATTTATTTATTTATTTGTGTCATTTGCATGCAACATGTACGCAATTTTTTTTTAAAAATGTTTTTTATACTTAAATATTTACTGTATTGGGTTTCACTTTATTTTGATGGTCCCTTTAACACAATCTGTTTACTATAAGTAACGTTGCTCCTACAATGTCTACTAACTCTCATTAGAGTATTAGTAGAGTATTAATAGACTGGTAGGGTTAGGGTTAGTTTAAGTTGACATGTAGTTGCAAAATTACTTATAGAGAGTGTCTGTTGGAGGAGCATCACAATAAAGTATTTGCAGATATTAAGCAGACAGTCTACTAATACTCAAATGAGAGTTAGTTGACATATAGTTGCAAAGTTACTTATAGTCATTGTCAACAGCATGTTCAAAAGGGACCATCAAAATAAAGTGTTACCCTGTATTGTACTGTTTTGTTACAATCGCAATAAAAAAACAATCGCAATAAAAAAACAACACCAAATATGGTTCAAAACATTTTTCCATGGGCTTTATTTCTCATGTTTTCTGGAGGGAAAATGGTGAAAATTAAGAGTGGAAAGAACTGAGAAGCTGAAAAATGGTTGGACTAAAATAACTGCTCATTACAAAAGCTCACAGAGCTTCACTGTTTTCTATTGATAAACCTTTCTCTGAAAAAAAAAAACAACATTTGCTGGCCTGTACATTGATAAAATGCTTGGCATTTAAGAACAACAGCATGAGCCCACATCAGACAACCTATAAAATCACACAACCCAAATCACCAAAACAAGCACTTAGCACATCTGTCAAAAAACATAATCCAGCCACAATGGCCTTCCACTTATCATCACAAAGCCCATCAGTATTCACCGCCAGCGAGCATGCTGCTCTTTCTCATGATAATAGACTGGGGGTGGAGAGGTGATGAGAGGGGAAAACCGCCAGCGTGCCGTATTCCAGGTCAACGTGGCACACGTCCCTGTGATGTGGAAAACCATCTGCTGAGCCCCCATCTGCACAGTCTACAGCCCCATTTACATGGCACTTCATCACCAGAGTTGTGTTTGCCAGCCCAGTCCTTCCCTCACGGTTTCCCCACTGCACTCAGCCATTCAAACACAAATGAGTCTGCCATATTCAACTCCCTCGAGAATTTGAAGACGGCCGCCGGGTTTTGTTACCATTTCATTTCCATATATTGAATGGAGGAGAAAATTGCTCAGTTTTGGATATGAGAGGAAATGAGAGGGAGAGAGGGAGTCCAGATGTACCTGTGAAATAGGCTGCTCTACATTAGCATACTTTATAGCTGGCTCTATCCTTAACGGTTTGATGTGCAGCTTCGAGGAATATTTGTGTTTTTACAAATACATGAACTATAAATATATGAACAGAATTGTGAAGACCTGGGATTGTCAGTGAAGTCAAATACAGCTTAAATTTTAACAGTAAGGATTTGAGCCAAACACCAATTATACCTGGTTTAAAACACTTAAATTAGATAAAAAAAATTTTAAGAATTAAATAAAATTACAAATAAATGTTGGTTAGATAAGTGAACAAAATGAAACACTAGCAGGGATCTAGAAAAAATCTAATTGTTATTAAAACAAAAAATCTCGCTATTAGTGAACAAAAACCATTTCTAAAGCTAGGTCTTCTAAACATTAGATCGCTCACACCTAAGGCAGTTATTGTAAATGAAATGGTCAAAGATAATAATTTCGATGTACTGTGCCTTACTGAAACCTGGCTTAAACCAAATGATTATTTCGGTCTAAATGAGTCTACTCCGCCAGGATACTGTTATAAGCATGAGCCCCGTCTGATCGGTCGTGGCGGCGGTGTCGCAACAATCTACAGAGATATCCTTGATGTTACTCAGAAAACTGGTCATACGTTTAATTCGTTTGAAGTACTTGTGCTAAATGTTACGCTCTTAGATGTAAGAAAAAAATCCCTACTATCTCTAGCCTTGGCTACCATATATAGACCTCCAGGGCCTTACGCCGATTTCCTAAAAGAGTTTGCAGACTTTCTCTCAGATCTATTGGTCAACGTCGATAAAGCATTAATTGTTGTAGATTTTAACATACACGTAAATAATTCAAATGATGCGTTAGGGGCTGCGTTTACAGATTTATTAAACTCCTTCGGGGTCAAGCAAAATGTCACCAGACCAACTCATCGTCTTAATCATACACTTGATTTAATTATATCATATGGAACCGATCCAACCGATATAGATATCATTCCACAAAGTGATGATGTCACTGACCATTACATGGTAACTTGCATATTACATACTGCTGTAATATGTCATGCTGCACCACGTTATCGACCAGGCAGAACAATCCTTACATCCACCATAGATAATTTCTCAAATAGCTTATCTGATCTGTCTCAGCTGCTGCCCGAACCCAAACAAACAGATGAACTAGATGAACTAACTAGCACTATGAGCACCATTCTCTCTAGAACATTGGATATTGTTGCACTCATTAGATTAAAAAAGGTCCGAGAGTAAAGAATAGCACCATGGTACAATAATACTACGCATGTTTTAAAGAGAGAAACTGTTAGAGCGTAAATGGAAACAAACTAATTTAGAGGTTTTTAGAATCGCGGAAAGACAGTATGTCATGTTATAAAAAGGCCCTAAAAACGGCCAGGGCTGAGCACCTCAGCAAATTAATAGAAAACAACCAAAACAATCCAAGGTTTTTATTTAATACCGTGGCTAGACTAACAAATAAACAGACGTTGTCTGAACAAAATACCTCGTTACAGTTTAGTAGTAATGATTTCATGAACTTCTTCACCGAGAAAATTTAAAGCATCAGAACCACAATTGTAATTCAGCCGCAATTATCACCCCGCAAGAACAATTACAATGCTTTACAACTATAGAACAAAAAGAGTTAGATAAACTTATCACCTCATCTAAAACAACAACATGTTTATTAGATCCTATACCAACTAAACTACTGAAAAAAGTGTTAACTATAGTGGAAGAGCCTCTTCTCAATATTATTAACTCATCTTTATCTTTAGGTCATGTTCCAAGAACGTTCAAGCTGGCAGTTATAAAACCTCTTATTAAGAAACCACAATTAGATCCAAATAACCTAGTAAATTACAGACCCATTTCAAATCTTCCATTTATGTCTAAAATACTAGAAAAAGTTGTGTCTGCTCAACTCGGCTCTTTCTTGCAAGAAAATGACATCTATGAAAAGTTTCAGTCTGGATTCAGGCCACATCATAGCACTGAAACTGCGCTTGTTAGAATCACAAACGATTTACTTTTAGCTTCGGACCAAGGCTGTATCTCAATACTAGTTTTATTTGATCTTAGTGCTGCGTTCGATACTATAGATCACACAATACTCTTAGATCGACTACAAAATTATACTGGTGTTCAAGGACAAGCATTAAGCTGGTTCAGGTCATACTTATCTGACCGCTACCATTTTGTCTATTTAAATGGAGAAAAATCGATCATAACTTGGGCAAACTGTGGAGTGCCGCAGGGATCTGTGTTAGGCCCTCTATTATTCTTAATATATATGCTGCCACTTGGTAATATTATAAGGAAACATGGAATTAGTTTTTCATTGTTCTGCTTATGACACTCAAATATATATTTCATCACGGCCAGATGAATACGCTAAATTATCCAAATTGACAGATTGTGTTAAAGATATAAAAGATTGGATGACGCGTAATTTTCTTTTATTAAAGCCAGACAAGACAGAGGTAATACTTATCGGTTCTAAAAACCATCCACAAAACCTCTCACAACACTACTTTAACATAGTAGGATGCCCTGTTACTTTATCCGCTACAGTAAAAGACCTGGGTGTTATACTAGAGAGCAACCTGTCTTTTGAAAAGCATATTTCATATGTTACAAAAACAGCCTTTTTCCACCTTAGAAATATTGCTAAGCTACGTAATATGCTATCAGTCTCTGATGCAGAAAAGTTAGTTCATGCATTCATGACCTCAAGACTAGATTACTGTAATGCTTTATTAGCTGGTTGTCCTGCATCTTCAATAAACAAGCTACAGTTAGTCCAAAATGAAGCCGTTAGAGTTCTTACTAGATCAAGAAAATATGATCATATAACACCGATTTTATCATCACTTCATTGGTTACCTATAAAGTTCCGTATTAATTACAAGGTATTGCTTCTGACTTATAAAGCCCTAAATGGTTTAGCTCCAGTCTATTTAACGGATCGCTCTATAATCCATCGCGCTCTTTCAGATCACTATGATGAGCATTGAGCAAACAGATGACTGTCTGTTGATCGCAAGAATGAAGATCTTATCATTGCAACGCAGTTTCTGCACTCTCTCTAATGCTTTCACCAATGCAAACACGATGATGTAAATACAGTAAGAGCTTCGTTGTGCAGTGTAACATGCGTCATTGAATTCATAACGAGTTTGGCAAGTGTCCAGAAGATAAACTCGCGCTGTGGAAAGATTGTTCCTTTGATCGCTTTCTGTATATTCACAATTTAAAGTTTTTTTTCATCCTACTAAAATAAAACGATGTGAAGTTGATATTTTAGTCACTGGCTTGACTTACTGATGCATAAACAGTATTGAACGATTTTGAGAGAAAGATTACCTGTCTGAACTTAAACAACACATCAGAAAGTGTTGCTTGGTTGCTCGATCGATTTATTTTCAGACGTTCATCGAGGCCAGCTCTGTATTGGCCCAAGTTGAGGAAACAGTCTCGTCGGTGAAATGTTTGGAAATTTCCAGAGAAAATAAAATTAACCCATTGTTTCTTCAGAGGCTCGGATGAAGGAACTAAAAAATACTTTTGTGTTCATTTGTACATCCAAACACTGAGCAACTGCCATGCTTCGGCTGCACAGTTCCGCCTGTCATTAAACATGGGCTGGCATATGCAAATTATTGAAGTCATACATATTAATAATCCCGACTGTAGCGTCACAGTCGGTGTTATGTGGAGATTCGCCTATTTTTAGGGGTGTTTTTCAAAAACAAGATCTAAGTAAGGAGTTAACAATGGTGTTTGAGACGCACTGTATGTCATGTCCATGTACTGAACTCTTGTTATTTAACTATGCCAAAATAAATTCAATTTCACATTCTAGGGCACCTTTAACACTAGAACTACCAAGGTGGTCATTTTGACCGTTTTTAAATTTTACAGTGTAATAACTTTGTTAAAATAAAATCATTGTGGCTGTAGGACTCTGACTTTTCCTAAATATGTGTATATTTTATTCTGACACTGTTATTTTATTAAAATCACAAAACACAAAACAGTTCTGACTATTTCTACCTAGAATGGCCATGGCGGTCATTTTGACCGCACGCATTATAGATATCATAAGTCCGCTACATTTCCCGCCATCAACGCGCACATATTGTTCAAGAAGTGCACAAACGAGCAAGTTTCTCAGAGGGACTTCATCACGCGACTGGCAAGCGAACTTCGCTCCGACAACATGAAATCAAAAGCCACACAACTGGTGGTGCGATAGCCAGGACCCAGGAAGGAGCAGCAGCTGATGGAGAGAACGAGGCAGTGCCAAGTAAGGAGGAACTGCGAAAATGTCAGAAACATTTGCCAAATGTCACATAGTGTGTAGGAGCTGCACACGAAATGCGGTGTTTGTGTGGACTGCGTACGCGAATGTTGCGGTTTTTTTTTTTTTTTTTTTTTTTTCGCCGTTCAAATTAGCCCTTTATTATTACCTATCGTAACATTGTATATCCATTTATTTTTAGATTTTAAATTGATTATTGAACTTATTGAAAAACAGGGCTGTACTAAACGGTATGAAGCTGACGTTTCTTAACTTTTTTGCATGTCTATTCACGTGGTGAGTGTGCTGAAAAATTTATTTTTGACGCAAAATTTTCCTTACATTTCCTTAGACCTGTCGGAGCAATCTTTCTTTTGTGCTTGTTTTAAGGGCGATGACGTTATAACATGACGAGAGGAATTAAAAGCATCATTGGAAAACTTAAAGAGAAAGGTTCAAATGTAGATATGACATGACGAAAATTATTTTCAGTACGGCCATATGACCGTCAAAGTATGAACGGTCAGAATGACCGCTGTGGTCGTTCTAGTAGTTATGGAATTCTGGTAGTTCTAGTGTTAAATGTAGATGAAAAGTCAATAATAGGTTGTGTGATGGCAGGTTCCATTGTGACAAATCACTCCATATAGAGGGAACACAAAAAGTGTACGTGTTCAATTATCCTTTTTTTTAGCATGCAGTTGCATCCTTTTACTGCTCAAACTTTTGGAAAATATACATTCACAGCAATGTATACATGTATACAACTTTCTAAGTGTGACTACACCAAGTGAAGACTGCACAATGACAGTAAACAATATGTTCTCCTTTAATGCAATATACGTGCAAGAGATGGTTTCTAAAAAATATACATAAAGGCATACTGAAAACATTTTGCCCCATATTTGAGCAGATAGGCTCAATAGACAAGCAGTATGTCTGCCTTGCCCAATATTTATCCTACTTTTATCACTCTTTTGGGTATCATTTTGTTTAAGCATTTAGAACAATGAAAATCTGAAAAGCTGCTATTGTGCCATTCTCTCTAGATTGAGTGGCTCATTTGTCACAAGTGCTTCGCTAAAATGGAGTAAAACACTTGTGCTATAATTTGAATATAGACTGATTACAGATTTTGTTAGGAAAAAACACTCATGAATATGAATTATTCATATTTTCATGAATAATTAATAAGCACTTCATAATAATGAGTATAAGTTACAAGTGAGGATAATAACCAAAATAATTTGCCCCATTTAAGAACCTTTGGGCATAAATGCCGATGCTTTAGCTGTTTATAAATAAATAAAAGTTTGTTTTGAAAGGAATTATGTGTAGCCTTATTTTTTATTTTTGTTTAAAAACAATTGCAGTATGTAAGTACATTCTAAATTTTTGGAGTGGATTATTAAAACCATTGGAGATGAAAGCATCAGTATTTACGTTGATCTTTCCTTTCACAGACGGTTATCTAATGCTTCAGGGTCAGAAGTCTTCAGTCTTCAATGAATAGAGAGACACTTCAAAACTATTACCTTAATCAGATTCATAGTCTCATCTGACCACTGAAATCATTTTCAAGAAAACACAGACTCACTCTATTATGAATGTATTCTTACCCAGGAGGGCTAATAACACACTCAGAACAATAAACATCTGTGCGACTGTCAATTCATATGGTATAAATGAATTTAACCCTGTCTCATCAGCATTGGTTTTCCTTGAAAAATCTCTGTTTGTGCACGGTTAGTGTAATGAATGTTTGAATAGACTGCGGACTGTGGAGTCAGGGCCATGTTGAAGAAAAACAACATCCCCCAAAAAAACAATCTTTGAGGAGAAGAGAAAAGCAATGAATATTTTACAGGGGAAGTGCAACGGAGGGCTCGGCGGGTGACTCAGAGACATTTATGGAGCTTATCAAACCTAGATCTCCCACAGAGGTCTGCATACGGACCACAGACCGTGGCAGCTGTTTATCAGGTGAACTATTGGTGAGTTCCCGATCCAGAAGTGGCTTGATTTACCTCAATCAGAGGGAAATTATTCCTGCAACGAAGGAGAGAAAAAAGATTGTCCTTCTGAAAATAAGAATGTTCTGTGGCGGGGGGGGGGGGGGGGGGGGGGGGGGGGAGTGGGGGGTCTGCTCATGAGATCACACGTCATTCGGCGCATGCGTTTGCGTGTGTGTGGTTTCATTGAGCTGACTCAGTGTGTGTGTGTGTGTGTGTGTGTGTGTGTGTGTGTGTGTGTGTGTGTGTGTGTGTGTGTGTCTGTGTGTGCTCAGTCTGGTGTGGGCTTATGTATTAAAATATTCATATTTTCAGAGGAATATGTCATCTCTGAAAAGGACACATGCAAAGCGATGTTGGAAACCCAAAAGGAAGAACCTGCCATTTGATGTTCTGATTTTTTAATTTTTTTTTATTCTTTATGCAGCATGCATTTATAATGGGGGCAATAAATGTCAAATTATAATTAAGATTGCTTGTGTTTTCTCTGTGTAATTAAAGGGATAATTCACCCTCAAATGTAACATTTTGCCATTATTTACTCACCTTCATGTCGTTATAGACCTGAATGACTTTCTTTCTTACATGGAACATAAAAGGAAAAGTTTTCAAGAAGGTTCAAGGTGCTTTTTTTTTATTTTTTTTTACCTTTTCTGGTGACTTTTGTTGTATGGAAAAGAGCGGCATCAACATTCTTCAAAATATTTTATTTTGTGTTCGACAGGAAAAAGGGGGTTGGAATCATTAAATTAAGATAGAGTTTTAATTTTGGGGGATAACTGTGCCTATAATGCCATTCTGTTTGCAACTACAGTACTTAAATTAGCTATTTGTTTATTTTAAAAAAAGATGGTCAAACAAGAGCAGACATAGTAGCATTAAGTCCTGTATTAAAATGCAGTGTAAGAGACAGTGTGCCAACAAATATGACACCACACAGAGAAGAAATCAATCGGTATCTACTGCAGGTTATGTTTGCATCCTGACAGCCACTGAAGAATGACTTAAGCACATTGCATGCTCTGTTTTTGATATAGCATGCCTGCATGCAGTGCAATATGACTGTTGCTTGAGAGGTTTTTTGCATACCTATAACCTTTTTCTGATGGTGACTTTGGAAAGAATTGTTAAAATTTGATGATAATATTAAAGCAAATATCACCATTATCACTCATACTAATCTATAACTCTAACCCTAAAGCTTTCTGTGAAATTTTACCAGCTAAAAAGGTCCATTCTCTATTGTTAATAGTATAGCAATGTAAGAGGCATAGCTCACACAGAAGCCCGTTTGAAACCAAGCAGTTTTCTTTTGCTTAATGTGGTGAATTTGTGTGACCAGATTAAACCCGTTGCGAAATCTGCATGTGGAAATCTTTTGCCTGCCTTCATCTGGTTCACATGGATTCCTATTGAAATTACTGGATTTTGCACATTAAAATTTGCTGAACAATGGTAAAATGCATCTTAAGTAATAACTTCAGCACATACCTCATCCTGTTTGTGATTTGAATATGAGTGATTCCTCAAATAAAATAAAAAAAGTGCTATTACTTTTCACGATCACATTTGGAGGAAAATAACCACTCATCAATGCCTTAGCAACCAGCTCAACCAAATGTGCTTGACGCGCTAGAACAACCTCATTGGTTCTTGCTGAAGCGCAAACGTGCTGCGTAACACGAGAATGACCCTCATTGGTTCTTTCGGAAGCTCAAATGTACTGCATGACACACAAATTAACCTCATTGGTTCTTGCACATCAAGCAAACATGCTTGAGCTTCTGTTTCCAATTTGTGAATAAAAGTCTAAATTTATATCTGTTCATCATATAAAGTGATTGTCTCTTCAGAAAATCTGGACTAAACCATTCAATTCATATGGATTAGTTTTATGATCACTTTATGAACTTTTTGAAGCTTCAAAATTGCGTAACTCTCAATGGAATTTGTGTTACAAAGATGAGCAAAAGTTTTGGAAATTTTAGAGTTTTGGAAAGATATGCGGGTGGGTAATTAATGAAAGAATTTACATTTTTGGGTGAACTATCCCTTTAAGGATTTTTTTTCATCATCCACTGATAGATTCAAATAGCTTTTCATTTTAAGACTATATTTTTGGGGAAATATATTTTTTCAAGCAGGCTAAGCTGATTTTGTGACAGCTAGATGCACTAAAATATCATGACCTTTGCAAATTTCATCAGATTTGACATCTTCGTTTGATCTGAGCTCAGGGAATACTGACCAATCAAACTGAGAGTGAACATAAACATAATCTCAATGTCTCTGTTTAAATTATATCTAGTTGAATGCAGTGTGCCAGATTCTGGCTGGTATCTTAATCTGGGCACCTTTTTTTATTTTATAATAATATGCCCTGAAACAGAGCATGTGAATCTAAAGGTTTTCTGTGGATTTAAAGGACATTTTACATATAAAGCTATGACATCTTAAAATGATAAAGGTAAAAGAAAAACATTTTAGGTGCTTTTTAAAAGCTTCTCTGTGAGTGAGCACCATAACATTAAAGATAATGACTCTACAACTAAAATAAACCTTTATATCAAAAGACACCTGCACCTTTTTGTTAAACCTGGCAAGAGAACTGAAAGGATTTGACGATCATGGCCATAATTGCTGGGAACATTTATGACTAATATCAATTATAATGGCAAGAATATAATTTGCATCCAATGTTCACAGTGTGCCCTATTCATGTTCTGTGTATTTGGAATAGGATTAACCATGATGAAAATGCATTATGTTGCCACTGCAGAGGGCTTTGATTGGTCTTGCATAAGTCATTCGAAAAGCCAGTCATATTCAGCACTTAGAGTTAGAGACTGTTAAATTATCAAAGACCAGCAAACCCTTTTCTTCTCCCAAACTATTGGGAATGGTGAACCTGATAAAGAAAAGCCCATATCTATTCATTGCACCTGCCACTAGTTCCTCTGCTGGTATAGGGTTTGCACCATGGGTTTGATGGGTATTAGGGGTTGACACCATGGGTTTGATTTCAGGGAACACACAAAACGGATAAATAAGCTTTACATATTGTCTGTTACTCTGCCTTTAAAAAAAATATATAAAAAAAATACATCTAAAACACTGACCTCTTCGATGATGGTTGTCAAGATGCACGCTTAATCACTTCTATACTCTAAACTCATGAAAACAGCACTCCTTCAGTGAGAATGAGAAGGGTCCAAGGTGGCAGATATTTCACATTCAACTCCATATACTGGTCAACTGGTTACAATCTGTTATAATGAGGTGAAACATTATATGTTGTTATATGTATAATGTTGTTTTTCATAAAGCTGCACTATACACTTTGGCCTCTCTATTGCCATCAGTGGTGGAAAGAAAGCAGACCGACCGATGTATGACATCAAAGTGACGCCAGAGCGATTCGAAAGCATACAGAACCGTCTGCTCTCCAATCCCTCTCACAGTACATTGAAGTTATACTCTGATCGGTCTGTGCAGCGCCGCTTCAAGTAGAACACACCTATCTTTTTATGTTGGCGGTGAGTGAACACTGCTCTTCTGCGCAAATTAATCTGATGGTTTGAAGTTGCATGGTTGCATGTGATCACCATATCTTTCTTGCTACAGCAGTAAAAAGAAATTCCAACAAGATGAATGCTTGGTTTACTGACATGACTTAAAAATGGAAGGATGAATGAAGTAAACAAAAAAACAAACAAAAAAAAACCTGTCCACCAAAAATAATTAATTTTGAATGAATTACCCCAGCTCCTCAATTCATTTTGAATGAATTGCTAAACTAACACAAAGTTCTGTCATGATACTCTAGATGGTGCAACCTAATAGGTCCTTAACTCAATCTGCTTGGAATCTCACCATTCTCTGCTGATTGGTTACTGTTGTATCAGTAGCCTATGAGCTCAAGTCCTCAATCTTCAAATACTTGGTTAACATTTGCTTTAGCAGTGCAGAGCGCTTTAAGAAACCCTCCACCTTCCCCAGCTCCACCTGTATATATCTGCTACGGGTAATTTGTACGCTATATTGTACAGCAATAGCATGTCTTACTTGCCTACAGCAGCGTGTCGTGTGTATGTATTGGCAGTACCAAGTCCCGTTCTTGCTCTGCAGTAGCAGAAATACCCAACAGCAGCAGCAGCGTAGCACATATATTCCGCCAAAACCAAATATATCAATATTGTCATTACCATGCCAACACTCAAGAGAGTTCATGACAGAACTGGCTTAGTGAATTGGGGTATGGCAAGAACCCAAATAATTTTTTATGTACTTACTCAATGATGGTATTTGGTTAATTTTTTTTTCCCCAAAAAGTCTTCCATAGTGCAGATTTAAAGTCAAGAACTGTGCTGATAAAACTCAAACAAAGGATCACATGACAACGAGAACAGAAATATAGATAAGAGACAAATGTAAAGTGTAGCAAAGTCTTTATGGGTGTAGTATTTTCCTTTACATACAATATTTATTTTAACACAATGAATTCATCTTGTCAGACAAAGAGAGAGAGAGAGAGATGTGAAAAATATGCAGTCTGGATAATATCACACTGTAGTTTCAATATTTTCAATTATCTCCACAATGGATTTGGAAGGGGACAGTAGGGTGCATTCATCCTGGTCCCATAGACTTCCCGGACTAGAGTGTCCATCCATGCTAAGTTCGTCCTCTTCCTCAGACTCTTCCTCATAGGACTCCAGATAGTGACCTCCCAAAGCATTGATTCCCGAGTCCTCAGAGCTGGAGGGCGAAGAGCAGTGGCCCATTTTTGGTCCTTTAACACTCTCCTTAATTGTCTGCTTGTCTTCAGTGTGCTGTTTCTGTGCTACCAGACAAGCAGGGTTTATCTTAGGTGGGCTAAGAGGAGCCTCCGGGTGAACTGGGGGCCGCTGAACGTAGCACATCTTGCCGTTGATGCGTTTGACAATGTAGTCGTCGATAAACAGTTCGGCAATGTTGCAGTATTTCGGGGACTCGGGACAAGGCGGTGGCAGGAAACAGGGGGAGATGCGGAGGAAGCGTTCAGTCAGAGAGATGGACAGATCAATGGTGTTGGTACAGTCAGATGGAGCGACCGGCACAGGTGTGCTGGGTAGCTGAGCCACATTGGTCATGGGCTGGTACACATATTTACCTGTACAGACAGAGTAAAAGGAGATCATTACCTGAATACCTATCAGAAAGGACATACTAATTTGTGTACTAAAATTGTATTACCTCAACAAGGCTGAAGCAAGCAGTAAATTCAGACTAAGGCTTTGAGAATATTTAGCTAGCAAAACTTTAAATGTAGATATGCATTGCATTAAAACTCACAGGATGCTTCATTATGTGTAATATCTTGCAGTGCACTGCAGTATTAATGCCAGCAGCCTCTGGTCTGAAAGTCATCATCATTTACATATAAATCTATTTTTGTTTTCATTAAAGCATATACATCAGTATCTCACATGGAGACAGTTATCCAAAAACCTGTGACGTCTATCTAGATGCTAATGAAAACTACTGCCACACACCAGTTTAGTTCATCTTTGGACTTGCTGTCAGAAAAGAGAGATCAAAATCTAAAATAGTCAAGTGTAATTCATTGAAACATATTTCATTACATAATAATAATAATAAATAAATAAAAACATGTGCACATATAATGAGAGATAAAAAAATGAATTATCCAAATAGAAGGTTATGCTGTAATCCACTGAGGTTGTATTACAGTGCAGCAACACTACTTTTACAGAATTAATTAATGCTTATTCTACACATTGTAGCATTTTTTTTCTTTTCTTTTTTTGCATAGTCTATGTTAAGGTCAATGTTTCTTGCCCCCAAAAGAGTTTTAAATTATAATTTTCCACCCTTCCTTTGTTACTGTAGCTTTAAACATCTATGTATACTGCAAATGACCTCTGTTTTGATTGGTTATGCCATCACAGTGCATTTTAAATGGAATCTCTGTTCCAAACTTTGGATTTGGAAGTGTTTTCTTCACATTTTAAGAGCTGATTTGAAAAAATCACCACAAACTACTTTTTTAGCTACACATTTAACAACATTCACTGTATATACAGATCTAATCTGACATCTCAGCCCGTTCTCATCCCAAGGCGTCATACATGTGACGCTTGTGACATTTCGTCGAAATCTTACGCACATGGCATCCTTTAGCGTCAATATGAGACGCAGAACCTAAGGCGTCATACAGGTGACGCTCGTCTAAATCCGACGCACATAGCATCCTTTAGCGTCAATATGAGACGCAGATCCCAAGGCGTCATAACCCTAACCCTACCCTAACCCTACCTAAACCTACCCATAACAGTGCGTGTTATATTGACGCTAAAGGATGCCATGTGCGTAAGATTTCGACGAAATGTCATATGGCGTCATCTATATGACGCCAAAGGATGAGAATGCGTTGGACATCTATAGGTCACTGTGGTGTCTGCAGACAGTAAACCCATACTAAGCTTGGCCTAGAATAGAATATAATGAACTTAAACCACATGTGAGATATCAAATAAAAACATGTTTTTAAGGTCGTACTGATAACAAGATAGACATTTTATCTTTTATTTTATAATATGCTTAAATAAGATTCACGACACGGGGATTTTTGACCCCACGTTTAAAAAATATGAAGCAGGTTTTTTATGCCATTTTATTCCTGTGTCCCATGTAAGTCCCCCGCGTAAATGTGCACATGGTTTTGGTGTCAATAATATGATGTTTTCTGATCTAACTCTTATTTGCAGCTTTGTTAAAATACTATCCCCGGTTTCACAGACAAATCTAAAACGTATTCCCAGACTAAACTGCATGAATGAGATACATACCTGAAAGCAACTTACACTGAGATATCTTAAAATATGTCACTGTCATTGTTTTGGCAAGATGCACACCAGTAATGTTTTTTTTTTCCTTGTTTTTTTCACTTTTATAAAAGCTACTTAAATTTCCTAATTGAACTAAGGCCTAATCCTGGCTTAATCTAAGCCCTGTCTGAGAAACCGGGCCTATATTGCAACATAAAAAAAATCTTGTTTTCCATGAAAGATCCCTTTGAAATCATACTGTAAAAGTTTGATCAAGGAGTTTTTTTTTTTTGTCCCATTTGTCTTTTTTTGTTGCTCCCCTTCGTTTGATCAAAAAGTCCAGAGATGGTGGGAAAGACAGCACCGTGCAGTTCATTTCCGTTTCGTTCCACATATCTGCAGAATTCTGCTGGGTTGTGATCACATCTATGACAACACTAATCCCCTGTTATCTAAGGCCCAGATCCACATCCACTCACTCGCTCATGGCCTTTGACAGTAAGTCTCTTGTCTCATATCTCTCTGTCTAAGGGTCTTTCTCTTTCTCAAAAGCATCCCCTGAATTATACAGGAGTCAGCTCTACAGAGATAAAATATGACAGTTGCCCCATCCATCCCATTCACTTCCCCAGAACGGATTTATACAGGTCACTTAAGAATGCTTTAGACAGCAACTGTCAAATATCTTGTGTTTGGTGCTGTAAACGGATGACTATTCCAGGGTTCAACTAACTGAAAGTAGTGACAACTAACTAAACTACATTTCAAAACAGCATGGGAGTAGTTTTTCAAGTAAAAAGTTTAATGACTCTCTCATATCAAGCATTACATGGAGTTTGATTAATTTTAGTGCATAGATATTAATTCAGATTCAAAACGGTCCAAAACAAAATTGTCAATTTATTTGTGCATTTTACATCATTTTTTTGTACTGATATACAAAATAATAATATATACTGTGAAAATTTGATGAAATCATACAATATCTGGATAGTGTAATGAAACAGATACTACTACTACTACTAAGACAGTATATTATTAATAAATGTTGAAATTTCTACAAGTAATAGAAGTTCTAGCAAACAATTCCTGCAGCCCTGAGATTTGATATGATTTCTTTATCAAATTAATGAGAGGAACTTAATAAACATATCTGGCCAAGAAAAGCAAAGACAACAAAAGAAACCCAAAAGCAAAACAAACTCATTACATTCTAATGAGATTCCAAAAATGTTCTGTGAAGAGAGCAAACGCATGGGGTTGCCGACTATCCCAACTGAGTGGAACACAATTATTTCACCGCACTTTTCTCATGTGCAATCAACAATAGAGGTTCCACTTGTACGGTTTGGCATTCATTTACAGACTTCTGTCGGTTCTTTGTTTTATAAATCTGTTGGACAAGGACCGGACGGATCTCCATGCCAGAACAGAGCTCAGAGAGGAAATCAATGTTTGACAGCTGGAGCTGCAGGCACAGAGCCAGAAACAGGAGGCTTCCTTCTCGACGTTTCACACATGGCCACATAACATCACTAAGCAGCACGTAGACGCCTGGAGCGCAGACGCCACTCTCACAGCTTCTGCTCTCTCACCACAGCCCTGGATTTGCTCAGAGGATGACTGGGTACTGTCAAACCCAAACACAGCACAGCAAAGCTGTCGGTATCATGTGTGGTGCGGTGCTGTGCAAGAGCAACGTTAATAAATCATCACAATGTACACCATAACAGAGCGGTGTCCCGTCGGGGCAGTCATTGCACCCTAAGAACAGTCAAGACAACAACACAATAAAGACTGTTTGTCTAGAATGGAAACAGAAATGCATTAGAAAGAATTTTGGGGATTTTTTATTTAGCAGTGCCCATTCAGTGGGGTCAGTAAGAAATCTCTGATGCTCACCAAGGTTGAATGTATTTGATGAAAAATACAGTAAAAACAAAACTATTGTGAAATAGTATTACAATTCAAAATAAAGGTTATCTATTTGCAAATCATGTTATGGTAAAGCTGGATTTTCAGTATATTTACTTCAGTCTTCTAATATGCTGATTTGCTGCTCAAGAAAACTTTATTTTTATTATTATTATTAATAAGGTTGAAAACAGTTGTGCTGCTTAGTATTTTTGTGGAAACTTTTTTCATATCTTTTTGATAAATAGAAAATTCCAAAGAATAGTATTGGTAACTTTATTTTAAGGTGACGTAGTTACACATCACTACATTTACGTACTATAGTAATAGCAGTAAATTATGCATACTTATTACAAGTAACTAACTATAAACTATATCTAACGTATATCTATAGTAATTACATACTAAGCACAATGTAACTACGTCATAGTAAAGTGTAACCACAGTATTTTCTTGAAATAGATTCAAAATAGTCTTTACTGTATCCTTTGATCAAATGAATGCATCCTTGCTGAATAAAAGTGTTCAGTACTTTCTTTCTTTCTTTCAAAAAAAAAGTCTGACCCCCAACTTAAAGGGATATTTCACCCAAAAATGAAAATTCTGACATCATTAACTCCCCCTCAAAAGAAGATATTTTGAAGAATATGGGTAACCAAATAGTTGATGGGCTGAAAAAAAGAAAAAAGAAAATTCAATGAAAGTCAATGGGGCACATCAACTGTTTGTCCATCAACATTCTTCAAAATATCTTCTTTTGTGAGAAAGAAATGCATTCAGGTTTGGAACAGCTTGAGGGTTAGTAAATGATGACAACATTTTCATTTTTGGGTGAACTAACCCTTTAAGTGTACATCTCCACTAAACCAAAAGATCTGTAGATCTGTTATAAAATGAAAGTGCTTCCCCTGATAATAAGCCACGCATGGGATCGTGAATAGCAGTCGCCAATTGTGTTAGGTGTCATTTCAAAAGTCTTAGTTTCTACAGTTACGCAACAAAGCTCCAGGATTTTCACCCATGAATTATTTAACAGATCCGGCATACTAAACAATACATATCAGGGTGAGCTTGTTGTGTTTGTAATTTTATGGTACATTTAATGCTTTTCACAATGGCACACCAGTCAGTAGTTCTCACAGGGCAAGTGTGCTGGCTGATAAACCATGAGCACACATTAACATAATGCTCTGTCTCTATTGCAATAATGGCAGATTATAGCTGTCATCGTGTGTATAAACTGATAAAGAACATACACAAAACACTGAGTGTCTAACCCCATCCTACAACCCAAATACATTATTTTGCAACCTCAAATCTCACACTGAGGATGTGTACGATCATAAAAAAATTATAAAACTGCTTGCAAAAAATTATGCACTGCATAGCTGCATTTGTAGACCAGTATTACATTAGAATTTATGTTGATTACAGACATGCTTTTATTGATCAGATAAATAAATAAATAGAGTAACCCTATCTGTGTTGTAAAAGTAATCACAAACAAAGGACTGGCCAGTAGCCTAATAAAATATATAGAGGAAATAAAAAAACTACTGTGATGGCCGTTGAGGATAATAATCTTTTATTATTTGATGGCTGAACTTAATAAAGTTCAGCTCCCTTGGCAGAAATGTCATGAGAGGGTATTAAATACGGTTTGATCTGTTCACACAGATCTAAAGGGCTCGTACTGACATTTACCTCCCTTAAAACTCAATGAAAGCTTTTCCTATCATTCGGGACCTGAACTCAGTCAGAGTGACTGAACTAGAGGAAGTGAACATCCTGCTCAAGGAGCCGAGCAGACGCTTCCTGTGTGTATTCGCTCATGACTGGTGGATTCAGGGTCACGTCCAGCTAACGACTGGACAATATAGAGGTGACACCAAGGTTCAGGAAGCTTTGATAAAGCTATAGAGGTTTGAACTCTCACAATGGATTTGCTCCTGAGATATGTCTGAGGAGATCTACATCTTGCTCACTAAGAAATTGTCATGCTTGTGCTCAGGCACGGCTGAAGACATACAACGCTGAAAAAGCATCCGTGTGACACCAGAGAGCAGTTACTGATGACATCACAAGCTCATAAGTGTTCCCAAAACAGGTTGCGTGATCATACATGCAATGCATAGTGTTGTTCAAATAAATGTCATATTTGAAACCCTACACTCTTAGAAAAAAGGTTTAGTGGGGTTCTATATTGATCCCTAAGGTTCTTGACTCAATTTTAAAGAACCCTTTGTGCCAAAAAGGTTCTATATAAGGAGAAATGTTTTAAAAGCTAAATCCAAAAAATTAAATCCATAAAACTACATCCATAACATCCATCATGGATTTAGTTTTAATTCATTTTGTTTTTAATTTTAATTCAATTTTATAAATTAAACAACTCGTAAACATACTAAGGGAATACATGAAGCGCCTGACAGAACCCTTTAAGGTTTTATATAGAACCTTTTCTTATAAGAGAGTAGATTCATATAAATAGTAAAGAAAATGGAAAATGATGCATGCATTTACTACATAACCTATTTTTTCTGCAAGATGATGGACAGTAGATTTCTTTCTGCTATATTGAATATTTGGGAAGTGATCTTTAATCATACTATCAGCTGCATTATTGTGTGAAGTGAATGATATTTTGTACCACTTGTACCACACTTACTACTAGCGTATCATAATGTATTTAGAATAGAATAGAATGTATTTGCATGTCGGAAGTTGGCCACTTACAGTGACACCAGCCTAAATGGCAGCACCAGTGCAGTTTGAAACACTTTCCGTGGCTGTGTGTCGCGCAGATGGACAGTCCATCACAGGGAAGAAAGTCTGGTCTGCCTGCACAGCTTTTGGCCAGAGCTTGAGCTTCATCTAACTTATCGCTCTTCAAAGCCTTCTGCACTCCGGTGTAAGCCATGGTTACTGTAAGAGAAGAGCCATGCAATGAATACACTGAAACAGTGGGTCACCTACTGATTTAAGATAGGCTACATTACAAATAGGAAGGTTTTAGTCTAAAATAATAACTGCTTGAGGAATTAAATGTATTTAGGTCGGACTTTACGGTATAGCATGACACGTTTATTAATTATTGATTGTATTATGTAATATCATGTAATACACGTAGCCTACTATAATTTGTTGTGATAATGTAAAATAACTGTATTAAAAACAAATGATGAACAGCCATGTTCTCACATAACACGAACTATAAAAGTATTTGGAGTTTGGATTTGCTTACCTCATTCACTTACAGCTGATGATATCCTACCATCACACAACATCTGCATTAAACTTCCCACAACATCAGCATTAAGATCCCTGTAGCCGTACTGAATATGAAGAATAACATTTTTCCATGTTAAACTGAAATGGCTTTCGATGAGGATAATCCTTCATAGATTTCCAGAGAATTATCAATTGAGTTAAAATAACGGTAGCCTATCTGCCAGATCCGTATTGAGGAACAATCACGCATGTAAAAGGTCCTGGAGCGCTCGCTATTTAAGGAGAGAGAGAGAAAAGCTCAGCAAAGCAGCGCAGATTGAAACTTATGTTTCACACGAGCTCCTCGTGTTGCAGACGCAGTGGACGCTGCTGCGGGACTGACTGAGTGCTGATCGCACACACACGGGAAATATACTGCACACACACAGCTGCTGACAACAACACTTCACCAGAAGACGGCGCTCAGAATCACTACAAAGCTTTTCTCATTCACATGATTTTACTGTAAGGTATAGCCTATATTTAGAAATATTTTCAAAAAATGTTTTATTATTGCTATTATTAATAATTGTAGGCTATTAATTTGACTACCAATCTTTAATTATTGCAGTGGGAAAAAGCAAAATAGGCCTACGTTAAACAAAAAGGAAAAAGTATGAAAAAGACATTGATTATTTGACGAATCACTATAAAAGACATTTTGAATGAAAAATTTAAATTTAAAACGAGCATTTAAAAGATCTCTTTCTCTTTATATATATATATATATATATATATTACACACAGAATTTTCATATTTTATAAGGACGTTCCATTGACATAATACTTTTTATACTTTACAAACTTTATACTACCCCCTTACACTAACCCTACCAATCACAGAAAATTTCCTGTATTTAACTTTTTTTTTTTCACACACACACACACACACACACACACACACACACACGCACACACACACACACACACACAATACCAATTAACTTATCCCTTGTGCAGCAAAGCACAAATCACATCATACACACTACACATAACAGACCAACTATTCCACATAGATCATAAAGAGCCAAATTAATTAAAAGTTTTCCTTAAACGAATGCACAGCCATAAATAGGCCTAATAAATAAATAAAAAACATCCAAACAGAATATATACACTACTGATCAAAGGTTTTTGTTTTGTTTTTTAGCAAGGATGCATTGAATTGATCAAAAGTTAGAAATTGTTTTTTCATCAAATAATCCTAAAAAAAAATATCATGGTTCCACAAAAATATTAAGCCATTCTGCCAAAACTATATATGTCTGCTTCCAAGAAATGCAAAAATACACAGACACAGGACATTATAACCTATTCAGCGAGAAATAATTTGCCGATACGACATAGATAAGAGTTGAGAAAGTTGATTCTTTATTTATAACCGGCTTTATGTAGAGTTTTAAACTTAACATATAGCATGTTGTCCGTGGTGCTCTTAGAGATGGCTGTGCATTGTTTTGATATGCTCTCTCCATTTTTGGATAGGAGGACTGCCACAAGCCACAAGTTTTTTCAGAAGAGGACTGGGCTCTAAATGAGACACATCAGGATGGGCTTGGTGGTAATGCTCCAACCTCTCCAGGACTCTTACCAGGCCCACCATGCTGGCGTAGAACATGGGCCCACCTCGGTGCCTTGGAAAGCCATAACCGAACTGATAGATGACATCAATATCCTCCGGTCCGGCAGCTATGCCATCCTCCAGAATACGAAAGCCCTCGTTGGCCAGGGCGAAAAGGCATCGCTCGATTATTTCCTGATCTGTAATATTGCGCGGTTTAATGCCGTACCTGCTCCTGTACGTCTCAAGGAGGTTCTGGATCAGTGGGTCAGGCTTTGCGTTTGTGCCCCCAGGTTTGTCGTACATGTACCAGCCACGACCGGTCTTCTGGCCAAACCTGCCTTGCTCACAGACCATGTCTGGAATGGGACAGTACTTACGCCCTTGGCGCCTACGTGGGGGATTTTTCGGGTCAACATTAGGCCCGGTCAACCCGGATTCCTTCCGGACTCTCCAACCAACATCAAGACCTGCAAGGTCAGACATCCTAAAGACACCCATCGCGAAACCAAAGTCCTCCAGAGCCTTGTCGATTTGTTCAGGTGTGGCCCCCTCCTCCAGCAGGAAGGTGGCTTGGTCAGAGTAAGGCTTCAGCATACGGTTTCCGACAAAACCAGGGCAGTTTCCAACAGCAACACTCACCTTTCCCATCCTCTTCCCAAGGCTCATCACTGTAGCAATGGTTTCACTTGAGGAGCGAGGCCCACAGACAACTTCTAAGAGCTTCATGACATGTGCCGGCGAGAAGAAGTGCATCCCAATCACCAGCTGCGGTCTATCCGTCACACCGGCCAGCGCATCCACATCCAGACCAGAGGTGTTGGAGCAGAGTAGAGTGGTTGGTCTACACACCTTGGACAATTCTTGGAAAATACGCTTCTTAAGTGCCATCTCTTCAAAGACTGCTTCAATAACAAGGTCCACATCCTTCAGGTCCTGTAAGCTGAGGGTGAATTTGAGGAGATTGAGAGAGGCACTCACTCCCCGTCTTTTGGCATCTCTCTCCAGCATGCCAATCACCATCTGCCTACCAGTCTCCATGAGTTTCTTGTCTGACTCTACAGCAATGACAGAAATTCCAACACGTGCCAGAGACACAGCAATGCCCCTTCCCATAGTGCCCAGACCTAAATGGGTGACAAATGAATCGTCAATACAGGGTAAAACAAAACCACCAATTTGAAACAACATAGGCACAATTAGACTTGTTAATTTGCAGATGGTGAAACTGATCAGAGCACCAAACTGTGCCATATTTCTATGCATGAGGGTTTGTACACTGCCAGCATTCTTTCTCTGTGATAACAGAACATCTCTGCTCGTCTCAAACGTAAAGCAATCAGATGTTTCAACCCTTCTGAAAAACAACATTGGCACACTAACAACCTGTAAGTGTGCATAAAGCTGTCCAAGAAAAGAATATTGAACAGGAAAAAAGGGGGTTTAAAATGTATTTTTTAAATTTCAAATGTATGGTTTAAGTCGCTTGGGTTTAATAAATGTAAGTTCATAATTATAAAAAAAATTATAAAAATTTTTTTCTTCTTTGGAATATTAAAGGGATACCGAAAAATTTCAATTCTGTCATCATTTGTTCATCAGTCATTCCAAATCTGTACTTTTTTATTTTTGTGGAACATAAATTCATGAAATTTGTCCATTCAATGAAAGTCAATGGGGTCCAATGTTTCAAAAATATCTTCTTTTGTGTTGCACAGAAGAAGGAAAGTCATATATGTTTGGAACATCATGAGGGTGAGTAAAGTATATACCGTTATAGTTTTTATTTAATTAGCTTTTATGTTTTTATTATGATTTCAGAGTTATTTTAGTAGATTTTTAAGTGAATGTGTTTAGTAAGTGTTTGCTTTTGTCATTTTTACACGTTTTTTTTTTACTAAACTTATTAAGATTTAGTTTTTATTTATTTCCATTTAGTAATTTTGAGTGCTTCAACTTATTTCATTTAGTTGCCAAGGCAAAATTTCTCATTTTTGTTCAGTTTCAAACAACTCAAACAGCAATGCCAAGGTCACACGTTTGATTCCCATATGTTTGCATTATTGTGTGAAGTAAATGATATTTTGTACCACTTGTACCACACTTACTACTAGTGTATCATAATGTATTTAGAATAGAATAGAATAGAATGTATTTGCATGTCGGAAGTTGGCCACTTGCAGTGACGTTTGTAAATGTGCATCTTGAATGCAATGCAAACCGCTTTGGATAAAAGTGTCTGCCAAATGCATAAATGTAATACTTAGAATTATTTATAATTTTTTATTCAATTCACAAAAATGTTTAATAGTTTTAGTTAACCAAATAACCCTGCTACCATCCCCAGGTCTTGCTCATGCGCATAAAGACATTCTCTTTTGGTACCTATAACGGCTGCACTCCGGATCTCTCTGGGTTTGGTGTCATTCCATTGCGCTCCACTAGGTAGAGTCCATTTCCCAGCAGTCCTCACAGCAAAGAAGCAGTACTGAAGAGCCCGGGCCTGGCCAGAGTTGAAGAGAGTGGCCATCAGTTCACTCTCCCGCTTTATTCCCTGGCTGTAAGGCATTGTAGCAGCTGCCCGCACTGCCTGAACACAAGCCAAAGGTGCCATCACTCCCCGAGCCTTCTTCTGAATCTGCGTAGTGACCGCTTCTAATAGGGCATCCAGATCTGGAGGGCAGGGCACGGTCAGCGTGCTCAGTCTTCGGGAAGACAGTGGTATGCCTGTGAAATATATAATGGATATGATATCAAAATATATCCTAATGTGATAAACAATGTCCCCACAAGGACAAGGATTTCGGATTTCCCAGGAATCATAATTAACTTGATCCTCAAACAGGCCTTTAAAGGGGTGTCAGAAAGTGAGGACCGGCCAAAATGTCTTCACTTTACTCTCTTTGTCCTCACTCCGATGGTTTAAAACTCAAACCAGTCCGAAAGAAAGACACACACACATAACACGACAGCCCATCAAAACTGCATTTTTAGTGTTTTGACTTCCTGCCTCACTAAAAGGATTACGCAGGGCGGTACCTGATTCGATATAGCTTTTAACTGCATTAGATTCATCTTTCTCTCTGGAATCTGGGTCACTCTGATGAGCCTTAAAGGGCCAGCAGGACCAGAAACCAACAGTTTTGTCTGTTTTCTGCTCTGTCCTGTGTTGAGCAATCAATAGAACGTATATATATTGACAGGAATTAGCATTTCAAAACAGTGTTGTTCCTTTCAAGTAACACATAGAAGCATGAGTGTCCAGTTTGATGTCTAGTGTTCTGTGCTATAGTGCACAATACAGATGTTGCTGTGGTTAATCTGTGGTGCTGTGGGAAGGACTTGAATCACTAATGCCGTGATTTATTGTAAGTAGGGCTGGGTCAGATCCTGATAGGTGCATGTGGCAGATGTTTCAACGACTGGAAAACAAGATAAATCTCTGTAGCTATGAGTGCCGAGAGAAAGATTCTACAAAAAGTGTTGAGGGAGTATGAGTGTGGCACTTTTGATGACTTTTTACATGGTTTTCTGTTAAATAAGTCAATTAATCAAACACAACAATCCTGGTTCAGCATATTTCTCCCATTCATTGTAAAAAACATATTTTTAAAAAATTCTCCAGGTAAAGAGTTGTAATCTAAGACCTAAATGAACCAGCTACTAGATTAATCACACCATTTCAACATTTGATTTTAGGCAACAACAAAAAAAGACATTAATGATGGGTCAAACTACTCATCTGAAGCACTGTGAAAGATGTTACTGAAGCGACATCAATGATACAATATAAAACGTTTGACTTACAGTATTGTAATTATTAAGTAAGAATGTACTATTTTCAAAATATTAATATATGGGGCCATTAAAAAGTGTGGAGTCAGTAAGGCTATGTACATTTATTTAATCAATAACAGTAAAAACAGTAATATTATCACACATTTAAAACAACTTGTTTCTGTTTTAATATATTTTAAAATGCAATTTACATGACCCTGTAGAAATCATTCTAATATGTTGATTTGCTGTTCAAGAAACACTTATTAATAATGCTGAAAAAATGTTTTGTGGAACATGTGATAAGAACAGCGTTTACTTGGAATGGGAATCTTTTGAAACAATATAAAAGTATCTGTAACTGTTGAATAATACATATGCACTGAAATGCTTTATTGGAGTGGGAGGTCTCTGCTGAGCTCTATCAATGGAGAGAATTAATGGGATTTCTTACCTCTGGGACTCAACTGTCTCACAATAGATATTAATATCTATCACACACATGACATTTATCATCCAGGTTAATTCTCAGCCATTCTCTTTAAACAAATTCTTTATGGCCACATTTTGAGATGGAATCAACCCGTTTACATTCTGACAGATTTGGACCGTTTGCAATTTACCATTAGTCAGTAAATCAGGCACATTTGGCAGTTGTCCACCATACCTGTGCCACGTTTGCTCCTGCTCCTCAATTCCATTTAGTTGACTGTTGCAAGGATTTTGCCAGGTTGATCTTCACTCAGAGTGTGATTACAGTGAGAGCATTTGCTTTTGTGGCAAATCTTTAATCTCCCTCTGCAGCTTATCCTGACTCTAGATGAACCCTGATCTCTCCGTAAGAGTGTCACTCACAACATTCACATTACAAGAGATCTGGCTCCCTCACACTCTGTAGAGCATAATAAACAGCTGCACTTACTGTAGACCTAGAAAAGCTGAATAATTTGACAGAAATACTTCAGAGAGCCCGGCAATCATTTCAATGATTTAATTGCTCTCATATGATTTTTCATTACTGGAGGAAATGGGGGTCAAGCAGAAGGTGAAGAATTGGCATTCATTTTTCAGAAGCTGCAGAGAATCTCTAATTATTTTTCAGAGAGAGCACAATTCAACACGCTCCAAGCGACGGTATAAACAAAGATTTTTGACTTCACTTGCCCCGTATATAGTTAAGACGGCTGTACTGAAAGTCAGTACAAATATAATCATTAACATTTTGCATGTTTTTAAACCAGTTTGAGGGGATTTAAAGACCATCTTATCATCAAAAGTGAATAAAAGATCTGTAATAATGAGAGCTGTATATATATATATATATATTAGGGCTGTCAAATGATTAATCGTGATTAATCACATCCAAAATAAAAGTTTTTGTTACATAATATATGTGGGTGCACTGTGTATAATTATTTTATATATATAAATACACACACATGCTTGTATATATTTAAGAAATATTTTCATGTATATACTGTATATAGATTTATATATAATTTATATTATATATAAATATAAATATTTTATATATAAATAATATTTTTTTCTTAAATATACATGCATGTGTGTGTATTTATATATATAAAATAATTATACACAGTGCACCCACATATATTATGTAAAAAAAAAAACTTTTATTTTGGATGTGATTAATCATGATTAATCATTTGACAGCCCTAATATATATATATATATATATATATATATATATATATATATATATTGTTCTCCAATGCTCAGAAGGGTCACAATTAATATTCTAATAATGTCTGTTCCTTTTCACTTCTTAAAAAATAGATCAAAACACAGAACGACTCTGAAACTCGTTGACAAGGATATGAAACATTAATTCCATTTGCTGTGACAAAGGATTTATCTGGAACGTCCCCTGACTCTGAAAGCCTGCCAAAGAATCGGCTTCCCTTTACTGTTCAGTCTTTTAATATCCGCATTTCTGCTTTGCAAGCTCATGCTCATGCTCATGCTGACATACCTACAGCTCTCAGGGCAAACTCCACAGCCACCTCACAAGCATTCTGCTCTGTGACCTGGTCAACGATGCCCAGCTTCAGAGCCTCCTGGGAAGAGACATGGCGGCCTGCAATATGAAACAATAATTCTGCTGTTGGTAAAGGAGAAACTGAGCGATGTGGGGGTGCTTTAAGTGATTATTTTCTTGCTTTATACTTTATGACAATGGGTGAGGAAATCCCATCATAACCATAAAACAACTGAAATCTCACTGCGCATTCTTAAAGGATTAGTTCACCCAGAAATGAAAATAAATTACTCACCCTCACAGCAATCCCATATGCTGTTATTTTACCAGTGAAAAAAAAAAGAGAGACTTTTTAAAGAATGTTCATACAGCTCTTAAAAAAAAAAGATATGTTATCATGAAATGTACAGAAAAAAGTTCCACCAAAATAATAATAATAATAACAATTATAATACATAGATTTGGAATGACATGAGGGTGTGTAAATAATGACACAGTTTTCATTTTTGGATGAACTGTTGCTGTTAGCTGAACAATGACACTATTTTCTTTTTAGAGCTGCTTTACAGCAGAACTGAACACTGTTATTAAATCTGAACACATTATTTTCCTGTTAATCCCTGTAAAGGTGCTTTGAAACTATCTGTATTGTATAAAGTGCTATATAAATCTGTATTGTTGCTATATAAGCCCTAAAGCAAATCAATCAGAAACAGTGTGCAATGCTGACACCTGGTGGGAAAAGTTTAATTTATTATTTAAAACAAAATGTAGTCCCCTACTGTTTAAATTTTTTTTTATCATAAAGTACATTGGATGATCAGGTTAACTGTAGCACTTCTTACAGTAAAAAATTAGTGAATTATTTATGAAATCTCTTTGAAAATATCAGAGACACAGCAACTATTGAGTAGCAAAAAAAAGCCAATCAGAAAATTCAGAAACAATCTCTGCAGGGCATATTTCAGTCACTTGACTTTGACTGTTAAGTTTTTTGCGGAGCTGGGATTTACAGAGTACGGCATGTGGCTGAAATTAGCAAAGACACTGAAATCTGTTGGGGTGAATTGTGGGTGTGCCAATAGGCTAAGTGTATGATTTACCCGTGGTGATTAGTTCTAGGGCAGCAGGAATGCCAATGAGCCTGGGAAGACGCTGAGTCCCTCCAGCAGCTGGCAGGAGGCCCAAAGTTACCTCTGGAAGTCCAAGACGTGCCTGGAACGTATAATACATTATAGTACATTACATACCTTTCCTTCTCTCAATAAAACTTCAAATATTGATTTCAAAGCTCAACCCAATAACTTACAACATAGCAGCACTAAACAGTATTGCACAACATTCAAGCATACACACGCATGCGTGTTCATAAGAATACACAACAGCAGTATAAAATGGTTTACCTTAGAGTGTGCAATACGGTAGTGACACACGAGGGCTAATTCAAGGCCCCCACCTAGAGCCACCCCCTCTATGGCAGCAACCACAGGCTTCTCTCCGGACTCTATGGAATCCAACAAGGGTAGCAGAGGAGGTCCCCTCAAAGGCCCAGCAAACTCACGGATATCTGCACCTAGAGAAAAATGCATTATCATCAGATGGTCTTCTTACATAACTCAGCCAGATCAGTGAAAGACGTGTGCAACATAGCCTACACGTGCCAGCATATTTAACCTGAAAATGTCATTTTTATTTTTGGTGGATGTTTGTCTGTGATATTCTAACCTCCACAGAATCTTCCGTTCTCTCCACAGATCACCACGGCCGTGACCTTCGGGTCACTCAGGGCTCGATCAATGGTCTTTGCAATGCCATGGCGCACAGCAGAACTTAGGAAAAAGACATGGCCATGTTAAAATCACTATTGTTGTTCATTGACTTGAATGGGTTTGTATTACTGCACTTGAAAACACTTCCAAGGACACTGTCTTTATCTATGTGGAAGATCGTGTAAAAATCTACGAAAAAGTTATAATTATGAAAATGTAGTACATAACAATAGAAAAATATATGCAAGATTCTACAAATTGTTTGGTCTTGCTTTAATAAGAACAAATAAATGGATTGGAAAATACGTAAATGCATTATTTTTTTGTAGGTTTTTACTCACCTTAAGGAATTGACTGGTGGGTTGGTAAGAGTGATCAGAGCAACTGACCGTTTAACAAGATCATATCGGGCCATTTTTGTGTTCAGCTGAACAGTGTTGTGTTGTGTTTTGAGAAAGAACTGCAGGACTTTGGAACTTGTGATCAACTCAGTGCACGCGTCAATGCAATCACACCCACTCCGATTTATTATTAAACACGTCACATCTCTTCCGTAACGATTGATTTTTAATGCGATAGAATAGTCTCCCAGCAAACATATGGTGTAACCACATTGCTTTGCCAAAACATTTACGTTATTCAAATCACATCTGGTCACCGCAGGAGTCGGCTTCCATTCCCGGAAGTGACTTTACAAATTCTACTATGGTCAAGGACTGAATAATCAAACGTCACAGGTTTGGACACACACATATTTTAAATAATATTTTTATACTTTAAATAATACGGTATGTTATGCTTTTAGAACATAAAATATTCAACTTTTCATGGATTTGTTTTATTACACTCTGCCATATTTTTATTTTCAAAAAGGCAATTGTCTGCTTGGTAAACTTGCTAATCAACGAATTCCACTAAACTAAAGCGAGGGACTTATGAATATTAAATAGATCGCGTGGCCATACACGCCAAGAAAGTTAATCAGCGGCCATAAAGACTAATTAATATTCATGGTCTTCGCCTACGTAGGATTCGTACTTTCGCTCCCGGAAGTTATCCGCAGTGAATGGACATGCAGATCTGCGCTCTCTAGTAACTTCGTCATGCGCTCGCTTGCTGGACTGGTCGCTGTAATAGTAACGGCTACGTTTTACCTTTATTTACTCTCCTCTTATCTCCCCCCTGGACCCCAGCTGCCTAAACAGGACCATGAAAGAGACACGGCAAAATCTAATGGTGAAGACAACCAAAATGAAATGGAGACTGCATCCAGGTGTGCCTAATGCGTTTGTGATAACTACGGTCTGTCTTGCTATATAACGATAGCTCTCGCAACTGGAATTGTGATTTACCAGTTTTATGCTAAACATTCTGAGGATGTAGTTACTGTAGTGTAGAAAACGTAAGCATTATTAAAATGGGTATGCCCTCTATCTTGTCCTTGTCTTCATCTGTCATTGGTCCTTCTGCAGTGAAATAGATATGTTCTGTTGCTTGCTGCCATGTTCATAATGCAGAAGTTTATTCGTGACCATACTATTATCTGCAACACTCTACGCATAATATAGTATATTAATTTATCTGTTATCTTGACATTTCTAGATATATTTTATTAGATAGGTTTTTCCTCTCTTGACGGCTAAGAATAAAAATTTTCACAGAATCTTTTGACTAAAGAGTAGCAAGCAACAACTTATGTGCAGGCGCGGTATGGAGGGATTATTGGGTCAGATTGAAAACAAATAAAGTCTAAAACTAAAAGTCTTAAACGAAAACTAAAATTCTAAATCTGAAACTAAGACTTTTAGTTTTCTACATAGATGTAGAAAACTAAAAGTCTTAGTCGAAAATGAATTTGGTATTTAGGATAGGGCATTTTTTATTTAGGATAGGGCATTTTGTATTTATTTTGCAGAGCAAGACAACTTTCACTTTGAAGAGGACGCTCTGCCAGTGTGCTCCTTAGCACTGGGAGCTCCCTCTGCTGTCCATAAGGTGCCTCTGCGCACCAGCCATTTCAAACCCAGCCCCCAGTATTTGGCCCACGCCTCCTTATTTGCATACACTCCTCAATCCTTGAATGCCAAATCCTAAATGACTAAATTCCCAATCCAAAATACCAAATGCCCAATCCTAAATACAAAATGCCCTGTCCTAAATACCAAATTCATTTTCGACTTAGACTTTGTTTTCTTTTAAGACTTTTAGTTTTAGACTTTTAGTTTTCAATTTGACCCAATAATCCCTCAATAGGTGTGGTAGCCCGGCCATCTACGCAAGGCTTATTCCTGTTATCTCAGGGAACCAAGGTTACACTAGTAACCAAGATGTTCCCTTTTTATATGGTTCACTCACATTGCGTTAGTTGCTAACGCGATGGGAACGCAATCCAATAGTGCCGTGCTACTTGCTACTACTTGTCCTATAAGCACTCACAAATGAGGGTCCTAGATAAACTGTGAAAAGGCCTTACTGGGGCAGGATTGCCTAGGGACAAACAAAGCCATCTGAACAATCTGCAACAAACTGGAGCAAGTAGCCTAAACTTATCTGATCATCTTCAGGACCCATCATGACACTCGCACTGGGGCAGGGAGCCAGCGCTTGCGTTTTTGCAAGCATGAAGAGAAGTGTTGCTCTTTTTGTGAAGGTGTTTGGGTTTTGTTTTTTGGCTCGCTATAACAGCGGTGAACTGCTTGGATACGTGCACACACTTTTTGTGGGTCAGACAGACCCATTACTGACAACAAACACATCGTCGCCAGCGGCCGGAACTGAACAAGGCTGGGAGGCGGGAACAAATTCTCTTGGGAGGTGGTCTGGTCTCGGCGAGACCTTGCCTTCCCCTTTTTATGGCAAATGCATCAGAGCTGCTTCATCTTTGGCTCAGTATCCTGCACTGTATTCGGGCAGGGACACTGGTATTTAGGAAGGGGGTAGCACTTGCAGCTATGGGGACGCTGGTTGAGGCTGAGCAGGTGTCGGGCTGGTTTGGTAGGCTGCCGGGTTGACAAAGATTTTTGGCAACCTGGCACAGCCAAACTGGACCGCTTTAGCAGAAAGCGCCGGATGGCTTGCGATGATTTCTGGGCCGCAGAAAAGCGAAGTTTGGCCTGAAAGGCCTGGAGGACCGCTATTGTATGTAGAACAGATTCAGCTTGGCCAGCCGCAGAGTAGGCTCTGGCCACTAGGGTGGACGTGGTCCTGCACGGCTTGGAGGGATGAACAGCATTGGCTTTCCAAATCAGAGCTGTGGGTGTGGAGAGATGCACGGTCACAGCTTCTTCGAATATGTTCTGGAGATTGATTTTGTGCCTTTATGTGATAGTACCATCAGCCGCTGCTCATTTACCTACCATAGGCCGTTCTGTTAGGGATGTAGACTCGTAATATTGAGTGGAAGTAGGAGGGTTCTGAGCCTGTGGTAAATCTGTAAGCAAGCGTCAATGCCTTGAATTTGATGCGAGCAGCAAGTGGTAGTCAGTGCAAAGAGACGAAGAGAAGTGTGACGTGGGCCCTTTGGGTTAGTTGAAGACAACACAACAGCATTCTGAAGGCAGCATTGTGAATCAATTGTAGAGGTTTAATTGCACATGATGTAAGTCCAGCCAGAAGAGCATTGTAGAAATCAAGCCTGGAAATGACCAGTGCCTGGATGAGAAGTTATTGCATGTTCAGTTAGGAAAGGCCTGATCTTCCTGATGTTTTGCAGTGCAAACATGCATGACTGAGCTGTCTTTGCTATGTGGTCTTGGAAGGTCCTCAAAGGTTACTCCAAGATTACTGGTCGACCTTGAAGGGGTAATTGATGATGAACCTAGCTGGATGATGAAATCGTGCTGTAGAGTCAGCTTGGCAGGGAAGATGAGAAGCTCAGTCTTTGCCAGGTTGTTGCACAAGTGAAGCACTCACTGTGCTCGTCCCAAGGTGTATTGGGGCACTCGTGGCACGACATTTTGAACTAAATGCTGCTGAAATTTGCTCTTTCAGGCATGAAATTTACTCTCAAGATTCGCTGGATGGCCGCAGGAAAGCTGCAGAGCTCATCGGTGCTAGTTAATCCGCTTCTTTTCTTTGCAGTCTTCTTCAGAGTCAGCGAGGAGATGATCTTTGCACTGAAGGAGAAAGATTCTGAGGAAAAAAACATACAGAGCCAGCTTATTTAGGCGATTGGCCCTGTCCGTTTTGCCTGGCTGAAATGTCATTTGTTCGTGCAGGTGCACAAACGTGATTCAATCAGGCTTCAGTATTTCGGAGAAACTTGAGTTTCCCTATAGCGTTATCAACTAATGCAATGTGAGTGAACAAAATCAAAAGGGAACCACATATGATTTATTTTCCTCATCTCTGATGAGGTGGTTTAAAGGGTTAGTTCACCCAAAAATGTAATTTCTGTCATTAATGAGGGTAAATAATGACGGTGAGTAATTAATTACTCATCCCTTTGTTCATCTTGGAAACACAAATTAAGATGTTTTTTTATGAAATCCAAGAGGTTTCTGAACCAGCCATAGGCAGCCATGTCATTGCAACTTTCAAGGCCCAGAAAGGTAGTTAAGAAACTGTAAAAAAAAATAGCTGATGTAGTAAACAGTGCAGTGCTTCCATGTTCTACGTCAGAATGTCGGCTCACCATCGTGGTGCTCATGTGAACAGCAACGGCCAATAATGAGCCGGCGTTCTGACTTAGAACCCGGTAGCGCTGCACTGTCTTTACTACGTCAACAGAGACAGACTGATCTCATGAAATGGCGTATGTATGACACGCCAATTTGTATTTCCATTTTTGGCGTGCTATCAACACGCATAATCACTTTTCAGCGTGTTTATCAACGCCGTTGACTTAACGTTACATTGCTGTATATATAAATATATGACCTACCCCGTCCCTAAACCTACCCGTCACTGGGGTTAATAGCATTTATGACTCTTCCCCTACCATCCTAGGAAAAAAAATATCGCTCCACAGATGTAGATATTCATTTTGCTCCATGTCGCTCTGACATTTAACGGCGTACACATACACGCGGAATCACTCAAACATTTAATGGCGTAGACATACACGGAAAAGATGACGGTTCGTTTTGGCGTGGACATGCACGCGGATAGCTGAAAATGCGTATAGATAACACGCCACTTGATTTGAAAGTGGCGTGTATGTTTATGCAAAGTCATGATGTCATGTTGACAGAGAAGAGAAGAAATTGTTGAATAAATTTTTTTTTATTTTTTTTATTTTTGCACACAAAAAGTATTCTTGTCGCTTCATAACATTAAGGTTGAACTACTGTAGTCACATGGACTATTTTAACAATGTCTTTACTACCTTTCTGGGCCTTGAAAGTTGCAATGACGTTGCTGCCTATGGCTGGTTCAGAAACCTCTCGGATTATATCTAAAATATCTTAATTTCTGTTCAAAAGATTAACAAAGGTCTAACGAGTTTGGAACGACATGAGGGTGAGTAATTAATGACAGAAATTTAATTTTTGGGTTAACTCTTTAACCCTTTAAGGCTGGTAACCAATGGGCTGTAAACATTGCAAAAGGGCGATACTTGAGGTATTGCCATAATGTATTTGAACCAGATAGATAATGTCCAGATACTGTCCTTGCAAGTTTACCAATGTCATGTGACTTTATTTTGGTCCAGGTTGAAGTTTCCATCAGACCTGGATGAGCTGAAAGAGATGGCAGAGCTGTTGCAGTTTTATAAAACAGAGTACACAGGATATGTTTTGTTACTCTTTTGCAGTGCCTACCTCTACAAGCAGGCTTTTGCCATACCCGGTTCATCTTTTTTAGTAAGAACACAACTTTTACACAGAAACTTTATACTTGAATGTACACATTTATCCTTCCTATTGTGTCGCGGGTGAATTTAACCCCCATTCTGGTTAAACTGTTAATTTCTTCTGGAAATGTTTCTTATTTAGGGCCATGAATGTGCATTCAAAGTTTCTACACAGATATGGTTTGGAAAGGCTGTACAAATTTAGGTGACAACGATCAAAATGACCCTCACTGGTTTCCATGTGATTTGTCAAAAATCAACACCAAGTCATACGAAAAACAGAAAATGTTTAATGTAGCTTGCCAAATAATTAAATATGAAATACATGAGAACTTAAGACTGAGAATTATAAGAATTTAAATCAAAGACTCATCTTCTGAATCATCCAAGAATTCAGTTTTTTCATTGACTTGAGGTTTGTCACATTTGTACGTTTTTTGGATCTTAAATACTATAGACTGTTGCAACACAAACAGGAAGTTTGAGAAACCCATTTTACCCTGAAAAGGCTCTGAGAACCAGACATAACAAAAAGGCAGAGACTATTTATTTACACCAAGTACAAATAGCAATAAATTCCATTTACACAAAGCACAAATAATGTTTGATGTTATTTATGCTTAATTGTAATAATGTTCACCTCCTGCAAATAGTCACAAGTAGTCATAAAAAATAAAATAAAAAGGAAATGTTTTTGGTTTGTTGTTTCTAACAGGCTGCAGTTCGTGTTTTCATACTGGCTATTTTTAGCGACTTGCATGGGGTTAATTCGACCCCCCACACAAACGGTGTTCCCATATTATGGACACAGCTGGAGGGTTATGTACAACATGCACCTTCATATCCTTTTGATCTTGACTTCTACATTAAATTACTTTATCCCCCCAGAACATCTTGGCTGGGGCCTTGTTTGGGACATGGTATGGTCTTCTTCTCGCCTGTGTCCTCACCACAGTAGGTGCCACTCTCTGTTTCCTCCTGTCCCAGGTGTTTGGCAAGGATCACATTGTGAGACTGTTCCCTGACAAGGTGGCCATGCTGCAGAAGAAGGTACATAGTTATCTTGTCTTCTAAGAAGTCTGAAAGCACAAAGTATGCTGATCGTCACTGGATTTCATTTATAACTTTCCTAATTTTTACTTTTTTCCAGGTCGAGGAAAACCGAAGTAGCTTGTTCTTTTTTCTACTGTTCCTGAGATTCTTTCCCATGAGTCCAAACTGGTTCTTAAACATGACGTCCCCAATACTTAATATTCCTGTCACTCTTTTCTTCATGGCTGTCTTCATTGGTAAACACTGTTAAATGAAGGAACATTTCCCTGAATATATTTGTAGCATTTATTTGAAACATGTTTGTTTGTCTTTCAGGCCTGATGCCATACAACTTCATCTGCGTCCAGACGGGATCAATGCTGTCTCATATCTCCTCTCTGGATGACTTGTTCTCCTGGAGTGTGTTGTTGAAACTGCTCCTTATTGCTTGTGTCGCCCTGCTGCCTGGAGCTCTGATCCGTAAATACAGCACTCGGCATCTCCACCTGGACGGCCTTGAAACAAATGGACTCAAGACAAGACAAGACAAGAAGAACAGATAAGGGACAGTGTGGGGTCATTGATCTGATCCTACTTCATCATTTTGTGGATGGCTACTATTTGGATTCAAAGTGTGTGTTGGTTTTTTGTGGCCTAACATTTTTAAAAATGGACAAATTTTACATATTCACTTGGAAAGCTGCTGTCTCTTTTGGCACATGTTGTTATGTATGTGAGAGAAAGGACCTTTTTGGTGCCATTTTGGGATGTTCTGTTGGGTCTATTTGTAATTATGTCGGTCTTGAATTCTGAATCCTGCTTTCATGTACAAATCACAGAGTTTCAAATACATACTGTGCATTTATTCAGATTCAGCTGTCCATAACAAGACATGAAATATTGCAGAAAAGTATATGTATTTGAGGTATTTAATGCAGACTGTAATATGGATATTGTGGATTTTGGTTGTGAGTTACTGTTGTGGAAATTTTACATTAGCCTTAAAAAGTGAACTACCTCACTGAGTGGGAAAATATTTCATATTTTAACATGTTGGAGTACTTGTAAATATTCAAATGGAACATCAAGCTGTAAATATTCACTAAGGGTTTTTTCTTTTTGGAAAGGCAGACATTCAATATGTGAAGTCAAGCCTGGTCACTGAAAGCCAATCCAACTTGGTAGTGTTTAAATGGTATGTGCCAGTGCCATTAGCAACGCTGTGAGAAGAATGCAGTATTTTCATTCACCAAACACCCCATTCATGTGAGTAAAGCTGTTTATGATGTGATCAATCATCTGACAATAAACTCATTCCATTAGCTTCTGTCAGAACATTTAATCACATCTGCATGGTGTTCATTCCAAGCAGGCATTCATATGCACAATTGAGGAATATTATGAATGCTGCTTTAAAATTAAAGGGAAAATGTCATCACATTATGATTAGTGCATTTGTTTGACCCAATTATTCATACCCAATAACAGGGGTGTCCAATCCAGCTCCAACAGGGCCATTGTCCTGCAAAATTAAGCTCCAGCCTGCCCCAACACCTTTGCTTGGAATTTTCTAGGGCTGTGTCTGAAGTGCTAGGGCTACATGATTTGGGGAAAGTGTCTCTTAAGTTCAATTGTGTCTAATTAAGACTGAAGCTAAACTCTGCAAGACAGTGGCCCCTCCAAGATAAGGACTGTACCCCTCCCCCCCCTCCCCCTCCCCTCGCCCACAAAGATGTCAACAAGATGAGCTTCGTACACAATCATTTTATAAAGAATTTTATTGCTCAAATCCATGTTGATCAACAGTACAGTTCGCCTACATTTCAAAACAACATGGTTGTTAGCAAAGAAAAAAAAAAAGATCAGCTCTCAGTCCCCCTCTCCCCACTACCCACAATCCAGCTAAGGGGAGACAGCAGGCAGTGCCGCAAGCCCAGTCTCTGTTTCACATCGCTCGAAATGAACTAACGTGAGAAGCTAGAGAGCTGCGTAGGAATGGATCTGCCGTGGAAAAGGCGGAAAGAAGTTTTTACAGCCTATGATTTGCGTTGATTTCTCATGCATTGCTCTGATTTCCTGCTCTCATCCCAAGTTAAACGCAACTAGAACGGTGTCTTCATACTGTGAGTAACTATAGCTGTGTTTGTGGTCTATTCTAATATCATTCGAATATCAAAAAAACATAGAACAGCACCTACTTTAAGTCTCCGTTCACCCTAAAAGGGTGGCCCAAAAGCAAACAACAATGAAATGTCATGCCAATACTACAAACAACAGCTACCCCTAAACTGACCTGATTCGTTCGACTTATATTAGCTATGACTTATGGCCTAAAGATAATGCAAAGACCTCAATTATCCCTAGCGTTATGTTACAGGATATCGTAATGGATAGCGAGACAGCGTGATTACCAGATTACAGAGACAATAAAACAGTGTGATGTTAGTTAATGCATGTATCGACTAATGCTTCTGTAAAGTTAAATACTGATGCACGACTGATGCACACCTGCCAAAGCTTCGAAATACAAACTCTTTAAGAAAAGTTAAGAACCACTGTAGAACGTTAGATAGGTGTCTATCGACAGCGTGGTGCGTTACAGTTACAATAACACTTAAAAGTGAACCGAGTTACCATACTGCTACACAACCTGAACTCCATCAATGAGCAAACACCTGAGTTTAAGCAGAAAGTCAATAATTCAGGGGAAATAACGCCCTCATTTGGCTACGAGCCTTCACAGAGACAAGAACCGTAAGAACCATGTTCAGCTTCTAGAGTGAAAACTTGTTAGAAGTCACTTGATCTACCAGAAGCCCTACGCCTTTACTAACAGAAACAGCATCGGCACCTGGCATCTGTGCTACTCTTTGTGGATAAGTGTGGACAAGTTGCTTCGGTGGGTAAATTTACACAAGTCTATGGTAACACACCCCTACCGAAAACGGTTTCTAAAACTATGGAGCGGGACTTCTTGCAGTTCAGTCCACAGACAAATAGTGTAAATTACTGTATGAATGCAAACCAGCTTTGCAAGTACAAATACTTGGACCTGACCATGTACTGTCTTCCATTTCGATTTGACATAGGCCTCGGTCTTTGAGAGATAACACGCATGTACAGTAGACCAGCAACAGATCCACTGCAGTCAGAGCAGATCTGAGGCGACAAAAATACCTGCATTTGTGATTTCTGTGTGATTACAATAAACAAACACAGTGACTCTGTGATTATTATATCAAGTTAACAGAGCTGTTTTTTTTTTTTGGTTGTTTTTTTTTTTTATTCATATCAAACCAGGTTTGTTTTGTGAAAGGCCCTGATAGAAAAACCTCAATTAAAAAAATTGGTCTAACTGTAATTCCTGAATTTGGACTCATTTTTTATAAAATGAAAGCTGGCTTACGCTTCAGACAACGTAACTACTCCTGGAGAATGCTTTGAATTAAGCCATTCTACTTGATATTCATAGTCTTTTTCAACCATCTGTCATTGATCTAGACATCAGTACACAGTATCCACATTTAGAACCCCATTCGGGCAGCGAAGTACACCTCAGTTACACATTCTATAAATCACGAGGTTGTGATTCGAGGTTGAAGAACGCAGTAAATTCAGATACAGCTTGAAAGCTTTAAGATCCATTCTTCTTTGTCAGATGGACCTGAAGACTTCAGACAAGTCTTTTTCTTGAACTTGTATTATTATCATATAAAAGAAAACGTTCAAAACTTTCAATTTACAAGGCATACAAAATGTTGGGAGAAAAAAAAGGGAAATTAAGATTGGACTGAGGTACCCTGACGCCTGAGGTAGATCACAATACTGACATGCGCGCCAATCACATTCGGATCAAAGTGTTGCGTTGATTCATTACTGTTCTTACTGTTAGTATACTATCAATATTTATAGTCTACTTCCAAGAAAATAAACACTTCCCTTCAGAATAACATGGCAGTGTTCCACCAAAAAAAAAGAGACCTTTTCTGTTTGTTTCTGATTATTAGCTCTCGTCACAAAATAGGAAAAAAATAGATTCATAAATATTTCTCTCTCTTTATATATATATCTATATACACACACGCATACACACAAATGGAAGCTGTGCGTATTGGCATAAACCTTGCGTCTGGAAGATGAGGCTTAGCTCTCATTGAGCGAGGGAGCTGTCTGTGATGTCATAGACCGGTGACGTTAAGGCCACGAGCTTCCATGGTCAAAAAGAAGAAAATAAAGCACAAAGTGATATCCATCCTGTCGATCAGTTTCCCAAAAACAGCCCGAGTATTGTAAAAAAAAAAGAAGATAAAATCAAAACAAAAACAATATCGCTGACCAACCAGCTCACTGAACATGACAGGGAGGTGCTCTCTCTAAAAGGCTGCTTATTGTACATTCACAGCTGTCATGCCGTTTAGAAAGCTCCCTGACAAAGAGATTTAAAGCCAAACGCGGTCGTGTGTGTGTACCACAGGTGCCTCCTCGTCCCACAATCAACCTGACCCTCCATCACATTTTGAGTCACCCATCTTTTCGTTTGTTTTCAGCATAGATTAAGGCAGAGTTCTTGGTGCACATTCGATTTCACTTCTGCCCAATGCTAAGCCAGTAAAGGTGCGCTGTCTTTCAGGCGGCGGTGCTTGCTTCAGATTTTTTTCATACCCCCTAAAGCAAACAAGGGGTGGTGACTCCTAATCCACATCTACTACATACCTACTTCGTCTCGTAATGACTGCCGCCACAAGAGTGTGGCAGCGATGAAATAACAAAATGCAGAGGCTGCAAAAACACTGGCGTTAAAATAAAAATGGAGTGTAAGAGCTGGATAGAAATAAGAATAAACGAAAAGCTAAAAAATGAAAGATATGCACAGTAAGAAATGTTTCAATGTTTGCATCCGTTGGCACACACAGGCTTAAGTAACAAGGATCCGTTGCGTTGGATGATGTGTCCTGAAATGCAAACAGGCTAAGATATGAGTAAACGTTCTGTCCTTTACATTTCCCAACATTCTCATCCCATCATCAAAGAAATTAGAAAAACATAATGTTATGCGTACGCAACCGCGTATGTGCACTAATCGCCCGCTTGCTGGCTTGTGCAAAACAAGAAGAATCATACTTCTGCTTTAAAAAGTATATTTGTTCTAGTGTACTGGTGACAATACTGCTGAGGATCACTAAAATCGCAATCTGAGCATTAAAAACAATTAAATAAAAAAAAATTGGACGCCAACTGCTAGTGCGCACCCACACTTTCCTACTAAAAAAAACAGCAACACAACTCAGTCAAAATGCATCAGTGTACACGTGTTAATGGAGCGTCTTATCTTTGTTAACCCTATGTTAAGCCTAAATTAAGAAGTTTCTAAAGAAATTGTAACTTGGGGCGACCGTGATGTGTCCCGTCCTGATAGCAGATGCCCCATACCTATTCGTCTCTCAGTCAAGGTGTGTTTGAACAATAAAAGGAACACTTGTCTTCCTTGCACTTCCTTCCTTCCCCCCCCTCCCTCCCCAAGCTGGCAGTGCACTCAGAGCCCTTCTGCCTGTGGCTCCTTCATCTCCCCTAGAAAGAAGTTCTTTGGTTTTGATCCCGCGGCTGCTGGTCTGCCCGGCCGGTCCCCTGAATCCGGTCTGGTCTGATTCCAGTTGGGAGGGCTACATTCATTGGCAGGTGCCCGCTGGGGCTGCCCTGATGGTCACTTGGAGCGGTGTGTCACGGGGGTGCCTTGCTGGTGCTTCTGTTCCTGTTGTTTCACCTGCTGGATGATCTCCCTGATTTTCCTCTGTGCAGTCTGTGGGACCAGAGGAGAGCATGTTTATTGTGCTAAATGTTTGGTTCCACTTCGGTTTCAATAGGAGAGAGGCGACTGCTTGAAGGTGGCACCATAGAACATCATGATTTCATTGACCAATAAGAGGTGATTTTATTTACACCCCAGCTTGATTGACAGGTTATCTGATCAATCATACTGCGCCATCCGCCATTTTGTCTGACAAAGCAGTCAGGAGAGTTAAAGGGTTAGTTCACCCAAAAATGAAAATTCTGTCAGTAATTACTCACCCTCATGTTGTTCCAACCCCGTAATACTTTCTTTCATCTTCGGAACACGGATTAAGATATTTTTTTATTAAATCTGAGAGCTGGATCACTCCTCCATAGGCTTCTAAGGGACTGAAACTTGTTCCCCCGAAAAGTTATTAAAGACATCTTTAAAATAGTCCAAGTGACTACAGTGGCTCAATCTTCAGTTTATTAAGCGACGAGAATACTTTTTGTGCACAAAAATGAACAAAAATAACGACTTTATTTCAACTACTAATTTCCTTGTCTGTGGGCCTCGTCAGTTAACGTAGTGTGATAGCGTACTGCTACGTAACATGCAGGCTCACTATTGGCTGACGCTGGTCATGTGTGTGATGCGTGTGACGTCCACCACAGAAGCGATACGCAGTTTTACTACGAGAGGCCGACCGAGAAGGAATTTAATAGTTGAATAAAGTCGATATTTTTGTTTTTTTTGCAACCAAAAAGTATTCTCGTCGCTTAATAAACTGAAGATTGAGCCACTGTAGTCACTTGGACTATTTTAACGATGTTTTTAATAACTTTTCGGGAGAACAAGTTTCAGTCCCTTAGAAAGCCTATGGAGGAGTGATCCAGCTCTCAGATTTAATCAAAAATATCTTAATTCGTGTTCCGAAGATGAACGAAAGTCTTACGGGGTTGGAACAACATGAGGGTGAGTAATTACTGACAGAATTTTCATTTTTGGGTGAACTAACCCTTTAATAGCTTAACATGGGAGGATTTGAACTTGAAAAACGGAATGTACTGACGCCATTCCCGCGGTTAAAACAACATTCCTTCTTATGTTCATCCATGTTTATTTTATGCTATAAATGAACTAGAAGGAAGAGATGATCGGTTCACGAGCAGCTTTAACTGATGCTCTACAGCGATCTGTCACGACACATTAAAGAGCCACAAAACGGTATTTATTGTTTAAATTTCTTTTAAAAAAATGACAACATTTGAAAGGTGAGACTTTGTTTAATACGTTTAATATCAAAAGGAACCGAAAAGTAACCTGGTCTGTCCTGTCTGTCAGCGTGTTGTCAGTCTCCTCTATGCTCCGCGATGTATTTTTCACTGTGTGAGAACATGGTGTGACGTGAGAGCTTGTCGGACATAGCGACAGTAACTAAGGGGGGTGTGTCTTTGCGAATGGTCAATTCAACAGCGTTTAGCTTTTACATTGTCAAGGAACAACTTCTGATAACCAAGGCTGCATTTTTTTGATCAAAAATACAATAAAAACAGTACAATTGTGAAAGATTATTACAATTTATATTATCATCTATTTGAATATATTTCAAAATGTAATTTATTCCTGTAATGGCAAAGCTGAATTTTTAGCATCATCACCCCAGTCTTCAGTGACACATGATCACTGAATTATAATATGCTGATCTGCTGCTCAAGAAACATTTCTTATTATCAATGATGAAATTGAAAGCAGTTGTGCAGGTTAATATTTTTATGGAAACTGAGATAAAAAATTCCAGGCCTCTTTTATGAAAATGAAGAAGCCTTTATTTTAAATAAAAATGTTTGTAAAATTAAAAATGTGTTTACTCTGACTTTTAATAAATTTAATCTTGTCCTTTTTAAAAAAAAAAAAATCTTTCTAAACCCAAATTTTGAATGTTAGTGTATATCACTTGATGTTGCAGATTTCAATTCAGTGTTGAAATGAAATGTTGTGCACAGTTAAGGTGAGCATTGTTTTGGACCAATGAGTGTAGACGGGCCCACCCAGCTTGAAAAAAGTAAAGACCTTCATCCATGTTTATTTAAGCAGTCCTGCACTGCACGGATATATTTACATAAAAAAATCTCTATTGGTTGACACAGTCATATCGCTCAGCCCTACTCTGCACCTCCCTGACATGCTCTCACACCCCACACTTTGAAAACCCTTGGAATCAGTCCTTAAGAACAAAACAACACAAGGTTTCTGTGAAATAGCATGTATAATATACCTGGCTGGCAAAGAAATGCCCACTGATTTTGACAAAGACCTCATCGTTCTCGTCTGGCGTTTGGTCCCGTGGCACTATGACCTCTGCACTGGTTAGGTTCTGCAGCTCGTTAACCTGAAAGAGGTACAGAAAAACAAGCTGATGACATCACTACCTAACAGTCATAATGCCAGTTGGGTCAGAGTGTGCCAATGTTGTGTGTCAATCAGATTTATAAAAGAACAAGCAGCACATATCCAGTTGCTCATAGGTACATGACACACATCAAGACCAATCTGCTGTTATACCCTTGCCTTGGGTACCAAATGCAATATCTATCTACTCTACAAATGATGACCCGGTGGCTGGAGCCCCCATGAATAGAGACAAATATTTACTAGAAGCAAAACGTACAGTTCCTGAAACACATAACCCTGATTGAAACAGGTCACAGTGATTTGGATCAGCCAGCTCTCTTCAAAGCCTTAGACCGAAACAGTTATATACAGTGCTTTAAGTGGGCCGGTACGCGCCGGTACTCAGTACCGCCACTTCCAAATATAGCTCTTGAGCGTACCGCCACCTCTCCGTACGCCCAGAACGTGCTTTTAGCGTACCGGTACGCTCATTTGCACATCTGTTTAAATCCTTTGGCTGCGCTGCCGCTTTTCAGAGCGCCCTTCGCAATGCACGCTTCCTAATTCGTCCCACCGAGAGCAGAGACTACATTACCCTACACCCTTGAGTTTTACAAGTGAAAAGCGCATGCGTCTCTTTTGCCGCTGTCAGTGTCAACTCAACGTGGGCCGGAGGGTGTGTGAAACGCGAAACTAGCTGCTCGGTTAAAACACCATGGATAAAATGAACCATCTTCAAGACTCATGTTTATGTTCTAGGCTACTTTTCTATTATGTTATTATGTTTTATAATTTATTTTATGTAGCCTACATTTTGTGCAAACATTTTTCAATACCCTTTTGCACATTTTATTTATGTTCAGTAGCTATTTCTCAAGCAAATCCACAAACTAATAGGATTTATAATTTTTTTATAAGGTCGTCTGTTGACTGCTATTGGACAGATTTTTTCTTCTAAAATGACCTAGCCGCTTGCAAATTCTCTTTAAAGTTCGTATGCTAATTATTATTCTGTCATAATTAGCTAAAGTTAATCTTTGTTACCGAAAAAAAGTCTAACATATAGCTTGACTAAGTGATCCAACTCTGCCATGTCCTCTCAGTAGGCTATGCAATGAAAACTGATCAAATGCGTTATTATCTATATTTCATTTAGATTTTTTTCTCGAAACACAACGACTTTATTCTCGAAATTTAATTAGTTTATTTTCACGATTATTTCGAGTTTTTTTTCTCGAAACACAACGACTTTATTCTCGAAATTTAATGAGTTTATTCTCAAGATTGTATTTCGACTTTTTTCCCCTCTAAATTTAACGAGTTTAATCTCGAATTATAATGACTTTAATCTCGAGATGGTTTCATTTTTTTATTATTGCTTGGCCCTAATCCTCTTCCGTAGACTGCTGTATATAAAACCCCTTCAATATATAGTTGTTGTTACCTCAAGGGGAGGCTGGGAGTCAGTAAAAAAAATAAAAAAATAAATAAAATAAAAAAATTATATATAGGCTATATATATATATATATATATATATATAGGCTATAGAGTACCGGCACCTCTTTTGGGCCACTTAAAGCACTGGTTATATAACATAATAACCAAACTTAATAATGTTTTTTTTTTTTCTTTAAATAGCTTGAGAAAAGCTTTCATAGACTTTTTTAGTCATTTTGCACAGCAAATTACTTGGAAAAATCAGTCAGGTACATATAAAACAATTATTAAAAACAATAACATATTCATAATTTGCTCTGGTGGCGTATACGAGCTCTCTCAGGAACTATTCACACCACATTAACTTTGATTAATCAACAATGTTCCCATTCTTTAACAGTGAACATTTAATTGTTTTGGGGAAAGCTATTTTAAATGTTTTATGGATTCTCAGAATCACTGTTTACTACTGCAAACACATTTTGACTCAATCATTTATAATGGTGCATAATGAAAGAAATATTGTGCGATGGAACCAGGGACGTGATCTCCTGTGACGGAGCCGGCCACGGTGGAGACCCAGACGGAGCCGAGGAGACACGGAGCCAGGAGGCCAAGGCGGAGCTGACGGCTCATGGGGCCGAGGCGGAAGCGGGAATCCAGAAGACCGCAGTGGAGCCAGTGCGACCGAGGACAAAGGTGGAGCCGGCGTGAAGGCAGAGCCCAGTGGAGCCAAAGGGATGGATGGCAGAGGTGCAACCAAGAGCCAGGAACCCTGCGGTGGAGCCAGGGTGACGTCTGACCAAGGTGAAGATCCATACCTTCAAGTTCCACAAGCATTCCCTCTGGGGCTCAGTCTCCGGTGCGGAATAAGACTCAGTAGGGCTCACTGGAACAGCTCAGACTGACGATGTAAAAAACGCAGAGCGTGCAGTCTAGATAGTGATTTAGGCAAGCCAACTCCAAAAAGTCTCTGGTGTGTGACTCCACTCACAAATGGCAAACTGCAGGTAAGTCCATGGTGATAGGAGGAAGGGGGAAAATAGGTTGTAAAAAAAAAAAAACGGCGAAATAAACTATCGATTTTGCACAAAGATAAAGGAGATCAGCAAAAACAGTCTTTAATCCAATAAATTCAACAGGCAAGGAAACTCAGGAAACAATAGTACAACCACGTAAAACACTGATGAGACAGGACCAAGAACTGAACAAAACGGAGTATATATCTGACTAAACGAGGGAACACCAGGGGCCGGTTGCATGAACGGTTAAGACTAGTCTTACAACTTAGTTATGAACAGTCTTAAAGAAAAAATATGACTGTTTCAAGTCAGTTATATAAAAACATAGATTGGTCTAATTTGATACTAGAAAGTAAGACTGATTGCCCCTTGACTCAACACTTGTTGGTCATACTAGTATTTAAGACACACACAGTCAACATAAGGGCTATGTTTAATGCAACCGGCCCCAGGTGAACAGAATGAAACTGACACAGACTGAGAAAATAGGTCACAGGAAAAAAGAACTAAAACACTAAACAGAACACAATCCTGATACATGAAGGAGTCCTACTGTGCTATATATGGCGCATCACTGAAAGTTTCTGATCTTACTTAATACTTTTATATTTCACTGTATTCTCACCGTTTTGCCGCCTTTCCCGATGACCCTCCCAGCTGCTGAAGAGGGCACTTTTATATGTGTCTCCAGCTTCACTTCCTCTTTTGCAGTAAAGAAATTCTCTTCTTTCAGCTTCCCAAATATCCTGCCCTGGGCCTGAAATGGAGAAGCGAAGACACTGTTCATTTTTCAGGGGCATGATAGGGTACAACAGTGCTAAAGGCTCATTTCTTTTCAACCGTCATATACTTTTGGGACCAAACTCACATTTTCAATCATTCATTCATTCCATTGCACCTAGACTGAATGTAACTAACTGTACTGGACTTTTAAGTGTGTATTATATTCCTTTACCTTAAACTGAGCTTCTGGTGGGCCAGTGATGATGACCATCCTCTGAGTGACGTCAGGGCTCTCTGCAGGTGCGATCTGAACAAGAACATATCTTCAACAGATGAGCTCAGAGGAGAGTTCCACTATGAGTGTATTTCTGTACAGTGTACACACGATTTTGTTCAAGAAATGAATTCACGATATGAATCAACACTATTTTCTGAGATAATCAACAACATGCCACAAATACTGTTGACATAGATTCATTTGCTTTAAAGGAGAACTCCGGTCAATTTTAACATTGAGCTCCTTTTTTTGTACATTTGGAGTGATGTCAATACAGAGAACAACGACAAAAATCGGCGTTGCCTACACCGTGTTATCGTCTTTTTAAAATTTGCTCCCTGTTGACTTCAATGGGGCAAGTTTTAAACCTGCTTTTAGCCTCTTAACATCCTTGATATGTCATTACAAGTGCACAGCCATGTGCCTGATGTTATTAAGAGTGAACACGGTCAATCTGACTGCAGTAGATGTGAAAAATATTAATAAAAATGATGTTAATTCAGCCAGCTCACATACCTGTATTTTCTTCCTGTTTTCGGTCGAAGTCCACAGTTGTCGATTGTCGAGTTCACGCGCGCGATCATCAAACTCAAAAACCTCCTCTGTGTGTTCAACATCTGATTCAGATGAACTATCCATTTGAGGTGATATTCTCAGAACACCACACAGCACCGTCATCGGCTGTCAGAGTCTCTACTGTTGCTTAGTTACCAATGATCGCGCACGCGACCTCCACAATCGACTACTGTGGACTTCGACTCCAAATGTACAAAAAATTAGCTCAATGTTAAAATTGACCGGAGTTCTCCTTTAAAGAATATTCCTTTTATTTCTAGAGCTACATCTGAATTGTGAACCCTTCATTCAGCTCTTTCTCTTAAAGTCACATCACACAACCACCAGAGGGATCTTTTCCAAATTAATAGAGGTATAACAGTATCAATTTATCCATGTTCGGTTTGTATTATGATTCTGTGGTCAAGAATTCAGTTTGGTCAAATATTTGATGTCATTAAGCCATATGCTGCAGTAAAATGCACCACACTGTAAAATTACATACAACAATTCACACTGTGAAAAGTCAGCATTTATTGAAATATATAGGAAACATCTATAAACAGTTCTGTTGCTACTGTCAAAGGTCACTGACAGTGTACAGTTGATCAAATTAATGCAGCCTTGGTGAGCATAAGAGACTTCTTTGAAAAACTTATTTTAGTTTTTTTTAAATCTTACCAACCCCAAACTTTAGAACGGCAGTGTAATAGTTTACATGCCATTAGACATGAAATGAACCGAGGCACAAACACATACTGAAATATGGGTTGCGCTACTGTAACCCTACTGATTACCCAGCAACCTACAGGACTGGCTGAATCAACAGTGAGGAGGTTACAGATGATTGGCTCACCCACACTAGGCATTAGGCCAGATCTTGTTAGATTCAAATCAAGGATCTCAGCAATGGGACACAGACAACTAGATGGATAATTGTGCTTTGTGTAAAAAAAAAACATACAAGGAACCTTCATTTTACAGATGTGACATGATAGTAGAGACATTTTAGTAGGCATGAACTCCTACCTTAATAGAAGCTCCTGCGAATCGTGCCAGTTGTTTAATATGTTGACCCTTCTTGCCAATAATAGCACCAACAGCCTGAGTTGGGATAAAGAGGTAGACCACCTCCTGTTCAGGAGCCTGCAGTGGAGAGGGCAGAAGAAACGTAAAATATTACACCTCTAATACAATTTGATGCTGTAAATCAGGGATTCCTCTAAAACCCACCCGAGTATGTGATCCTTTTACAAGAGTGGTTTGTAAAAATGTCCATGTGTCTGTTTACTCCATAGTTACTGAACTGTACCTGATATCTGTTTATAATGCCCTTTTTACACTTGGTATTAAGATGTGATTTGGTCGATCGGATCACAAGTGGACAACTCTAAATACCGGTGTAAACAAGGTCTAATCCCTGATTCAGATTACACGATTTTAGCCCGATTTTGGCACGATCCGTTTGACGTAGGGTGTCATGGGGATTCGTAAACAACAACGGGCGTCGGGACGCAAGATTCGATCGTATCATCTCGTATAGTGTGTCATAGTGGGCGACAACCTACGTCGCGTCTGCGATGCTTCACGACATCACGACAAAAAGACTAGCATGTTTAATTTTTTTAACCGTCGTCCACGACGGGTTCCGTCACATGTATGAGGTTAACAGTCTGTTTTTGTAATATGTTATCATTGTGGCAAGCTAGCAACATTATTTTACTTGTACTACTGGCTAAAAGTAAAAATATATAAGAAAACAATATTTTACCTCAAGGTCTCTTTGGAGGATTGACAGCCCATACTGTCCTCTTCGAGCTATCAAGGAACGTGTCCATTGTCGGGTTTTCTTTCTTTTTTTCTACGTTTTTCTGAACACACGACAGCCAATACAACACTCACCGCTTCATCCATTGTTTGTTTACGTTCCTTTCCGGAAGTCATTCGCTAGTTTCGCCTTCTCGATAACATCATGCGCGACGTTAAAGACGGCACGAGATGACTGGTCAGGAAGCAACGTGTAGTCTGACATGTTTCTTGTCCACGACACGACAAGATTTGAGGAGTCAAAATCACGTATTCTGACACAGTGACTATCGTAACAGACAAAAGAATCGTGTAATCTGAACCAGGCATAAAACATTTTGACCTTATTCACTTTCGACCACTTCCAGAGGTAGTCGAAAAAGCATTTGACCGGATTGCTTTTGTAGAGTAAATGCTTTTGTGGTCGAATGCGTCGAACAGCCACAAAATACCACCTACTCTCCGCCTACTGACCTGATGCATAAACATTATGGAAAGAGCACTAGCCAGACAGACAGGATTAAAACTTTGTCGGCTGAAGACCTAACTTTAATTTGATGACGAAAAAGCTCTGTTTGTTTTACCGTAGTCTCTGGCCGCATTCAAATATAAATTGCGTGATCTAATTTCGTCCATTAGATCAAAAGATCTGAAAAAAACAAACATATATTTACCCGCCCATAGACCCTCTCCAAGAAGAAATCAGGACAGAAGTGGTTAAAGTGGACAAAAGAGCCAGATTAAAACACCAGGTGTGACCGAGAGTGTCCCTCGTCTACTTGTGATACGATCAACCAAAACGTATCTTAATACCAGGTGTAAACAGGGCCTAAAGGACCTGACCTGCCTGGCACCCCAGTGTGAACCATAGGAAACCGATGACTCATTGTTCAGACTCTTGGCATGGGCGACAGTGATAAATTGAAGAGGTCTCAGAGATTTTTCATTCATAAGTTAACAGCATTAGCTTGTGGTGCTCAGTACCGTCGGATGGAGAAAGAGGTTGTTATTTGGTGAATAACTACCAAGTTATTTATTCAAATGACATGAGACATTGCTGTTGCACTGGATTACAGTAAAGATGATAACTCTGTCCATTGTTCAATTGGTTCATTAAAGGTGGGGTATGTGATTCTCTTTTTTGTCCATTGTTTCAAAATCACTTGAAATCCTATTCCTAACCCACTTACAGCCACTGAGTTAGAAGCACTAAAATTAAAATTAAGCAATTTAATCATCTGTGGAACGGGCAGGACTCGAAAAACTCCAGCCAATCATTTCCAAGACCACCTAGAATCATTGGACAGTAAGTTTGTCAATCAAACGGTCGTACCATACCCCCCTCCCCCTATCCCCCTCGTGCGAATCAGAGACAGCGTTGGAGAAAAGAAGGAGGACCATTTGAGTTGTGTATTTTAAAAATCTGCCGGTCGTTTTCCAAATCACATACCCCACCTTTAACAGATTTAGTCACTCCATCTTGTGTCAGTTACAGAATTGGCTAACACACTGTCAATGGATAGGAAACATTTTCTGTGTTAAAGTATTTTGGAGAATATTGAGTATATATTGTGTAAAATAGGTGTTAATTTAAATCATTTTGGGGACATCATATTTGCCATCATTAAATTGTATTGCACATAAAATACTATATATATATATATATATATATATATATATATATATATATATATATATATATATATATATATATATTAGGGGTGTAACGATACGCGTATTCGTATCGAACCGTTCGGTACGAGGCTTTCGGTTCGGTTTTCGGAACGCATTTTCAAACCGAACGGTTCGTTGGACCATTTTTCCTGCCGACCAAAATTTCGTTATTTTAAATGTAGGCGCGCGCCGCGCGTTGCGCGTGACAAGCGCACTCGAGATGCTGGTGCGACCACAACATTGCCCAACATCAAATGGCAAATGTAATGTAAGCGGAACGAAACTGAGCTACTCGTTATTATGTGGTTGACGGACTGTTTATCAGTTTGGACCAATGCAGCGCGAGCCGATCTCTGTTACTACACAGCGCTGAGACATCCAGTAAAGAAAGCATTTAAATTCGCTATTGAACTTGAAGTAATAACATCGCTGCGAGATCTAGTGAGAAACATTCACATTTCTCCGTTATTAACGGATCAAACCGCGCTGACGTGGAAACCAGGAAGAAACATTGTGCCATGATGAATGAACTATCCAGTGTCCACAGATCAGCAACATCACCATGGATTTACTGTAGTAACACTGACTGTAACCATGGAGGTTTGGCAGGAATAGTAGGCTATAATGCTTACATGTAACATTATGTCGGTTTTATTTTGACATTATGAATACAATTGCTGCCCTCAAATGTTAATCTGAACTAAAATAAACATAACTACTACAATATAACATTTCATTTTGTCCAAGGAGCTGTTTTGTTTTATATGCTTGTAGCGTGGCCACATAAGAGGAGAGTTTAGATAAGGTTAGTGACTATTGTTTAAGGTGTAGTCACTGGAATTTCCTAACTTTGTCTGCTTTACTCTGTACACTGTATGCCTCGCTATTATACTGTATTTGGATCCCAATATAGGGGCGCGTTTGTTCAGCGGATTACGTTAGTCACGTGAGTGGGTGTCACGGGTAAACAGGAAGAGACTTTTAGGTGGCCTTAAAAGGAGCCGGAAAATGACTGTTCGAGAGAAGAGTCTTCTCATTCACTAACCGGCCGGTGTTAAGGTGAATTATCCTGGGATTGATGGACTTTTGAAGCGCCGAGTCGCCGTTCCTCTGTGGAGAACTTCTGTTGGCTCGTTGCCAGGATTACTTTTCGGGGACATAAGCCTGTCATCTCCGCCTAGGATCACGCGCACGGTTTGGACAGTCTTTCTGGTGAGGCTGATCTTGTTACACACACACGCACGGGACGTTTGACATTGCTGATGGACCTATGCACACCCCCGCATACACTTGTACTACGGGTTTTTGTTGTGGTAGTTGGTGTTATTGTTGTTGGTCTGTTTGATGTGAAATACACTGAAGGAGTTATTGAATTTGTTGTAGGTTCATTGTTCTCTGAGTTCATCCATCATAAAAGGAAAGCTAGAACAGGCGGTCCTGATTAATTTGTAACTCGGCTGTATTGTACGGCCAGATTGTTACATAGTGGTGGCCCGTACGGGGACGTGCTGTTTTGTTGTTTGTGTGAAATTGTTTCTTTGTTGTCCCTCGTTATGGATGAAGGGATAAATGTAAATGATGGAGTGAAGTCTCAGAATGGAAATGCTGATGAAAATATACAAGTTGTACATACCAATAACTCTGATGATGGTGCTCAAGACTCAAGAATGAGTTTGGGGGTAACCCCAGCAGCAGATTTCACGGCTGGCCCGTTTGTAACTAGACGTAATCCTACCGGTGAAATAGCATCTATGCTTAGCTCAATGTATATTTCTGATGATGAGGAAAAGTCTGATGATGATGATGATGAAAGCAGTGTATTGGATGGGAATGTGGTACAAACAATGCAAACTGAAGTTGATAAACTTAGAGTGGATTTATTGGCTCTTACTGCTAGAGTACAAACAAATGAAAATGATTATAAACAGTCAGTGGACAGTTCACTTAATAGAGAAACTAGTTGCCGGGAGGCAGTGGACGCTGGCTTGGCAGAGTTGGAGGAATGTTTCCGCAGTTCACAGGAAAAATTGGAGAGAGCTGTATTTGATTGTTTCCTGAGAAGAGATGCAAAATGGGAGAATCAATTGAAAAAGCTACGAACCTCCAGTACACCTTCTTATCTATCTAGATTACAGCCCTATTCTCCAACTACTCCCATATCGTCGATTCATGATTATAGAACTACCACTCCTACATCTAGAGTTAAATTTCCCACTTCCCATATAGTCAATGCTACATATGATCTAACCTCTGTAAGTAATCCTATATCTAATGTGCCTTCCCCTCCAGTAGTTCCCAGTATCTCGTCTTTCAGCGGGCGACCCCCAATTCGGCTGGAGTTTCCGACGTTCGGAGAATCTTCTGAGACTTCGGATGTGCTTAACTTTATTGAACAGTGTGAGAACTATCTTAACATCAGACCCCTTCCAAGTGTGGAGCTGGTCGGCACACTGAGCACTGTTCTTAAAGGACCTGCCCTGAGTTGGTGGAAGGCTGAGAGGAACAAGGTAACTGATTGGCAATCATTCAAAGGGGCGTTTATGGATGCGTTTCTTCCAGATGATTACCTCGCTGAGGTGGAAGATAAGCTGCGGTCTCTGGTGCAATTCCCGCGTCAGCGCCTAAGAGATTTTGCCTATGATTACAGGGCTCTCTGTCTGAAGTGGAAACCTGATATGGCGGAAGAAGAGATGGTGAGCCGCATCCTTAACAACACGAATCCCAGGGTGGCAGGTTGTTTGAGGGGAACGGTGAAAACAGTGGAACAACTGGTAAAAGTGGGTTCAATGGTGGAAAAAGACTGCATGGGAGTGAAGGATTACTGGCAGAAGGTGGATAGCCAGAATGGGAAAGAGAAGATCAATAAAAGACCAAGTGAACGGAATCTCGCTAAAAATCTAGCTGGATTATCCATTGCGCAACCACATCCTATAAGTTCCCTGTTGGTAGTTCCTGTAACAATAAAAGGGCGAGTGGTGAAGGCTGTACTAGATACAGGGAGCACGTACACCCTGATGCAAGAAAGTCTGTGGAAACAGTTAGGAGGTGAACCTAATGCTAACCCTCCGGTATTTCTTCAGCAGTTCATTATGGCGGACGGGAAGATACATCAAGCATTCAATAAGAAAACCATCTGTTACAACTGGCATGAGAGGGTATGTGGGGTGGATACGTATATCATGAAGGATGCTCACTTGGCATTTCCCCTGATAGCAGGCTTGGATTTCCTCAGAGCCACGGAAGCTGTAGTGGATGTTGGCCAAGGGAGATATGGTCTGAAAGTGGGCAAAGGGTATGTGTATCACTCATTTCTAACAACTACCATAAATCCCCAAGGTGGTATGATGCCGGTAGGAGCGAGAAAATCCACTTCTGCTACCGTGAGTCTGTATTATGCCTTACCTTTAACAGGGCATCTTTTTCTCGCTGCGCAAGATGCGGAAGTTACTCCTAACTGGGACTCCGACAACCAGGAAGAGTTACAGAAGCTGGTTGAGACCTGGCCTCATACCACTTCCAAGCTGCTCGGGAAAACATCAGTAGAACAACACAAGATCATACTACGTGATGAGCTGCCTGTTAAATCTAGGGCTTATCGAGTGTCGCCTTTGAAGAAAAAAATAATTGATGAGCAAGTCAGTCAGATGCTAACAGACCACATTATCGAGCCCTCCTTCTCCCCATGGTCGTCTCCTGTAGTCCTGGTCCCCAAACAGGATGGGTCCTACAGGTTCTGTGTCGACTATAGGAAGTTGAATAGTAAGACCATACCTGACGCATATCCGATGCCTCTCATTCATGACATCCTTGAATCCATGGAAGGCGCCTCATGGTTCACCACATTGGATTTGCGATCAGGATACTGGCAAGTGGAAATGGAGGAGGAAAGTAAGAATAAAACGGCCTTCATCACCACACAGGGGTTGTTCCAATTCCGCTCTATGCCTTTTGGTCTCAGGAATTCCGCAGCCACTTTCCAGAGGCTGATGGAAAAAGTCTTAGGAGAATTGAGAGGGCAGTTTTGCTTTGTGTATATCGATGACATTATAGTATATTCCCGGACAATAAAAGAGCACGTACAACATCTTAATGCCATTCTCCGCAAGCTTCATCAAGCTTCCCTGACTCTCAACATGAAGAAGTGCCACTTCTTTAAACGACAGTTGAAATTCCTGGGACACATCGTGTCGGAGCAAGGGGTGGAGGTGGATCCTGAAAAGACCCGGGCGGTGTCAGATTATCCCACGCCCAAAGATCTTAAAGCCCTCCAACGCTTCTTGGGATTAGCTGGATGGTACCACAAATTCATTCCACGCTTTGCGGACATCACTGCTCCCCTAAACCATCTAAAGAAGAAAGGAGTGAAATGGGACTGGACCCCAGAATGCCAAACCAGTCTGCAGACTATCAAACAGAAATTGCAAGACCCACCGGTCTTAATGCAGCCGGACCTCAATCAACCATTCCAGGTTCACACGGATGCCAGCAATGTGGGCCTAGGGGCTATTCTATCACAGCTTACCTCTGAAGGGGAGAGAGTAATAGCCTATGCCTCAAGAACCTTGAGAGGACCAGAGGTAAACTATTCTACATCGGAAAAAGAGTGTCTAGCGGTGGTCTGGGCAGTCGAAAAATGGAGACACTATTTAGAAGGAAGGCCATTTGACGTTTACAGTGACCATGCCGCTTTAACGTGGGCATTTAATTGTCCGAAAACCACTTCACGGTTAACTCGATGGACTTTGAGACTGCAGCAATTCACGTTCCAAGTGCACCATCGGAAAGGCTGTCTCAATTTGGGACCAGATGCTTTGTCTCGAGCTTATGGGCCGTTGGAAAGAGACAGTGTACCCTGTATGACTATAACCCCACATAAACATGCCTCCGACATACCTCACACTCTGGGAGAAATCTCGCAGGCCCAAAGCCGTGACAGTAATATCGCTCTTCTGCTGGAGAAACCCCAGACTCGTAAGCAGCAAGATTCACGGATTACCTTCGTCGAACACCAGGGGGTGGTATATCGGCGCATACCAATCAAGAATGAAGGAGAGCGGTTCCAGTTGGTTGTGCCGCAAGAATTGATACCGGGTTTCTTACACTACTTCCACGATAACCCGCTGGGAGGACATCTAGGCCGACTAAAAACCTTGCTACGGCTTTTGGAAGTAGCGTGGTGGGCGGCCGTCCGTAAGGATGTTTGGCAGTATGTCAAAGGCTGTGAAACATGTCAAAAATATAAACATGAAAATACAAGACCAAGCGGCTTCCTACAACAAACCCAGGTGAAGGAACCAGGACACACTTTGGGGATGGATTTCATGGGACCGTTTCCGCTGAGTAAGAAACGAAATGCCTACCTGCTAGTCATAGTTGACTATTTCACAAAATGGGTGGAGCTATTCCCCTTGCGTGATAGTAAGACGCTGAAAGTAGTTAAAATACTCCGAGAGGAAATATTTACCCGATGGGGGGTACCGAAATACCTGGTGTCGGACCGTGGAGCACAATTTACATCCCAGGTGCTAGCGGAACTATGCCGGTCTTGGGGAACCGTTCAGAAACTTACTACCAGCTATCATCCGCAAACCAACCTGACTGAAAGAGTTAACAGGACAGTAAAAACCATGATTGCGTCCTATGTAGGACAACATCATCAGACGTGGGATCAGTGGTTACCGGAGTTAAGGTTCGCCATCAATACTGCTTACCAGGAGACCACTGGTAGAGCTCCGGCGGAGTTAATGTTGGGACGTCAGCTTAATGGACCGCTGGAGAGATTGATCCTTAGACCCCCTACGCCCGACCAAGTTTCCTATACTCTAGTCGATCGTCAAAACAACATGGCAGAGGAAGTAAGACTCCGAGTTGGGGTACAACAGTCCAGACAAGCTAGATACTATAATGCCCGACGGAAGGATGCGCAATTCAAGCCGGGAGATCTAGTCTGGATTAGGACTCACCCTCTCTCGTTAGCCGCCAATAAGTTTGCTGCCAAGCTAGCGCCCAAGTGGGAGGGTCCAGCTGAGATAGTAAAAAGAATGGGTCCAATAAATTATACGGTGAGTTGGGGCAGTCCACTTAAAACAGATGTTATAAATGTGGTTAACCTAAAGCGCTGGTATGGCCAATCGACTCCCATGCAGAAGGCTGGGGGGGGGGGATCTATGTAGCGTGGCCACATAAGAGGAGAGTTTAGATAAGGTTAGTGACTATTGTTTAAGGTGTAGTCACTGGAATTTCCTAACTTTGTCTGCTTTACTCTGTACACTGTATGCCTCGCTATTATACTGTATTTGGATCCCAATATAGGGGCGCGTTTGTTCAGCGGATTACGTTAGTCACGTGAGTGGGTGTCACGGGTAAACAGGAAGAGACTTTTAGGTGGCCTTAAAAGGAGCCGGAAAATGACTGTTCGAGAGAAGAGTCTTCTCATTCACTAACCGGCCGGTGTTAAGGTGAATTATCCTGGGATTGATGGACTTTTGAAGCGCCGAGTCGCCGTTCCTCTGTGGAGAACTTCTGTTGGCTCGTTGCCAGGATTACTTTTCGGGGACATAAGCCTGTCATCTCCGCCTAGGATCACGCGCACGGTTTGGACAGTCTTTCTGGTGAGGCTGATCTTGTTACACACACACGCACGGGACGTTTGACATTGCTGATGGACCTATGCACACCCCCGCATACACTTGTACTACGGGTTTTTGTTGTGGTAGTTGGTGTTATTGTTGTTGGTCTGTTTGATGTGAAATACACTGAAGGAGTTATTGAATTTGTTGTAGGTTCATTGTTCTCTGAGTTCATCCATCATAAAAGGAAAGCTAGAACAGGCGGTCCTGATTAATTTGTAACTCGGCTGTATTGTACGGCCAGATTGTTACATGCTCCTAAGAAAAGTGAAGTATATCTCCATCATTGCTCAAAGTAAAAAAAATATATATCATACTTTATGATGTTAGTTTTAATAAAAATATATATATAATAAATAAAAAAATCAAGGAAATTTCTCTGGCATTTCTTTCTTTTTGCTGCATTGAAAACGTCCCGTACCGAACCGAACCGTGGCACAAGTGTATCGTATCGAACCGAACCGTGAATTTTGTGAACCGTTACACCCCTAATATATATATATACTGTGTATATATATATATATGCATTATATATCAGCATTATATTGGTCACCCCACTCTCTAGATACAGTATCAATATAATATGCAATTATAAAAACAAAATTGGTTGGCAGTATTTTTTGAGGCTGGAACACTATCCACCAATTACAATCTAGAAACAGAACTATCTATTTTACGGGAAAATTTCAGTTCCAGTACTCACTGTGTGCTGGTGAGAGACGGCACTAGCAGGCGGAACACCGTACGGCCCACCCAGCTGTGATGAGTGACCCTGGAACGGATGAGATGGCTCAATTTACAAATGGTTTATATCTCAAGAATATTTCACTGGCTCTCCTTTATTACACATGTAAATACTGAGAAGTGCATAAATCACTCTTCATAAGTTTTTTTTTTTTTTTTGCTCAAATTTTTTTGCATCACATGATTGTAGACCACCATGAATTGTCATGCAAACAAACTGGGGAAAAAAAGAACTGCCAACACTCATTCAGAAAACTGAATGATTAATAAACAAAACAAAAATCACCACCCATACTTCAAAATGATACATTTATAAGTTATATCTTTAAAAAAGACATTGGCTCTTTTAATAGCTGCATCCTACAGTTACCTTCACAAATATTGGCACCCTTGGTAAATATAAGCCAAATTGACTGTGAAAGTTTGTTTTTGCAATTTCTCCTCTTGGACTTTCATTCAAACATTTTCACAAAAACCTAACCTTTAATTGAAGTCCATATTTTCAAATTTTGAATAATAAATTTTTTTACCTTTTTAATTAAGACAATACAGTACAGGGACATAAAACGCAGCTAAAAAGTTTAGATTAATTTCTGTGGTTATAAGGAGTACAGCTTTCATTTCGACCCATTCATGACTTGATCCGTAAACAGAGTGAGCTATGTGAACTGTAGTAGACGACCCAGTAGCCTACACACCCCTCTGACTGTAACCGCTAACGTTAGGTAGATACATTGTACATATACGGTTCTTACACTCGCCTCTTTCAATGGACATTTTCCTCGTTTTAGCTCTCCTCTCCGGTTCACATATGGTTTCCCAGCATCCCTAAAAGACTTCCTTGCTCTGTCCACAAAGTATTAAATGAAGGGGTGCCAATAATTGTGGAAAAATTTGTTTTATGATAAGAATTATTTTCTTACAACAATGTGACTTAAATTAAAAGATTAGATTTTTTTGTGAATATTTTGAATAAAAGACTAAGAGGAGAAATTGCAAAAACAAATTTTCATAATACATTTTTCTCATATTTACCAAGGGTACCCATATTTATGGAGCCCACTGTATTTAGATATTTTTTCTTTTTTTTTTTAGTATCATTAAAATACTCTTATAGTTTTTATTAATATCTAATTTAGAATTAGATGTTTTGTTAATATTTTACATTTCCATTTTAATTTCAGTTAGTAATGAAGGTTTAAGAGAAGCTGGCTGACCACCAGTAACTAGCTGGCTGATGAGGGTTACTAGCATTCAACTAGCATTTGATTTTCAACAACAGTTTGGAAGCAAGATTTGTTACTTATTGACAGTAAATGGCAATGTTTGTAATATTATGTAGAGAGCTTGATTTACCGTAGGCAAAGAACTGCACCAAAAAACCCGGTTGTAATAACTTGTAATAAATGACTACTCAAGTTTTACAGTCCTACCGAGGATGATAAAAACCAGCTAACACTCATTCAATAATGAGTGCCTTCTCACACACCCACACACTAATTCTACCTTCATTAGTTCATCCGTGAGCAATAAGCTGTCCTGTCTGACTCATCACTAAATATGAAGGGGAATCCTGCATCACACTAACCGAACGGAAGGATTACACAACTCAACAATGAGTAGATGCATTCTAAGGTGAGTACTCACTGAGAAAGAGACGATGTGTACAATGTGATCGGGAGGCTAAATGTCAGGATAGTTTAGATTACCATTTAGATTAGAATTCTGTAAAGTCCCATTTAATTCCTGAAATTGAACTGAGGTAGAAAACAGGATGTAGTCCTTAACATTTAAGAATGTTAATGGACTGAAATTAGTTGTTTCTGCAAGAATAGTTTGTAAAAAATTCAGTATAAATTCCCCATTAAATTTTTTTTCATACACAACATATGGGTATTTCCAAAAAATCATGATATTTATAACAACTGTTTGAAAGTGCAACCTACACAAATTTAAAATCTGTTTTTAAAATCCATTTTGACCATTTAACTTAAAGAGTGTCTTAATGTGTCTAATTACTTAAATAATTATAAATTATTATAATTTATAGTACATTTAGTACATATAGTACATACATACAGTACATTTTTCCAGTTATTCCCATTCTAATTTAACTTGGGACATTCTGTGGTGTGAGTCCAATTATTAAAATCTGAATTTTGCCAAGCTAAATGTAATGCATTCCTGAGGTTGAAACAATCCAAATATGTTGTAGTTATAAAACTGTGGTTTGCACTCACAAGAAAAGGGTTGTAGCCAGTTGGGGGTATGGGTGGGACTCCTCTGGGCCCAGCAGCTGGTGGCAATACTGACAGACCGGTTGAAAAGATGCCCAGTGCACTCAGGCTTAACCCAGGGATAAGGTTGGTTTGTTGCTGCAAGACAGAGAAATAACATCATGGATTATGAATGATTACTCAGTTCAAGAACACAAGCTATCATGTTTTTCTTGATAATATCTTTAATTTGAGATTAGATTTCTAAATTTCCATGTATTTCTGAGCTGTAACAGTCTTCTTAACAGTGTGAATATTTGTTATAACATCTTGTAATATCGTTACTGTCACGCTAGGTGGCTCTATCGACCCGGTGCATCATTTTATGTGGTAAGCTCTTTAAGATAAGTTTGTATGCTCTTTAGTCTTGACAGAGATGTACTTGATTTTTCATTTTCTGTCTGATTCATCTGCTGTGCTTCTTTCTTTCAAAACGGAATTAAGTTTACCCGCTTCAACTAACAGACAGTTACGCATGAAACTGTCGCAAAAACACTTGATCCGAGCATGAATAATTTATCGTATGCCTGACTGAGGACTGACTAATGTGTGACTATAAATGAAACTGCATAAATTTGATCTGTGTAGTTGATAGAGGCCTCTACCGCAAAATAAATGACTCACTAAAGATGAAAGGAGTCCTCGGATCATGCGACATGTAAACTAGAACGATGATGCTATTGTTACAGTATTTGCTCTGTCTATGGCTTCACCTCCCTCAGGCACAGTCGGTGACATCATGTGTGTAAACAAGGAGAATGGTGTACATGTGCGTGCATGTCTGCGTGAACGGCTGTTGACAGGATGTGTTCTCCTTATGCACGGCAGGGAACGAACTGACTCAAGGCTGTTTCCTATAAACAGTCAATAACTGAACACAAGCAAACAGACAAGCCGTCTAAAAGCCTTGTCGTCTACAGGACTCTGAAGGCTGACCACGTTTGACACATTATAAACAGCATTTTATGTAGAACATATCATATCAAAAATGTCATATTGATTATAACATCAAAGACAGTGGATTAAAATGGTGTGAAAATCCTGTCATCAAAACCGCAAACACTTACGTTAATAGCAGCAATGTCATTCTCATAGGCTTCCCTCAGCTTCCTCATGACCTCCACTTCAGCCCTACAACAGGACTCGATACTCCCTTTCACTATAATGGTTCTCTCTGGATTATAAATAGTTAAATCCTGTAAACTGTGGGAGGAATGGACCAAGAAAGAGAAAAAGCAGAGTAAAATTACTGGTATATATTTAAGAAACACACAAATTCCTCCTGTCAGATTGGAGCAGTGTTTGAATTGAGGGCATTTTTAATAATAATTATTATATTGTGCATATGATGTGACCATATTGGTATTGACTAATATTAGAATGTTTTTTTTTTAAATATTACTTCAGTCTGAATCATGTGTCAATATCTTTTCTATTATTATTATTATTATTATTATGGTAACACATACCATACAATACAAAAAGGTTTCATTTGTTACCATTAGAAAACTACATTATTTAACATGAACTAACAATGAAAAATACTTCTAAAGCATTTCTTAATCTTAATTTCTGCATTTACTAATACATTTTTAGAATGAAATCATTAATGAACTGACAAACAATGAACAACTGTATTTTTAATAATTAACGTTTACAAAAGTTAATAAATGCTGTAAAAATATATTGCTCATGTCACGGTTATGGACTTTTGGTTTGTTTTCAGTCACGTGTTCATCATCATTACCCTCATTTACTTTGTATTTAGTTGCAGTCTTTTCAGTTCCCTGGTGTTCGGTCATGTCCATGTTAGAGGTTGTGTTATGGTCGCCTGCCTGTTTGGATTGCCCTTTAAGTGGATTGTTAAAGACTTTTGAAACTTGATCATCATCATCTTCTTCTTTTTCTTCCTTCAACCTTGTGTAACAGATGACTGGACCACAACTAAATATGGACTATGCAGCTCAATTCACTGCTTTAGCCTGCCGAAGCCTTCATTTTTTGGACTTTTCAGTTGACTTTTGTCGTTTCGCCATCACCTGCCCTTACGACGACGAAACTCTGAAGTCATTGTTCTGGATCGGAGCAAATTACCTCCATCCAGTAGACCACTATGGGACTTGACAGGAGGGAGGCCGTCATCAAGTGTCTGGAGGGTGTCTACTCCCGATCCGGAACACAGCTGGACCCAGAGCCCCATTCACCACCTTCGACCGCAAAGAATTTGTGTGAGCCCCCCGCAGACGGAGATCTACCGTGGTAAGTGAGCCAGAGCTGGAGGAAAGGAGGACAGTGCTGACCATCACCCTGGAACAGGAGCCCCAGAGTGAGTCTGACCATGGGGGTGAGCCCCAACACCAGCGGCTGAGGGAATGCCAGTAAAAGTGGACTCTGAAGACTGCCTGACTACTCTTTAGCTGTCATGGAGATTCATTTGATCTGCACAGATGTTAATCATAATTCGTTACATTTATATAGCGCTTTTTCTGGGACCTCAAAGCGCTTTACAAGGAAGGGGGGAATCTCCTCGACCACCACCAATGTGCAGCATCCACCTGGATGATGCGACGGCAGCTATATTGCGCCAGTACGCCCACCACACACCAGCTTACTGGTGGAGAGGAGAAAGAGTGATTAAGCCAATCAGTATATGGGGATGATTAGGAAGCCATGATGGAGAGAGGCCAATGGGCAGATTTGGCCAGGATGCCGGGGTTACACCCCTACTCTTTCGAAAGACTTCCTGGGATTTTTAATGACCACAGAGAGTCAGGACCTCGGTTTAACATCTGAAGGACGGTGCACTTTGACAGTATAGTGTCCCCATCACTATACTGGGGCGTTAGGACCCACACAGACCACAGGGAGAGCACCCCCTGCTGGCCTCATAACACCTCTTCCAGCAGCAACCTGGTTTTCTCAGGAGGTCTCCCATCCAGGTACTAACCAGGCTCAGCCCTGCTTAGCTTCAGTGGGACACCAGTCTTGGGCTACAGGGTGATATGGCTGCTTAATCATCATTACCCTCATTTCCTTTGTATTTAGTTGCAGTCTTTTCAGTTCCCTGGTGTCCGGTCACGTCGATGTTAGAGGTTGTGTTATTATTAAAGACTTTTGAAACTTGATCATCATCTTCTTGTTGTTCTTCCTTTAACCTTGTGTAACAGCTCATAGTTAGTTGATGTTTAACGACTCCGCCGTTGTCCTCGGTCGCTCCGGCTCCACCAGGGTTTCGGGGTCCCCGCCTCCGCTCGCTACCATGAGTCGTCAGCTCCACCTTGGCCCTCCAGACCTGCGGTGTCACCCTGACTCTGTGACTCCTCGTCTCCATCTGGGTCTCCACCATGACCGGCTCTGTCGCAGGAGATTGCATCACTGGTCCCTCCTCCCAGGCCTCCACCATGGCTCTTCTCTCCTGCGACTCTGCATTGGATCATTGTGCTGGCTGTTTCCTGGGTCCCTGCCTGGCTACTCCTGCTCCTGGCTCCTCCCACCCTTCCACTCCCCTGTGGACTATGTTGACCGTCTCTGTTTATTAACACCCCTCTCCAGCTCCACGTCCTCCACCAGAGCCCCCTCCCCCCCTCCTCAGACCTTTTTACTGCGTGAGGACGTGTTTTGGTTTTGTTCCTGTTTGCCTGCGTGTCCTGGCATTTGACCTAGTTTCCCAGTGTGTTTGATTAATGATTCTGTTCACCTGATCTGTTAATTATCTTATTAGCTCTCCATGTTATCTAAGCCCTGTATTTCCAGAGTTCATTGTTTGGTGCCCCACTACTTGATTTGAAAAAGGGGGAAATATTTAAGGGGATATTTATTATTATCATTATTATCAACATCATGTCAATATGTTGCTTAAAAAGCTACTTTTATTGCGACTTTTCTTATTTAAAGGTGGGGTATGCCATTTGCAAACCGGCCGGCAGATTTAGAAAATACACAACTCAAATGGTCCTACCTTCTTTCCTCAAACGCTGGCCCTGATTCGCGTGAGGGGGATGGTGGGAGGGGGGTATGGTACGACCGTTTGATTGACGGACTTACTGTCCAATGATTCTAGGTGGTCTTGGAAATGATTGGCTGGAGTTTTTTGAGTCCTGCCCGTTCCACATATGATTAAATTGCTTAATTTTCATTTCAGTGCTTCTAACTCAGTGGCTGTAAGTGGGTTATGAATAGGATTTCAAGTGATTTTGAAAAAATGGACAAAAAAGAGAATCACATACCCCACCTTTAAGAAAATATTATTATTCATATTATTATATTTTCCATTTAATTTCAATTGATTGTGTATAATAATTTATTATACAGAGGTATAATGTCTGATCTCTCTGAATGCACAATGTAAGCACAACAACCACATCTTCAAAATATGGTAAGGACTCTAACCATAAAGCATGAGTTAACTGGAACACAGAATAAAAGAGATCTGAACCATGTAATAGAAAGATAGAAAGATGTTTGCACTGTATCGTTGCTGTGTTGCTCTTGTGCTGAAAATTCTATTGCATTCTTCTCTGATTCTACCTGGAAGAAAGTGGGACTCTATGTAGAGAGCAAGTTATTTGAATCTGTATTGATGAGCATTGGTAAATAAGGCTGTTTTTTTAGAGGGACAGCTAAGCAATGACGTCAGGAGTGCTGGTTAAGGTTTAATTGGGTGACTCACTTCCTAAGCTATCTGTGTGACCTACACACACTTTATTTCTGGGAAATACTTAAAACCACCTGTACACGGATGCTCTGCACCAGATCCTAGCACTTAGCAGCCCATTACAAGATCACATCACATGTTTTGGTCATGTTATGATCAATATCTTGACAACAAAACAGCATTACCTATCAAAACAGGAGCTATAGCTTTAATTTAAAAAGACAAAACATAATAGATTTTAAAATAACAGCCACAAAAGCAAAATAATGATGAGCTTCCATTGTTTTCACCTGCTGAAAGCCATCAAACGTAACAGACACTCACGAGGAGATGGTTATCTTGGTCTCTGTCTCTTCTTCAATCTTTTTCAGGTTTCTGCCCTCCTTCCCGATCAGTCTTCCAACCAGACTGTTGTGGGCCAGGATCTTCATAGGAATATCCTCAGTTCTACAGAAGCAAAAACACAACATGACAATAACATAGATGCATTTAAAGAACACCGCAAAATAAAAACAGACTTGGAAAGATTCAGATTTACACTTTTGTGTCATCGGCCTCTTTCTGCATGATGTCCATGATCATACGGCACGCGGCGGAGCAGCCCTCAGGAGTCGAGTGGATGGTGATGGGCTTCTCTGCCGCTCCCGCGTTCTCCTTACGATGGATGTCCACCCTAACAGGACGGGAACATGACCATTCAGCAGTGATCAAACTAAGCTTTGTGAAAAGTTGTCACTGTAAATCAAGCAGGTCTTTATAATCATCGTGAATTGATGGTCACAGACAGATTTGATTAATAAATGTGACATTTTCAGGACATTTCATAATATACTGATGATCTTATCAATGGATAGCACAATTTTTTTGTATACTAATATCATATATTATGTACGAGTTAAAATAATACTGTCCGGATTTACTAAAGACACGCAGTGAAAAAATGGGGCTACATTTTTCAGGCGTAGACAGTAATTTTTTCGTCTGAGCTTATTGTATATGCATTTGAAGGAGTTTCCCTTTCAGACACACAATTTATGACAAGGTGATTTACTAAGGTTTACGCTAGTCAATTTACTGGTATTTGCACCATTATCTATCGCTCAAAAAAGCATGTCTTAACTAATTTTGCACCTGTGTTGTTAGTACTTCACCTGCTTTGCTTGTGTGCGACTCTACACTAATTTGCTCTGCTCTTGGTAAATTGCGTAAGGGAAATGATCCAGCTGCGTCTGTGTTCTGTAATTTGTGTGTCATAAGTAGATCACGTGCAGAACTTTCCACTCCCATCGGCGCTTTTATGTAATTGCGCTCTCATGCTAATTTGCCCTGTTTAGTTGTTTAGTAAATCTGGCCCTAATACTTTTAGTATAATAATACTTTAATAGTAATACTTTTACTTTTAGAAGCATTAAATTGATCAAATGTGAGAGTAAGAGCATTTATTTGAAATATAAATCTTTTCTAACATTATAAATGTTGTTCATATTCACCAAACAATCTTGGGAAGAAAAAAAATCCACAAAAATATTAAGCAGCAAAACTGTTTTCAACATGGATAATAAGAAATGCTTATTTAGCAGCAAATCAACATATTAGAATGATTTCTGAAGGATCATGAGACACTAAATGCTGAAAATTCATTTGCCATCACAGGAATAAATTACACTTTAAAATATATTCAAATAAAAAACTGTTCATTTAAATAGTAACATTTGTCACTGTTTTAAGTCAACTAAATGCAGCCATGGTGGGAGACTCCTATCAAAAATATATATATATAAAAAAAAAACAATAGTACTGAACACCCACTTTTGAACGGTAGTGTTTATCACATTTGTAATTAATAAATGTACTATATAATTCTAAAAATAATAATAGTATTTATATTAATTGAGGTCCACAAAATGAACTCTTATTAACCACATCCGTACATCACACTCACTTAGACTGTGTCTGTTTGGTGATGTTTTTGATTGTGAGACCCTCCTTGCCAATGATGGCTCCCACAAACTGTGTGGGCACCAGCATGCGCAGGGGGAAGTCTGGCTGTTTCTGTCGGAGCCCCAGGGAGCCTCCAGAGGTCCCGGGCTGGGAGTCCTGTTCTCGGGATGTCCTTCCACCCCGGCGATTCCGGGTTGCAGGCAGGGGTGGAGCAGCATCCATATCCAAAATATAAGACACTTTAAAGGAGTAATCCTCAAACGTCTGTCCTGTTAACTTCTCTACAGCGCTGAAGATAAGGATGGAGAAAAATATCAGTGGAATACAATAACAGTGTAAAGGTGGAGAGTTTGGGCATTTTTTAAATAAAAAATCAGGGCTGGTAGTATGATGGTAAATACCCAGTGACAGTTGTGTCAACCAGTGGAGGTTCTGCAGAAGATGAGGTTCAATGCAGACAACTTCACTGCATCAATATCAGCTGATATGCTAATCATTTATAATCTATCACAGTTTTGACTGTTTTAAACTCATGTTACATAATGTGTAGCAGTTTATGCACTCATTTCATACTTATTAATTTTTCGTCTCAATTTTAGTATAACTGTCACAAAATTAAAATACACAGACATTACTAATTGATTATGTAATAAATAAAACATTTTGGGATAAAAAATGTTATGGAAAAAGTTGATATATACACCATTAATCTGACAAAATATTTAATGAGTAATTTTGTATCACAATGGTGGTGTATGTTATGAGGAAATAGTTTAAAGTTCCTTAAATATGTCCATTAAATTAAGATGACATTAATATGCGTTTAAGCTTATATGTTTAATGAAATGTATACATTATAAATATTTTATATTAAAAATATTACATATTTAAATAATATGAAACAAAATTAGCAAATATTACAGCAAAAGGTTTTTGACACACCATTACCATGATACATGTATTTATACTCTTACATATGATTTTGGTCATATCCCTATGAATAATAAATAAAAAACTAGAAAACTTTATTCTTAAATTCTTACATTTTAGCCTCCTCTTTTGTTGAGTACGTCACATTCACCACTGCTGTTTCTGTATCAGTGTTAACTGCAAAAAGAAATGAAATCAGGTGAGAGAGGGAGTGAGAAGTCAATATTTAGAAACAAAGAGCTTGGTCATATTCATAAGCATATGAGACTGCAAGCCTTTGTATGAGATGCATACAGACAAACAAATGCAGTTTTACACTAGTGCTGTGAAGAGCCACTTGTGTGTGTCTGCATATTAAATGAGGATTACTGTGCCATGGCCACATGTGTACTACACAAGAGAAGCACAAAGCAACCCTGACGTCCATGGATCAAAGCTCTGTGCATCATCTAAATACAGACAGATGAATAAAGGCATCTATCTATCTATCTAATACTTCAAGAGTTTATGCTGCTATACACATTCAACTGCCAACTATAGTACTTACAACTATACACGTGCAACTCAGGACCTTATAAAGCAGTGGTTCTCATTTATTATAATTTTTATAATAATGCATGTGTGTATGTGTATAATTATGTGTGTGTGTGTGTGTGTGTGTGTATATAAATTAATTATAATAAATTTGCTTTTAATGATCCTGATGAATAGAATGAGCATCATACCTGCATGCAAATCCTTCCCAGCTAACACACTAAGTACAACTTATGTAATTGCCTGGTACTTTCTGGTAATTTCATGACTTAATAATTGACAACGTAACTACGACATTGCATTCTCGTCATTTATTTTGCTCTTTATATATAGGGAAATGATATAAAGCGAAAAAAAAATTCCCGGCTCACCAACCTTTCCCGATCCCATCCCTCTCTCTCTCCCTCCTCACTTCCTGTCCACTCTATACTTTCTTATCATAATAAAGGCAACAATCTTGCAAAATTAAATCGAATTAAAAAAAATAAGTCTTGATTCAGGAAAAACATTGTTGTTTCTTTGACTGCACACTCTGCAACCCACCAGTAAAGAAACACTGTGTTAAAAGGTCAAGCTGTATTATACTTTCTGAAGACTGTGAAATGGGACTAAATGAAAGCTGTTCCACATTACAAGAATTCCTCTTAGCTCATTGCAATAATTACAGACAGAAGCCACTGCAGAGACAATGTGTATGTGTATGTGTATGGTATTTTTAAGAGGAAAGCCTGCCTCTTTATTGATTAGATGGAGTTGTGTGTCTAGAGAACTAGACAGTCTGTCTGAAGGAAGTTGAGTGGGGTGGCTGGGCAGAAATCCAGAGCTTCACACATGAAGAGAACCACAAAGCCTCAGTATAATGCAGCTCAAGCGATCAATCTTAGAACCAATGAGTGTCACCAATGAAGACACATCAACAGGCCCTGAGAAGGAATGACGAGAACTAGCGCTGTGTCCTCATGTATTGCCGATTCATATTTATTAAGATGAGCGCACGCACAATGGGACCGTTCGAATGGGATTCCTTTTCTAAACAATGCGTTACAATTCTTATTTAGGATAATGACAAGATCATTATTTTGGATCTATTGACTTCAAAAATACTGAAAATATACCTCAGGCATATTACAAGCAATTTTAATTTCTGACTTATAAATTATTTTTTATATTATTTAAGGCATAGAGTACAAGATATCATAAGGATAAACTCTCCTGATATTTACTGCTTATTAATATTTGATTATCATATCAATTATGACAAACTCTCAGATAATTTAACTTTTTACAAGGCAAAATTTGTTCAGTTGTAACATATCCCCAAAAACTTAATATTATGTTTGAATTAGTAATTAATGATTTTAGTAAAAATGACATTCACATGTATTCAATGTTTTAGGATAAGATTTGTACTTGACTGTCACACCCCATGACAGTTTTAGAGTATAAACTTTAACTTGAAAACCATTCAAAACTATTGAACCCAACATAAATACAAAGAGTGCATTTCTAAGAACTCTGCACTCGTTTTAAACTAGATTTTAAAAATATTTCGGTCCCACTTTATATTCAGTGGCTTTAAGTACTATGTACTTACATTGCAATTAATAATTTGATACAATGGACTTATTGTGTACATACATGTTTTTACATAGTACTTATATTTTAAAAATACCATCATGTAATTAATTTATGTAATTACATCTGTAATTACACAGTTGACCCTTCCCTTACACCTTAACCCACCTTATACCTACCCAAAACACCACACCTGTCCCTAACCTTACCCGTATCAACTCAATAGCAGCAAAAGTGAACATGAACACAATAAGTACACTGTAATTATTTTTCGATGCAAGTACATAGTACTTAAAGCAACTTAATATAATGTGGGACCAATATTTCTCTTTTCTTTATTGTGGACTCTCATTCTGGATGTCACTGACACATTTCCTAAGATGAGAGAATTATTGTCTTGATTATGAACTACATCAAAGGTGTAAACAGAGTCCAAAATATTGTTCAGTGAACATTGCTCAGGGAACAGAAACTTCTGAGAGCCCTTTGCATTTGGGCAGGTGTCTGCATCTGATACAATGACAGATCATGTAAAGCACCACTGTACCAACATTCATTTAACACACTGATAAAGTAAGTGATGTGTGTCATGAATTACAAGTGGTCACAGGAGATGCATGTTAAAACCAGGTGTGAACGGAATCGGTCTCAGCTGAGTGAGAGAGAGAGTGAGAGAGAGAGAGAGAGAGAGAGAGAGAGAGACCACAGGCGCCTACATTTACCTCCCTATTACCATGCTGATCCTCCCTGAAAACACACACATTACAGCAGGAGCTTTGCCACACTCTCCCACTTCAATCCACACACTGCTGCGCCATCACACTGCTCATTTCAGCCATAGTGTTCATCTCTCTCTCATGCACTCTATCTGAGACTTCCTCTCAATCACACTCGGTCTCAAGAGCTATCTTCATGGAACATGATCTTTACTTAATAGCCTAATGATTTTTGGCATCAAAGAAAAATAATAATAATTTTAACCCACACAATGTATTGTTGGCTATTGCCACAAATATACCTGTGCTACGTCTGACTGGTTTTGTGACAAATGTTAATAAAATAATGAAACATGCAAATGTCTGTCTGACCACAATAAAGCCACAATATCAACTTTGACAACACAGTGTTTAATTATTTATTTATTTTTCATTTATTTATGTTTTTTTTCCCTGAAAAGTAACAGGATTGAACATATCAGGTTTCTGCTCAACAACAATGATATGAATGTATAAAAGAAAGTGCATTTTTATATTCTGTAACTAGTTAGTAGGGATGTCAAAAGTCAATATATAAAATAAGTTGTGTGCATGCTCTGCTTATGCTTCATGGTAATGCAGCTTTGCAAAAATCACCTTTTTTTGAGTGAATGTAAATGAACAGACCTGCTATTTTCTATTGTCGTAAATATGAATCAAACAAAATACTCAAATTTTGTCTTCACTAATTAATTTAAATGGTCCTGCAGTGTGATAGATGTGTATTTATATAGACAAATATGTAATGCAGTCTTACGATTAATAGTAGATCATACAAGCAGTAAGTATGGTAATTACAAAATCATTTAAAAAAAATTTAGATAGAATATAGCATGTCATACCATGAGGCACTGCTTAAAATGTCAACCAACCAAATAGAAAATGCAATGGCAAGTCTTTACCTTGTTCCACATTTTCTACAGTACCATACTGTGCTAACAGGCTGTCCAAAACCTGCAACGAGAAGAGCACAATAAGTTAAACACAATCAGCAAAACATATAAACACTGTTTTTAGACAGAATACTAGAAAATAGGACAGTTGGAAAAAAGGAATGCTTCACCCAAAAATTAAAATCATATTCACTATTATGTCAAATATCAAAATCTGCATGCTGTTATTTAAAAAATACCTGTACATAGACTGCTGTTCAAAAGTTTGGGGTAGGTAAGATTTATAATGTTTTTGAAAGAAGTCTCTTATGCTCACCAAGGCTGTATTTATTTGATCAACAACAACAACAACAACAACAACAACAATGTGAAATTAAATTAAAAATAACTTATCTGTTTTAATACATTTAAAAATATATATATTCCTGTAAAGGTAAATCTGAATTTGCAGAATCATTACTCATCTTAAACATTACTTATTAGTATCAATGTTGAAATCAGTTATAAATCATGCTTAATATTTTTGAGGAACCCATGATAAACAGAAAGTTAAAAAGGACAACATTTATTTGAAACAGAAATGTTTTGTATCATTATCAATTCCTCTATTGTCACTTTTGATTCATTTAATGCATCCTTGCTGAATAAAAGTATTTTTTTTAAATCTTACTGAACCCAAACTTGGTAATGGTAACTACCAAAAAATGGTAGCTCTTGCCATGTCATAGTTTTGTTTGAGAAAAAGACTGCATTTGTATTATTCAATGATATTCTGCAGTTCTACCAAAGCTTGTCCAGATTCAAAAGTGGTGTGCAAATGTACCGTGAGCCACTAAACTCAAGAAAGCAATGCAGAATACAGAGGCACAGTGTCCAAATACACAAACGAAGTGTGTGAGAGCGTGTAAGTGGGCCAGAGCTCACTGTGATGATGTCATCAGGATTTACAATCGGGTCACCAGGGCTGAACACTCTCCAGACAGATTCACACGGACTGAAGAGGAAGTGTATTTGTGTGTATGGGCGGAGCTTCTCTAATGCATCGTCAGTTAGAGAAAGAAAGCGCTGCAGCCCAGAGAAGACAGACAGAGTCCTGACCACACACACACACACACACACACACACTGTTCTCTCTGCCTAAGCAGTTACACACTCACCTCCCACTGGAGATGAGGAGGAATGTTCCGGATCTGAATCTTCCGACTCCTGCAGACACAGAAAGAAAGCGAGAGAGACAATGAGACAAAAAAGAAAGTGAAAGAGAGAAAGGAGAAATTAGAAAACAGAAGCGCAGCGATATTTGGCGTATGGGAGCTACAGCGTTAAAACATACAGGCTGCCAATCAGATCCAACAGGGACTAAAGAAACAGAGTGAAACAAAACACTTATAAAGCTTGAGCATCAAAGTGATGCCAATGAAAAGCATGATCATCTCTAAAGTGGTGTGTGCATTGACAGGGATTTACAACTAAAAAGCAAGCAGAAGTCATTCCTTTTCAGTTGTCCACTAATTGCAACTTGAGCATAAATATTGTGAATATGGTAAGGATTTCATTGTGCTTTTTTCCCCCATGTCATCTCACAACTAAGACACAAATGTTATAATTAAATCATTTCAGTGAGTCAATTCTAAACTCAGAATCAATGGTTCTGACACAGAGAATACCTGTTTGACACATTTCATATATTACTTTTTTATATTATTATATTTTAAATAAATTCAGGAAATACTGCTGTTTAGTGTATTGCTGTATTTATTATTTTGATTTTGGTTAAAACGCTGATTCAAGAAAATGCACTCTTATAATCAACTATATACATTTTGAGATATTTTATATCATGACAATAATATTTTAGCACTATTTTGCTAAACCCTATCTTTACGCCAAGTCTAATATATATTTATTCCTGTGATGATGCTGAAAATACAGCTGTCATCACAGGAATAAATTTAAAAAAATTATTTTGTATAGAAGATGCAAAATTTGTATATTTTAAATGGTCATATTTCACAATATTACTTATTTTACTGTGTATGTATATTATATATATAATAAAAGAGAACTTCAAAAAACTTAAAAAAAACTGGCCCATATCGATATGGTCACCGACATATTGTGCATCCCTTTTGGAGCATTTTTTTCATTTTTATTTTTTTGGGAGCATTTTTAATATAGATTGCAGTATTTTCAAACATGTGAAGTCATTACCAAAGTCTTTCTGCACCAAGGTAAAATTGGCTCAAATCACAAACTCTATAATTCATTGCAGGCAACTGTCCAATGACACATGCTCAGAAGAGAGAGAGACAGAGAGAGAGAGAGAGAGAGAGAGAGAGAGAGAGAGAGATGGATTAGTGAGTGAGCAGGTCCCTCATTCACAACTTTGCACCAGAGCGACTCGTCTGTGTCTGTGCTCCATCATTCGTCGAGTCCGACGCTACCCAACAACTTCTGAGAGTTCTGTACCGACACCAAAGCCACACAAACCGCTCCACCACAAGCTGTTAACAACTACATTAAAATGAGTGGAATCGAGCTGGCCAGAGGAAAGAGATTTAAAAGAGCAGTGAGCGAGAGGCAGAACGAGGAGATCTGCATAGGCACTTTCACACTCCGGTCATTAGGGCTTTTCTGCAGGTAGACTTTAATAAGACAAACGCAGAGTAAACAGACGGATAACAGTGAAACGCAAGAGGCTAACAAAGATTAGAGATTAATCTCATTCATCCAGAGTGCACTGAAGACATAGTAAAGCTGCCCTGACTGTTTTTACACATTTCCTCACTCTTTGCCCAGCACACTCCCCAATATTCTAGTGAGAGAGCTGTGCTCTACGTGGAATCGAACACACACACACAGCTCTGTAAACCGTGACACTTCCTCCACGCCCTCAAACCTTCTAACCACCTCAGTCTCAGCGCATCCCTTCAGCTTCGGCTAATGCTGTCGCCTGCTAACTGTCAATCCCTCTACGCTTCCTGAGAAGGGGCAATTTCCCATTTCAGCATGACAGTTCAGCTAGCTCAAACCCACACCTCCTCAACCTGACCCTCAAATTGTAACACCGTCTCCATAGCAGACATGAGCAGCACCTCTTGGTCAGCTAAATTGCTCTCATTATAAATCAATGGAAGAGTCAACTGTAGCAAGTTGTGACATCTTCAATTGGCTGACGTATATATTTACACTCACCGGCCACTTTATTAGGTACCCCATGCTAGTAACGGGTTGGACCCCCTTTTGCCTTCAGAACTGCCTCAATTCTTTGTGGCATAGATTCAACAAGGTGCTGGAAGCATTCCTCAGGGAGTTTGGTCCATATTGACATGATGGCATCACACAGTTGCCGCATATTTGTCGGCTGCACATCCATGATGCGAATCTCCCGTTCCACCACATCCCAAAGATGCTCTATTGGATTGAGATCTGGTGACTGTGGAGGCCATTTGAGTACAGCGAACTCATTGTCATGTTCAAGAAACCAGTCTGAGATGATTCCAGCTTTATGACATGGCGCATTATCCTGCTGAAAGTAGCCATCAGAAGTTGGGTACATTGTGGTCATAAAGGGATGGACATGGTCAGCAACAATACTCAGGTAGGCTGTGGCGTTGCAACGATGCTCAATTGGTACCAAGGGGCCCAAAGAGTGCCAAGAAAATATTCCCCACACCATGACACCACCACCACCAGCCTGAACCGTTGATACAAGGCAGGATGGATCCATGCTTTCATGTTGTAGACGCCAAATTCTGACCCTACCATCCGAATGTCGCAGCAGAAATCGAGACTCATCAGACCAGGCAACGTTTTTCCAATCTTCTATTGTCCAATTTCGATGAGCTTGTGCAAATTGTAGCCTCAGTTTCCTGTTCTTAGCTGAAAGGAGTGGCACCCGGTGTGGTCTTCTGCTGCTGTAGCCCATCTGCCTCAAAGTTCGACGTATTGTGCGTTCAGAGATGCTCTTCTGCCCACCTTGGTTGTAACGGGTGATTATTTGAGTCACTGTTGCCCTTCTATCAGCTCGAACCAGTCTGGCCATTCTCCTCTGACCTCTGGCATCAACAAGGCATTTCCGCCCACAGAACTGCCGCTCACTGGATGTTTTTTCTTTTTCGGACCATTCTCTGTAAACCCTAGAGATGGTTGTGCGTGAAAATCCCATTAGATTAGCAGTTTCTGAAATACTCAGACCAGCCCTTCTGGCACCAACAATCATGCCACGTTCAAAGTCACTCAAATCACCTTTCTTCCCCATACTGATGCTCGGTTTGAACTGCAGGAGATTGTCTTGACCATGTCTACATGCCTAAATGCACTGAGTTGCCGCCATGTGATTGGCTGCTTAGAAATTAAGTGTTAAGGAGCAGTTGGACAGGTGTACCTAATAAAGTGGCCGGTGAGTGTATATAGATTCACGGACCGTTTATCAGTTCGGACCAGCAACATCTGTGCAGCGTGAGCTCTATGAGCTCTACACAGCGCTAAGAGATCCAGTAAAGAAAGCATTTGAATTCGCCACTGAAGTAATAACATCGCTGCAAGATCTAGTGAGAAGCGTTCACATTTCTATGTTATTAATCGTAGACCTCTATTAGATCAAACAGCGCTGACGTGGAAACCAGGAGAAACATTGTGCCGTGAATGAACTAGTAATAGGCTTTAAGTCCACAGATCAGCAACATTCACCATAGTAACACTAATTGTAACCAGTTTGGCTGGAATAGTGAAATGCTTTCAAGTACTTCACACATCTTTTTCCAGCACTTCAAAGCTCAAATATTCTATAAATATTATATAAATAAATATATATTTAAATGTTATTTTTAATGTGATGACCAAAACATTATTTATTCATCCTTCAAAAATGACCCCCATTTATAAACCTGAGTTTCAAGATGTAGGAAAACTCACACTTATATAAAAATATTTGTTCTTTTAATAAATAGGACATTTCTCTGGCATTTCTTTCTTTTTGCTGTATCGAAAACGTACCGAACCGTGACTTTAAAACCAAGGTACGTACCGAACCGTGATTTTTGTGTACCGTTACACCCCTAATAATTATGTATGAATTATATACCTAATGTATAAAAATGTTTCATATCGTTCCAACCCCTCCCTTTCATATCGTTCCAACCCCTGTATGATAGATCTCGATTCAAACACCCACGCGATTTTATTCCTAAATGACAACGATTCGTCTGTGACTATTAAAACTCTGACAAAATCACAGAAAACATTCAGATCTGCATTGGCGCTGCCAGTGAGCCAGAAGTTTATAGTTCGAAGATAAAACACAGATGTCTAGCGATCAAAATAAAATGAATCAACTTTTGAAAGTAAATTGGCACTTCAGATAAAGATTGTATCAATTAAATCGTTAGACCAGTAGGTGGCGACAAGAGACTTAAAAAAACATTTCAGAACCTCCAGTAAATTACACGATATACATTGTTTAGTTGTCTTTTCAGAATCGTGATCTCAATTTATTCAGAATCGGGCATCTCTACTGTATGACTGTGGAACATAAAGAAGATATTTAGAGAAATGGTTAAATGTTTTTTGACCATAAGGAAGTCAATTGTAATCAAAGCTGTTTGGTTACCAACATTCTTCAAAGTACCTTATTTTGTGTTTCAGAGAGGAAATAAAGTCATACAGGTTCGGAATGGAATAAGGGTGAATGAAAAATGGCATAATTAAATTTTTTGGTGAACTATCCCTTTGATGGTTCATTTACTTTAGGCACATATAACTGTTTCTAATACCAAAAGATGGAAGGTAGATTTGTTTAGGTCTGTGAGTTATGAAGGGGAAAAAAGCGGTCAGCTGTCCCCCTTAGTACAAAAAATGAGAAAGCTGGATCAAAGGAAAGGAAAGAATAGCAGCAACTGTTAATTTCTCTGTCATGCCTTGTGTTGAGGTTCAAATGCCGATGACACAACAAGTGGACGACGGCTTCTTTTTTTCTGTCTGCTCACTCTCTCTCTCTTTCTAACCACCATAACCATCCATGTTCTTTCCCTCTCTTTTCCTCCATCTCTCCTCCACCCTGCTGGGGTGGAAAAAGTGACAGTGCTCTCCACAACTCTTCAGGGGCTCCTCATTTTCAGCATGCCTGTGGCAGCACTGGATTACTGAGCCCTTCCTGGACGTGCACAGGCTCAGATGCACACGCCCTGCCCATCACAGGAGGATCCTGGCAAACCTCAGTATGAGCATCTCTCTGCCCATCTTCTATGCATTCACACTCACAAAAGACATGTACATAAGGACTTTAAGCTGTCCACTTTGTTTACATGTGCTCAGTCTCTTGCACAGTGGTGCTTGCTGCAACACTGTAAAAAAATGATATGATCAATATGTTATGAGAACATGTTTTTACAGTTTGATGTTATTTAAGTTGAAATTACTTAAACATCAGTTGATTGTACTTAAAAATTTAAGGCAGCAACATTCTTTTTTTATAGTAAACAAGTTTGAGTCCAACTTGCGTAATTTCTTAATCCTGTTTCCAAATTTATTTATTTTCTCACCATTCCTATGAATAATGTGCTAAAACATAAATCCAAAAATTAAATGTACTGGTACTAAACTGGTGATCTGGCAAATTTTAAGAAACGTATGTTTAATGTTTCTGTATCGTAGAGTCGATACTTAGCTGTGCATGCTCATTTCGACTAGTTTGATTTTACTAATTTAATAACAAAATGCATTAAATTTTTTTCATACTGTACATTATATGTTTTGATGCCTAAATTTCATAGCATTTGTAGCATTTAAAATGATGTTTTAATGTTTTAAGCTATGAAACTTGCAGGATGTTTTAATGGTACAAATTACCTCTTACACTGTATGTCAAAAGATCGAGGCAAATTTGACCCGGTTATATATTTATCGGTTATCGGCCATAACATAAAAAAAAAACATCAGTTTATCAGTATCAGTCCAATTTTTTTTACATTGGTGTATCCCTAAAGAAACACTGAAAAGGTGTATTTAGTATACACAAAATCACACTGGGAGACACATACACAGAGAAACAAAACTTTTGAATTCTGAGTCTGTTACACTCATACACGCATGTAATGCCATAAATAAGTTCACACACAAACACCGAAAGGCAGGATCTGGATCTCTAAGGATCAATTTATGATGTGCCATCAGGAGGGGGCAGGTTTATTAGCTTGTTATTTTCGAAATCTCTTCAGTGAGTATTTGTTTATATTTATGTGTAATGGAGCTGAACCCAATGCACTTTTGAAATTGGTCTCACAGACCCCTTCACCCCAGTCCAAAACCACCAGCACTAGAAGATGCAGACTGAATGCACTGCTTACCGTATGTTTGTTGAACGTAACCAAGCTGTCTGCTGCTGGTTTAGAAAAGGGTGCCAGACAACTAAATAAAAAAACACGCTTCTCAATTTCTGCCTTTGAATATCTGAGGGTGGCCACGTTCAGTTGAAAAGCTAATATTTACAGCAGCCAGATGCAGCGCACAAGCTAGAAAACCATGTTGGAATACAGATCCTCACATCCGCATGGATGGTGCGAAGGAACGTTCGCCACTGGAAGCGGCGTGCAGCAGACGGGTCAGAATAGGACCATTCACCTTGGGCCAGGACCTCTCAGACCTGCTAACGACCACCATCTGATCATCCCTGTCAGCCAGACGAAATGTTATTCACCATACATAAATCACTCAGCCACAACGCGGGCACGTGAGCAGAGTCACACGTGTGCAAACAGAGAACAAACATTCAGGCGTTCCTCATTGGAGAATGAGAAAGAGGTGGACCTCACTTCTCTCTAATGCCCTGGCCATGGTGGACACAACAAAGACAGGAAGCGGACTCTTATCTGGATCCATGCACAGGAAATGAGAACAAAAAGCCAATTAAAAAGTGACAGGCACTTTGGTTACAATGTCACGTAATGAATTCACTGCAGTTTTGATCAAATAAAAAAAAGCTAAGAACTGACTCAGTTCATTTGAACCTTTTATGTTATAGTATTGTTTGAATAAGGTTTGCAGCTTTAGTTGAGAGACATGAACTGTACCTGCTATATATCCAAATTAATCCATATTGAATAAAACTGAAATAAAATCGAAATCGAATCAAAGTTGTATCAATACCCAGCCCTACCATTTATTGTGGTATCTTTTAAACTAAACGTACTAGTCTCATGAAAGGAGCAAACGTTATGATGTGCAACATCCACAGGAACAAAAAATGCACTCATGCAGAGATGAGACATAGTGGCTCCACTCCATATGGGTGGCAGGACACAGACTCACACACTCATGAGGGTGTGCAGAACTGACACCAGGCGGCAGCTCGCAAGCCACAGACAGCCAATGTTCCATGTCTGTCCTATACGTCCCACAGTGTGGCCTCATAAAGAGTCAAAGAAGAAGAGCTAAGTTAACAGTTTTAGGAACGTTTTGCTCCCTCTTCAGATGCATGAAATGCAATCCTACTTCAAATGTCTTGTCTTGGGCTGTGAATCTACCCAGACGCTCCACATTCCTGGCTTTAATAGTTTTTGGATGCACAGGAACTTTAAAAGCCACAATAGGTTCCCCTCAGTCTCAGGAACCCGGTGATAAATAAGCATCTATGCTTGCAGAATTTCACAGATTCATAGAGGGTATTTTGGAAATGTCAGGACGAATGTGGAATTTAATTTAATTTAGTTCTTGAGAGTCACATGACAGGAATATCAGAACTCACTTTGCTCTTTCTGATGAAAATTTCAGTGTGTGGCAGTGCTCACACACTGTTTATTTGTTTATTTTACCATATTTTTGATCAAATAATTCAAGAGACTTAATTCAAAAACATATTACTGACTCCAAACTTTTGAAGGGTAGTGAACATCAAACAGATGGGAAGAAAAAAGAGGTCCCACTTTATATTAAGTGGCTTTAAGTACTATGTACTTACATAGAAAAATAAGTACAATGTACTTATTGTGTTCAGGTTTTATTGTAAAACACTTTTGCTGCTATTGAGATGTGATACGGGTAAGGTTAGGGACAGGTGTGGTGGTATGGGTCGGTATAAGGGTAGGTTAAGGTGTAAGGGAAGGGTCAACTGTGTAATTACAAATGTAATTACATCAATTAAGTACAGTTGTAATTACATGCAGGTATTTTCAAAATATAAGTACAATGTAAAAACATGTATGTACATAATAAGTCCATTGTATCAAAGTAGTAACTTCAATGTAAGTACATAGTACTTAAAGCCACTTAATATAAAGTGGGACCAAAAAAGATAATAGAAAGTACCATTTTTCCCAGATAATATTTTTGCATTTGCAAATGTCTGTCACACTATCTCCCCCTGGTCACCGTGATTCTGTCACGTAAGACATGTTGCAGGATAAACATATTTTGCACCCTAACCCTGTCTCTACCCTTAAACCTAACCCTATCCATAACGTATTAGCACTAAAATCAGAGGCAAATGATATGTGAATTACACCAATGTAAACCCTGGTAGTACACCTAAACCTGACATAAACTGTAAACTCGTTCCTCAAATCTGATTGGTGTATTGGAATGTTGTTCCTGGATCAACATAGATGTGAAATCAGGTTCACAATCTCCCCCTCACCAGTCAAATACACAGAATCAGCTCAAATTGGACAGCAATACTATAACACTATCAGCATTCAGAGCGCACTAAAAACTGAGGTTAACACCTAAACTAGAGGGTCAGTCTTCTTGTCAGATACTGAAGATGGTGCAGCGAGCACTTTTGCACAAATGTTTTGTCTGTCTTGAGATCAACACAAATGGCTTCCGCTGTTACAACTGACTGAGCTTTCAGTGTTTCCTGAAGTCACTACAGAACTTCTCACGACAGGAACTAAAACTCGGAACTGTCCAAGTGTCACTGGAACAATCTGTACTTCCCTTACGGCAACAGAACAGACACTTGTAAAAAAGAAAAGAAGATCATGCCACCTTGAAAAATGTTTCCTCTCATAGTCACTGTAGTTCATAAATAAATTCAAAGAGAATAGCCTACCATTTATTTGAAGAAGCAACACATTTTTGTTTTGTAGTTACAAGTCATCTTTTTAATATAAAAACAATTTACATTTTAAAATCCCAGAAGAAGAAATGTGTCAATACCCAGTTTCAGGGTGTAAGGAGGCAACCAGACGAGAGACAACAGATCTCCCGCCAAATAAACATCAAAGGGAAAGGCAATGTTTTATACGATGTGCTCAAACGACACCAAAGAAATTCGACATGATGAATCTGCCGCATGTGACAGTGACGTATAAAGCAAATGCTCAGGGATTCATCAGTGCAGAAACCATCTAACCATACAGATCTAAACTGCCTTCTGTGCCCTGCCTTGCATACAAAGACCTTAGGAGAACAATCCCACCATATACACCCTTTCCTTCTCTCTCTCTCTCTCTCTCTCTCTCTCTCGTTTGCTGTCGCTCTCACTCTCAGGGTGAAGGCTAATGAGAATGCAGTGTGTTCACCTGCCTGGCTGAGATCCTGCAGAAGGGAGAAGCTTCTCACGGGTAAATGGAGGCAGCAGTTCCCTGACAGGCCCTCTGCTGTCAATATTCACTCACTGAAACCAGTAGTCAGAGAGTCGTGCTCTTAGGAGCCACTCATGAACTCCCAAACTCGGTTTAAGAAAGAGAACTATATGCAGTTACGAATGCTTAGTACTAGGGCTTGAAGTTGAAGTAGTAAAAAAACGCATTACGTCAGAAAAGGGGTTTTATCCTAGGGTAAGAGTTAATCCAGGGTATTCATAAGCTGCCGTTTTCAATTTAAAAAAAAAGTCTATTAGTTAGCATCACTGAATATTACATGTCGTCCTTTAACATTTCTATCATAAAACATTTGTTAGATATTAAGCTACTTACGTCTTATTCCACTCTTTCACAATCAAAACTGAAGTGTCACTGTAATTCACGTTTGGCTTCTGTGAACAGTAATGCCCGCCTTCTTTGATTTAATTGGCATCTCAATCAATTTGACACTGACGATTGCTGTTAGACCTCTGACCCCTTATTTACACTACACGTCTGCGGCGCGTTATGGCTGTGACGCGGCTACCGGAGCTGATCGCGCGATTCGCGCCCACTCTAGTCAATGCTTTAGTTTACACCAGCTGCAACGCGGCGCGTTTCACTCCGCGCTGCTTCGCCAAAGATAGGCGCAGAGTCTATTTTCGACGGATGCCGCGTCAAAACAAATACGCGTAAATAAAAAATAAAAGTCAAAAACAGACTCCCAATTGTATTGCACACCAATATATCCTTGGTAAAAAACATAGACTGTAATTAAGGCTAAAACAACTAAAACAATAACTAAGCCTAGCCTATTTTATTTTATTTATTTATTAATTTTTTTGTGTTGGGGCCAGTGAAAATTTTGGCAGGGCAAGTAAAAATTTCAACCACTAACCCAAAAAAAATGCTAAAAATCCTTAGCACTGAGCCCTGAACAGAGTGGTGCGTAATGAAGTGCAGCAGAGCCAAATACTGTAAAAAAAAAAAAAAATCTCCACTTCCTTCCACTGTAGAAAACGTAAGCCAAAATATCCCAAAAATGGTCATTTCCAATTATGTAATTTGGAATCAGAGTCTGCCCAGTAGTGATCCTGAGGTGTAGCCGTGGCATCATGGTCCCGCCCATACCCAGACTCAATCGCACAACACAGCTGTCAATCATTAAGTTACACCCTGTTTGTATAGCATAAAAATTACTAACTTAAACCAAACTTATTGGAAAAACACTTTAACATACGTCAGTGTGATAAGAACTACCTGAAATGACAGAAATCATTTTTGGAAAAATTGTTATTTGAAGTGCAATTGGATTTTTTTTTTTTTTCGTGACTGGGGTCCCATTTAATTGAGGGCGAGGTTTATGACCTATACTGCAGCCAGCCACCAGAAGGCGGTTGAAATGTTTTTGCTTCATTTTTCAGGACTTCTGTTTTTTTTTAAATGTTTGTATATTTGTAGATTAAGTGATTGTGAAGTTGTTTAAAAGAGTGTATTTCTAATAGTGTTTTTGTTAAATCACCATCTCTCCAATTTATAGTCCTCCCTGCAGGCAAAACTGACTCAACAATGAAATAAATTAATACAATATGTATCAAGTAGCAGCAGTAACAGATGACACTGACAGTGTATTTTAACAGTATACATGTATCTGTTTACCCAACAGGTTAGCAGAAATTATTAAATATTAATACACATAACATATCTCCCATAAAATGCATCTAGCTACACTCAACCACAGAGAAGCGAGACAGATATCTGTGAGCAGTATATTCACTACAATTACAATCCTATGCGTCTAATCCTAATCATGCTCTTTGCAACCAGCAAATACAACTGAAGTGTTTTAAAAAGAGGGGTATAAAACAGCAGATACAAACATATAGGCCCCTATATGTTAAAGATCTAAGCGCATGGTCTAAAGTGAATGGTGCAGGGGGTGTTAGGGTGTGTTCGAATCTACTTTAGCTAGTTTAACGATGGTAAAAATGGTTTGAGCACCCAGGGTATTGTCTAAAAGGGTTGTGCCTATTCTTTTAAAGGGCACCTATTATGCAAAATTCACTTTTACATGGTGTTTGAACATAAATGTGTGTTGGCAGTGTGTGAGCAAAACCACCCTAGAATGATAAAAATCCACCCAGTGTTTTTTTTACAATCTCAATAAATCATAAGCACTGTCTCAGAACGAGCTGTTCTAAGATTCTGCGCTTTGTGACGTAGAATTGAGCAAGCCCCACCGACGTAGTTTGATTGACAGTGTGGTTGTGGCATAGACCCCGCCCTCGGTGATCTGCACACCATCCTCGACAGTTTCAACGACAGCCGGTATGTTCTGTTGTGAGATGTAATAATGCACATAGTAGTTTTCACTTACTTCCGACATCAGAGCCACTGAAAACGCAGTGGATGTATTTTATTTAGAAGGAAAGGCGCCACTTAACCTTGAAAAAAATACGTTTGATTGCGCGAATCATTTTCTGACTGACTGTTTTGTAAACGAGGGTCAATTCTCAAAGCAGGTCTTGCTTCAAAGTTAATCCTCAAGTGTGGATCGTTGCCTACAGTTCGCGATCCAACGTCACCTCCAGAAGAAGTAAGTGTATTTTATGATTTTTGAGCAAATAGTAATTTCTGTCGATGTCAGCCAATTCAACAACAAATGCGTCTAAAGTTGTTGTCGTCGTCGTAGGATGTCTGTGTATATAATTTAAACCTTGTTTGTATAGTGTGTAACCACACGTTTATAAATATTTTTTTTTAAAGATTTTGTATTAAAAACTGCATCTATTTTCTTGTTCTGTAGCCATCCTCTCACATTTGCCACATAAGCACCTGTACGACAAGTAATGTAAACATGACGCAACAGGTCCCTCGCATAAATGTAATTTCGTTTGTACGTAGCACACGTTATCAAAGTATTTGTGTTTGTAGTTTCAAAAAATTGCGCCAACGTTATCACAGTTTGTGTGTGTGTGTGTCTTGTGTGTGTGTTGCACATCCATAATTGCAAAGGGGACGCGATTAAAACTAGTACATAAATGTATCAAATAACCATTCCGAGACGTCCTGGTCCATTCTCATTTGTGTTTCTTCTGACGGAGTCTCATCATAATCTGAGTCTGATTCCGGTTCAAACATGTAACGTTACTGCTGAATGCCATACAAACCAGCGAGTCTCTCACTCATTCTGCTTCTACCTATTGTTTTTATTGCCATAGGTATGCAAGTTACACCCTCATCCAAAGGCAGGGCGGGGATATGCAGCTCATTTACATTTAAGGTGGTATACACCAAAACAGCTCTTTTTAAAACAGGCCCCAAAAATGACATTTTCAAATGGCTATAATAAAGTAACTGTGGGGTATTTTGCGCTGAAACTTCACAAATACATTCTGGGGACACCCGAGACCAATATTAGGCTACATCTTGTAAAAAGGGGCATAATAGGTGCCCTTTAATGAGCAATGGGTGTGTTTTGGGCTTTACGTGCAAATAAACCAACCAGAGTCTCATCTCCCATTCCCTTTAAAAAACCAGTTGCGCTTGCGCCATGGCTGATTCGCCATTTACATGGCGGAATTTGATAGTGGAAAGACTGAACGCGTCATCAGAGAGGAAACAGATCTGCTCGAGCGTGCGAGGAGACCATCTACGGGACAAGCCGGATTCCACCATATCTTTCTGTACACAATAATAATCTCTTATACTGTAATCCTTTTATTTTTTTATATTTAGCTAGTTTGTGTGCTGCTGCACGTCCCTGTGTGTGTAATAAGTAGAGTATATGTGTGTTGTGGACCCGCCTATTAGGCTCATATTACTAACGCGCTCTTTAAATAACAATTTTAAAAATATTGCTCCATTGACTTTAGACAAGGTTTCAGTTGGCTCAAAATAGCAAAGCGCATGAACACACCTCGTTTTCAGACCAGCGCGCCATGGGCTGCAGCTGCACTGCTACTGCTTTACATGCACAAGATTATGTTGTTTACTACAATTTACAATGCAGTGAGTGCACTGCTCACTGCTGCAGGCGTAACTATCACTTGAGCAGCTGCACTGCAGCTCACTAACACACACACGCACACACACAGAGATCACACAGCAGCACTCTCTGAGCAAGCCCCACCCCTGACCGGCACAGCCTATCAGAGAGCACTACACTCTCATCCAATGAGGTAAAACAGTGACACAAGAACTGAGGGAATTACTGAAACATTATTTTACAGAAGATTTCATGTATATTTAATCTAAATTAATTATAATTCCATATAATTCTTGTTGAACAGTAAGAAGAAAATAATCATTTACAGAATGGTTTCCTAAAAAGTCACTGATCACAAAAATATAAAATAATCTCTACAGGAGAACGTTATCCAACCAGAACTGCTAAACTCCTCATGATTTCCATCCCTTGTTCTGCCACAACATAATAATGAAAGTCAATGAATCAAGAATCCATATTAAGAATTGTACACAAGATGCCAAAGAGTCTTGGTTACCTTTGACTTCAAATGTATAGACAAAATGTATAGACATTTCTCAAAATATTTTCTTGTGTTCCACAGGAGAAAGTAAGTCACACAGCTTTGGAATATCCAGTTTGCCACTGTCATGTTGATGTCATATTCACTGTGTACAGTATGTAAACTTAGTGTTATCTGGTGTTTATTTGAGAAAATATGATTCCCATTGCACACAAACACGCTACTTTTTAGTAATGTTTCTAACAACAACTTTATTTGTGAAAAATACTAGGATGTTTCTATATAAAGTAATTAAGCCAGGAAAGCAAGAGAGAAATTACTACTGCTACATAACAGAACACTGTACCCTGCAGGTACATTAAGTTCAATGTTTGCTTAAATGTTCAGCTGAAGAGATCACAGGATTTGGAGGAGGGCATTGTTGATGCATTAAGTAATCCACATGCTGGGAGTTTGCTTTTAAAGTATGGTGCAGAGTTGTTGTTTGGTAAATAAAGGTACAGTCTGCCAGCTGTTTCCAGTCCTGCTCCATTTTATGGGTCAGCCACACACACACACACACACACACACACAAACCTTGCCAACACGAATCTACAAGTATTTATCAGTTATTTTGTGCTTTCATCTCCCATGGGCAACAGTGAGCTGCTTGTTTTACTCTTTGAAAAATACATCCTCTAAACAGCAGCCCCATTAGAGAAACAGAGTACTTCTGGTAAGGAGCTTGTCCACTTTGCTCCAGGATATTAATGGTTGAGACAGCAAGAGACAGGAAGGAGTGTTTAAATGAGGATTCCTCACTGCATCTCTAAAACTGCTAATAGAGTCCTTCCTGAAGCTTTGGTTAGAGCTTGAACAATGTGCTTATTATTTTTCAGTCTACATTACAGCTCTAAAAGTATTAAAATGTTTAAGCTGAATTAATTGCACAATATGCCTTTGGTCGAAATTAATAAAATTAACCCCAAATGAACATCCTTTTAGTATCAAGTCATTTTTATTTCTATAGCACCTTTCCAGAGCAAGCGTTACAATGTGCATTAATTACATCCAAAATATGAAAGAGAAAACAAATATTTAAAAGTCATATATTGTTGCAGACAAAAAATCAATGCATAGTTGTTATGAAAAGTGAGTTTAGAAGTCAATAAATTGATCCCTGCTGAAGAAAACTACTCGGATTTGCTGGTCTTAGCTTGTCAGACCTGTCTGTTGGCCGGTATTAAACTGGTTTTGGGTAAGCTGGGAAAACAGCTGGCAAACCAGCTTAAAAAAACAGTTGGAACAAACTGGAACAAAGTTGGAACTGAAAGTTTCAATTGTAAGAAAATCCCTAAAAATATTTGTATGTTGTTTTATATAAAATGTTCACTAAACAGGTTAAATTGACAGCCCTAGTTTAGCCTATGTTTTTATGTCTCTTTAGTACTCATCCAGCAAAAGGAAGCAGCCTAGAATCAAACATGTGGAAAATCCTAAAACACTTTCTGTCATGGTTTACATTAATGTGACTTCATGTAACAAGTTCATGAGATTGAGTTACCTAATATAATGAGTAAGCCAGTGCCTTAGGATCTTATTGCTTACAAGAAGCATGTATTGTTCTTCAGGAAGATGTATTTTCCATTGGGTTTGATAGGAGTGTAAATAAAACTCAGAATCATGCATCACCGTGATGGAGAGAGAAATGAAAATTAATCTTATGCAGCTTTTCACACATGTAATGAATTATATACACTACAACATTAATTTATACAGCTGTATTTCATTACAAAATCAAATCTGACTTAGGGAATCCTCTGATTTGTTACCACAGGTCTACAGCAAATGATGTATAATGGCAAAAATCATTAATGTTGATTATTTTCCCTGATACTATAATTATAATTTTTTTGATAAATAGAATTTACATAAAATTAAGTGCAAACAGACATTTCTGTGATTGTTTACAAAGCTCAACCACTGACAAAAAACACACTGCCAACAGTGAATGTTGATGCAATGGGAGTAAACCTAAATACAATACTGTAGTCAACATATTTCACAATAGTAACCTTGATTATTTATTCGATTAATTGTGCAGCTCTAGTCAAAAGGCCAACAGCAAAAGAAGCAGAACCAAACGGCAGCTGAGACAATCAACAGTATTTTAATAAGACAACAAGGAAGTTGTAGAGGACATTTTAAAATGGTAGTGTTGACAAAACAGGGATGTGTGAGAGAGACTGTGTCTCATCTGAAACCCAGTTGGCTCAGTCAATGGGCTGATAATAGCATGAACTGCCCTTGGCAGGCTTGTCGTTTTTCTGAGCCTGCTCTGGCACACAGAGACCATTTTCTCCACTCGATAAAGTGACGTCCATCACAATCCACCTGTGCACAGAGAGTTACAGGCCTCCGAATTCGAAAAATAAATCTTTCTGAAAACCACATAACAGTTGGACAGCCTGCAAAATGAGGGAAAGTACTGTGTCCTGGATTGTTATGATAAGTTACAGAAAATACCTACAACGTACACACACTCCAATGTTTACAATTCAAAGCTCTACCCAGCCTATGGAATATAAGCTCAGACTGAAACACTGTTATGATGCCAGAACTACCAGCACATTAAAGGGATACTTCACCTCTGGAAAGATGAATGTGCATTTAAAATGGGTCATTTATGTAGACGAAATGTTAAATTATTTTTTAATTTGGAGCTTTCTAGACTGAGAAAAGCCAGAAAATTTATTTTTGGCTAATGTGGATGAAAGACAACAACTCCCAGAATGCACTTGCTTCACTGCCCTAGGAGGCCACGTCTACCGGTAACAGAGTGCAGTAGTTAAAACAACAAGTCTAGGCAACTAGTGAGTCTGCATGATGAGTCTGCCCGGGATTCGGCTTTTGCGTTCTACAGTCTCCATTCATTATGTTTACTGTAGCGAGCAGGACGTGACTGAGGGCCGCGGGAGAACGGCGCGAGTCCGGCGGCGTGATTACTGATGAGCGACACCTGTGAGACGCACCAGTCTTGTATCTCTCACGGAGGAGCGGGAATTTTCTTAGCAATGTTAAAACGCACATAAACCGATCACTTGTTTAGCGTTCATGTAAACACTACATTCAGATTCACCAATCGGAATGAATTCGGTTAGACTGAAACAAAAGGTGTGCATGTAAACAATGAATAGCAACTAGGGGTGTGACGGTTATGATATAACCGTGAGACCGACGGTTATAGTTGAACACCGTCATTAGAACTCTATAACCGCCAAAACAGTGTTATTAAAATATATTACAGATAAGGTTACACTATCAGTGTTGGGGAGTAACGGAATACTTGTACCGGCGTTAGGTATTCAGAATACAAAGTATGATAAACTGTAGTATCCACAGAACATAAAATATTCATTTTATTTAATTTTTCGTGTTCGCATTTATGAGGAAAAAACAATGTTATGGACGTGAGCGCTCTGAAAGCGGCACTAAAAAGATGCTTTAAAACTTTCACAGAGGCATCAAACAGAAAGCACAAAACCTTTCTTTAAAACGAATTTCGTTTTATATTAATTGTATCTTAATTTTAATCAATGTTTCATCAACCAATTGCCTGGATTTAATAAATAAGAAGTAATAAAAGATAAATATAGCAGACGATAGATAATCACGAAACAGAGGCGCCGGCTCGTGAACTGGAGCTCATCTCGTAAATGAACCGAAACTCGGCGTATAAGGTCGCCTACTCGCCTCACAGTCACAGACATGTCTACTTTTAAACAGAACAATTCAAAACGAAAGAAAACAGACTACAGACTGCTCTCTGCTTATGTAAATGTGCATTTTTCTCTGGCGCGTTCACTACTGCGAAGATCGCGAGTCAGCATCGTCGTCACCTTCATCTTTTCAGATACTGACAAAGAAAACACTTGTTTATTAATAAACAATTACAATATCTCCTTGCTATATTTTACATATTCATAATCATTATTTTTGCCGGTTCTTTGTGACAGATTGTAGGTGCTTTACTGGCAGCGCCACATGAACGCGTCACCAACGCATCCACCAGAATAGTTTTTTTTTTTTTTTTTTTTTAGGATTTGTTTAGTGTGCGTGTTTAATTTAATGGAAAGCACGTTCACTGCTAGTTGTCTTGCTGTTAATTTTAAATAAACGTAGAGCAAGTAGCTAATCAGTGCCTGCTCGTTTATTCAAACTAAGTTGTCCTATAACAACACCCCCCCCCCCCCCCCCCGGACGATGACGGTTATGTTACGAACCGTCACATTTAACTCACATCATAACCGTCATCACCAATTCTGAAACCGGCACACCCCTAATAGCAACTGCAGAAAGCAAAAGCTGAATCCCGGACATTTTGGACCATCTCGACAGCCGGACATGTCCGGGAAAAAGAGGATGGTAACCCGTAACCCCTACTACTCAGCTTTCTCCACAGAACAAGAGCCTGCTAGCTTAGCTTCCAAAAAAAGATGGCTGACACTATGTATACATTCTGTGACTGAGATCGAGAACATGCGGGACAGCCCCTACTTCTGGCTGTAGTCTTTAGCCTCTGGCCAAGAAATCCTCAGATGACGCAAAATTATGATTTTTGCGTCATCAGAGGATTTTTTTCAGACAAAAAAATACATAAATCTCTCGTCTCAGGGGGATATGAGGGTGGAAAGCACGGTAATTCGAAAATACTACAGGTTTTCTACTAATACAAAGCTTAATGCTTTGTATTAATGCATTTTGCAATAATCCTGAAGTATCAGCCCATTCTCATCCCAAGGCGTCATACACTGACGCTCGTGACATTTCGTCTACATTCAACGCACATGGCACCCTTTAGCGTCAATATGAGACGCAGATATATATGGGTCAGAAGCCGCTCCTAGCGGTCTAACCCTAACCCTACCCCAGACCTAAACCTACCGATAACAGAGTGCGTGTTATATTGACGCTAAAGGCTGCCATGTGCGTGGTATTTAGACGAAATGTCAATAGCATCACCTATATGACGCCCTAGGATGAGAATGCGTTGGAAGTATCCCTTTAAATAGAAGCGGCTCCTGGCCATAAATGTAGGTTGGGTAGATTCTGGGTCTTAGCGCTAGTTTATAATAAACATTTTGTACGCTTTAAATTCTAAATCACTGATCACATGCAGACACACTTTGGGCTGAGGTTTAACTATGGAAGTAAAATAATGCCAAATGTTTTTGAAATAAAAAGCCTGTTGAATTGCACTACTTGAAAAAAATATGCATTGCATTAACCATGCTTGCATTTTAATGCATTGTATTTTTAGGACTTGCATTTTTTATTGGCTCAAATTTGACATGGTTGAATATTTAAGCTGTGAATATTTCAATTCAAAACATTTCAAACACATTTTCATTATTAAAAATTCAATAATCCATATTCACCTGCATATTTCACTTCCAAAATATTCAAACTGTTTAAAATACAACCTATAATATTCAACAGGCAATTTTCGGTCCATTTTATTTCGCTTTACAAATTCGCTTCCACAAATTCAGTGGTTCAAATTCGACAGTAAATTCAACATTGACATCCAGGAACTGCAGGAAAAGCAGTAGATTACCGAGCATAATCAACAGTTAGAGCAAGCCATTCATTCATAAAAACACATAGAAATGTAAGTGTATTTGTTAACTTTATATCGCGGCGATGTGCTTCAGTACAAGGGTTTCCCTCAATACTTCAGGATTTCTGGAATAAGTGCTTAACGTAGCTTAATGGACTAACACTGTGATATAAAATACCAAACTCGCACGTTATTGAGAAGGCTGCAGGCTACTACCGGTATATTGCTACAGGCAAGCAGATGGACTCAGAATATGAACTTAACGTGCAAAGTTTCACGCAGCGTTTCCCTGTGATATAGGCTACTCAGTGGCATAACGTTAGTGGGTGTGACAGGTGTGTGTTGTTAATGTTAAATCAGAAAAAAAAACGGAACGAATAGAGAAGAGACTTGAGTCTCCGCAACCGATTGAAGCGCGCGTCCGAGTTAAGGTTGTGCTCGAGCCACAAGAGATCCTGTATCTGATCGCAATGGCAACGAGCACTTGATTTCATAAACATTTCAGCGTTAGATCACCTCTTTTACAAACGAACGAAATTAATGCTCTGCTAGTTAACTGGAGATGTTTTATTTAGGCTATTTGTATGTACATCCGTGCTGCGAGAAGTGGGGACAATATCGACCCTGGTAAAAAGAGATGGGGACATGTCCCACCCACAAATTATGCCTATGGATATAAACTTGGCTTGACATTGGACATTCGCGCGTAGGGACTGTCTCTAAAGTTACATACGACATTATACACGTTTCTAACTTCAATAGCAAACTTTAATTTATTTGAATACATATCAAAAATATAAAAGGTGTGCATCATGCCTGACACCTACCACTTTTTTGTAAGTCATTCTCTTCCAATGCTACTGAAGTTAGAAACGTGTGTACCAATGAATATGTAACTTTAGAGATGGTCCCTACATTTGTGAATGTCCAATGTCAAGCAAACTTTATGCCAGTATCACTGGGAAACGCTTAGTGTGAAACTTTGCGCGTTAAGTTCATATTCTGAGTCCATCTTCTTGCCTATAGCCATAGGTGCGAGTTTGGTCTTTTACATCACTGTATTAGTTAAGCTACGTTACGCGTTTTATATGTCCAGCAATCCTAAAGTATTGAGGGAAACCCTAGCCTACTGCAGCACATCGCCGCGATATAAAGTTAAGGCAACTAAACAACCAAGAGAAATATGTCTACCTCAAATGTAACGTTAGGCCTAACATTTGATCTGTACATCAGCATCAGTGGAATAACATTATAATCTCGTTCACAGTAGAGAAAGGCTACACAGGGACCATGAAGACACTGAATTAAACACAAAAACAGCCCTCATAATAATCCCATACTCTTATAGGCTATAGGCTAAATGTGTTTTTATGAATGAATGGCTTGCTCTAACTGTTGCTCGGTCTTCGTCAACAACACGCGCTTGCACCCCCTGCAAGTGAGGTCGACTAACAGCAGATGGAGATTATGCTCGGTAATCTACTGCTTTTCCTGCAGTTCCTGGATGTCAATGTTGAATTTACTGTCGAATTTGAACCACTGAATTTGTGGAAGCGAATTTGTAAAGCGAAATAAAATGGAACGAAAATTGCCTGTTGAATATTATAGGTTGTATTTTAAACAGTTTGAATATTTTGGAAGTGAAATATGCAGGTGAATATGGATTATTGAATTTTTAATAATGAAAATGTGTTTGAAATGTTTTGAATTGAAATATTCACAGCTTAAATATTCAACCATGTCAAATTTGAGCCAAAAAAAAAAAATGCAAGTCCTACAAATACAATGCATTAAAATGCAAGCATGGTTAATGCAATGCATATTTTTTTCAAGTAGTGCAATTCAACAGGCTTTTTATTTCAAAAACATTTGGCATTATTTTACTTCCATATTTAACGTCCTTGCATTATTCAGCCTGAGGGTGTCGGTCTAATGTTGATTGACAAACGTACACACAACACACCCATAGAACGCTATCTTAGAATTGCCTTAATGTAGGATTTATTGCCTCAGAATGTTGTTTTAGAATGTAACTTGTGCAACAAGTTGTGAGTTCTATTCTCAGGAAAAAAAAAATCAAACACAACAGAACAGAACAATATAAAGGCTATAGATAGGAAAAACAGACATGCCAACTACCTGATGCAGACTAATATACACAGCTTAAGCGGATTGATATCGTTTTGGTTTGGAGCAAGGTTTACATTAGATAAACTGCCCCAATGGCTCTCAATTATAGTGCACTACAGTTTCATTTTTCCCCAGTTTTACATTGGAAAATTGGGCTCTGCCACACCTGCCATTGCAGCCTGCCTACATTTATTTATGAACAGCAATTGACCCTACACTATGCTTCGCTCCCTTGGATTATTACAAGATTTTTTAAGAACATCCCATAGGACTGAATAACAGTGTTATGCAGTACAAAGACAAAATAATGAATGGATAATATTGATGGAATGAAGCAACAAAACGAAAAGTCTTCTTATGTTTGTTTTTTTATATTACACAGTAACACAATTAAACATAATTTAGGCTTATCACTCGTGTTTAGGATGTTTTATCTCATGATTAGCATATATTCCATAAAATATTAATAGATAAATTCAGGCATAGGAGAACATCACTGAAATACTGATTCACAAACTTCAGTCTGTGAAAAGCACCACAAATCTTCATATTCAATCACTCACTGCACTATATCTGACTCATCATAAGTGACACCGAAGAACATACCTCAGTATGACACTATCTGCATGATCTATTTCTCAAGAAAACATGCCAGGAAATGTGTCAACATTTAACAATAGGAGTAATGACACAAATCTACGGTAAGAAAGTAATATTCAACTCAAGGAGGGACAGTGTTAAAAAATCCTTCGATTTGTAGACTGAACTGATAAAGATGTACAATACCTACCCTTTAAAGTAAGATAATTACCTGGCTGAATTACACATGCATATCTGAATCTATCACAGCACCATATGGCAGCACCAACTGCTATTCAAACGGTCTGTTTTGAGTTTTACTTTCATTTTCACCTAGAATATATATATATATAAATATGGCTGTAAGACAGCAAACCATTCATGTTCAATATATATATATATATATATATATATATATATATATATATATTAAACATTAACAATTCTAATGCTTGACATGGAGGCAAAGAACCACCTGACATGAAGCACAGCTAGCAGTGGACCATCCCGCTTTTACCATGGTCATTTGCCAGCATTGACAAGATAAAGCTGTTATTGATGTTTGAGGCAATATTTGGCCTCAAGGGTAAAAATGACGGTTCCTTTCGTTGGTTAAGATTCGTTGGATCTAGCATTCTGACAGCTTTAAATCAGTAGTAGTGGGAAGTTCAGATCATTTTACTGACTCGGATCTTTGAAAAAATAACTTATCTTTTTTTCGAGTCATTTCGTTAATTTCAGCAGAATGTATTTAAAATGTTACATGTTAATAGCCAAATTCCCCAAACACATTAAATGTTGATCGCATTTATAATAAGAAAAGGCCAGATTATGAGAAACAGAAACGATTAATTCATTTCTCTGGGTCTTAAGGCTATGCAGTCTGTTAGTTTACCTCACCTCCCGATCTGAGTCGTTCGTTTATCCCGTGACATCCTCATAAACTGAGCTTTGCATGTGATGTCCCTGATCCTTTAAATCCGTTACAGTTACATTAATTTGAATTAATGATTTTTAGTATTTATTTGAATTAATGAATTATCTGCATCCTCTCTCTTTCTACTAACAATGAAGTTGTGAGTTTATTTACTTCAAAACCAGGGATGTTTTGATATCCAGAGAAATATAATGTAGCGATTCAGAAGCGGAGCTAAAAGTTTCTGTGCTCCTGGAAGTTTATTAAGTATGAAGTAAAATAACTTATGACAAGAGATCCTAGAGACATTCGATTTAACTCGTACTCCTGTATACATCAAGCTTGACTTGGACTTCAGATTAAAGACCCGTGAACATCTCTGGAAAGCTTTCAGGTTAGAAAAGGTTATGTTACTTTGATAAGTGAGGAAAGACAGTCACATAAAAGAGAGTGGCACATTGAACATGAATGGTTTGCTGTCTTACAGCCATATTTACAGGAAGTGACAAACAAATGTCTTATTATAGTAAACAAGATGTGAAAGATGGCAGCAAATATTGCATTTCTTTCTAAATACGCTTTCAGTAAGTTTGAAAGACACAAACCACTCACCATATTCAAAGCACTGATACTCAGTACCAACTGAAGTAATTTTGTATCCTAGCAACCTGTCTGTTAGTGAACAATAACGCTGAAACAGTTAGCGCCGTTTGCACCATCAAAAGAGAGACTTTAACGAAGGCACAGATGGGTCAAATAAACCTAAATGTCTTTTCAGATTTCAGTTTCAACAAATTCACTTCTTCAGTCTGTCCTCAAGGCCATCACACAAGTCCACATAAAATGTTTTTCCTCAGGGGGTCAACAGCGTGACCCAATATATTCTGAATGAATCACTTTAATGAACTTGGCAGATGAGCCACAAGTCAGTACAGGGGAATTTTAGAGGAATTCTTTGTCAAGGTTTGTGGCTAATATTTTGTTTTCCTTGTAATGTCACTGATGCTTGCCTACAGAACAACCACTGGCTCTGCTCTCTTTTAACTCATCCAGAAACTCGCGCTCTGCAAGCGAACGTCGTCTTGTGGTGCCATGTCAAAGATGCACAAAATCTCTTTCTCAGACCTTTACCATGACTGTTCCCTGCTGGTGGAATGACCTACCCAACTCAACCAGAGCTGCTGAGTCCATAGCCATTATCAAGAAACAGTTGAAGACGCATCTCTTTCGGCGGGACTTGTTCCAGTAATACTAACACTTTCTCTTCCTTTCTAAAAAACAAACAAAAAAAAACTTTATGGGTTATGCATTAGATTAAACTGAGAAAGGCTATAGCACTTACATTTTGTTGTCCTACTGTTAGTTTAACTGCTTCAATTGTTCTCATTTGTAAGTCGCTTAGGAGCGTCTGCTAAATGATTAAATGTAAATGTACATCTAAAAAACATAATGGCTTAGATTAGATGATCGAACTGTCATCAAATAAGGCCACGTTCACAGCAGCAAAATTGTCAGTCCTGTATTTGAGTCCTCAATACAGTTACGTTTACGCACCGTTCAGTTATTTATTGGAGCGACAACCGCATTCTATAACAGACCTCACACACGAAAAGTTTCAGGACTCACAACCGTGTTCTTGGAAAATGCGCAACAACTAGTTGTCTGTTGCGTCATACAGTGAGAGAGACCCCCTACTGCATAAATATGTGTCTACCATGTTTTCTGTCATCTGTCTGTCATCTGAAGGTTTTAGATCTAGTCGCAGTCCAGTTTTCCATCGGAATTGCTCCCGTCAGTTTTGTGTTCTACACGCAACTCAAATGCTCTGCTCTCCACCCAGATATAAAAGCTGCTGTAAGTTAGTGAAGATTTGACTGACGGACTTGATTGGACTCTTGTTGAGTCAAAAGTGGTACGTGAAAGTGGTAACACCTATTGGTAACAACCCATTAAAATATGAATTATTAAATACTTAAGACTGCATTTACTTGAACAAAAACACAGTTTTTTAAAAATAACTATTTCCTATTTTTAAATATTTTAAATTTAAATTTATTCCTGTAATGGTAAAGCTGAATTTTCAGCATCATTCCGCCAGTCTTCAGTGTCACATGATCCTTCAGAAATCATTCTAATATGCTGATTTGATGCTCAAGTATCATTTATTATCTATGTTGAAAAACTGCTTAATATTTTTTGTGGAAACCATGATAAAAAAAGAATTAAAATCAGGATTCTTTAATATTTAGAAAGTTCAAAAGAACAGCATTTATTTGAAATATAAATATTTCTGTAACATTAAAAAAATATCTTTACTGTCACTGTTGAGTGATAAGTATTAAAAACTTACTGACCCCAAACTTTTGAATGGTAGTTTACCTAACATAGGTTAAAAACAAGACTCAAAATACTAAAGCTAACATAAAACGAATAATTATTAATCCAAATTCTGTTTGGATGAGTCACATTTGAAGCTGTTGAAAAATATCCAACATATGCACCTGTGTCAACACACCACAAGAATTCTATATTAATGAAACCAGTTTGTGATGTTGCTCATCATAAACTAAAATCGTTTCCTGCTGTTGCAAACACCCCTTAGTAACAAGTTATTCCTCATTTTGACTTGTTTGGGACATGTCCCTCCTTACTGTTGCATTACATGTTCCCAAATGTAAATAAAGCAGTTCTGCCCACAGCCACACAAATAAAGCTACCTACAAATGTTATATAACAAACACAGTCTTTACCATGGTTCGATATATATACCACCAGCATATGTCCTGTCCCTTCTCAAAGTACTAGAGATGGAGAGTTACCTTAAACACACTGGGTTTGTTCTGTTCAAAAGCAGCACATCAACCCCTAATAACAGGTATATTTCGGCAGACATAATTAGGGCCCTATGATTTCTGCGATGTGGTAAACACAGATGGAATCGCTGAATCCAATCCAGTCATTAAAATGGAATTCACTGTATATCGTGGAATGTCACGGAATTTGACAAATATTTGGATGAATAAATCAAAAGTAGGGCTGTACACGTAACCAAAACGTCGGTGAATACATACACAACATGCACAGAATTTCTAGTAAATAATAATAAAACATTTTACGGGGCACTATTACTGTTAATACGTTTTATTTATTTATTTATATAACTATTCAAAAATCTAACTGATTCTTTAGGGTCTCCCGGTAGTGTCAGTGAAATGTAGTTGGGATGATGAGCCTGTTTAAACTGCCTCTCGCTAGCATGATGATATCAAGGGGTTCTTTATCTGTGCCTGGCCTGCAGAGTCTGTGTCAAACAGGCTAAATATTTATCAGGGAGAGTTTCATTCAATGTACTCATTCACTGATTCCCACAATGAAGGCGTTTCCCTCAGTAAGAGGGTGACAAAGACACACTATCCAAAAACGGTGTAACTGAAAGACGTGGCTGACATTGTTTCACCCGTTGTCCGACTGCATCCACAAAAGACTGTCTATGAGTAGACCACAGGGCATAGAGGCCTTCTGTGCACTTGACTGAGCTTCTTGGCTTACTAATGCCTTTACGTATGTCACAAGCACATACTGTAACAGGTAGACTGTTTGTCACCTCTGAAACACTGCCCTCTGTCAGCGACTCTCAGAGACCCAGACAACAGCTAATGATTCTCCCAATTAGACTCAATGAATTTTTACATCAACACCAGTCTAATTAAATATCACTTTTCATGTTGTAGGGAACAAAATGTTGACATCAATTGACTGGTACCAAGTGTGAGGTTGTATGATGATGCCTAACATTTGATAACGTTTTTTTGTTGCCATATTCCTAACAATGATATGCAAAGAGCAGGCTTCTGCTTCATTACAGCATATGTATAATATCTACCTGCTGTAACAGAAGAGCCTTTCTTTATACAATACAAAATGTTTTTCATTTAATCAACAAAAATTCAGTTTGTTATGATTAGTATATTTGGGTTTAATCATTTTATTCAGAAAGGGCACATTAAATTGATCAAGAGGGACAGTGAAGACATTTACATTTCAAATAGATTTATTTTTCAAATAGAAATCTTTCCATTCATCAAATAATCCTAAAAAAAAAAAAGCACAACATTGTTCATAATTCGAAATGTTTCTAGAGCATCAAATTACAATGATTTCTGAAGGATCATGTGACACGCTGAAAATTCAGCTTTGCCATCATTACATTTTAAAATATATTATAGATAACAATATTGTTTTCAAAAAAGAGTTAGAAAACATTAGAAAATAAAACCGTAATAATGCTTTACAATACATTACATTTACAAACTCTGACCCCAAGCCTTTTAAAGGTATGACATTACATTACTTTTACATTATAAGGGGTAACTTATAATGTAAAATAACTGCCACTGAGATGAATGGACACGCAAACAGATTTCTCAAGGTATAGCAAACCCTCTTTGGTAGATATATCCAAAAAATCTTTCCCTAACAGCAGCGTTTTTCTGTATCAAAAAAAATTCCAGGACTATCAAAGGTCCATCAAATAAAGCACTCATTTCACAGACACGCTGAATTAATCATTTAAATTCCATCAAAACTCATTAGTAATGTTCTCAAGGCCTGTGGATGGCTGTGATCCCTCTAGTTCACACAGGAAGGGCTGTCTCTTCATTCATAAATAATCAAACTGAGCAAAACAATACTCAGAGTTGTGCACTGGGAGCTGGTGGGTGCCGATTGACTCTGAGGAGGTTTCTGAGGACGTGTTGTTGATGCCCTCTCAATCATACATATGAAGAGACCAAATGTAAATGGCCGATGCACGAGTGGGATTCATGAATAAAAATCTCACTGACAAAGTTTCACAGTTACGTAAGGGAAGATCCCACAAACACCAGACACATTGTGCTTTAAATGCCAAATGCAGATGGATCATGATGGATGGGCAGTGACAATTTCATTATAAGCGAGTTTTAAATGGATAAAACGCATCATGAAATTTAACAAGTGACAATACAAAATCCACAATCTTTCTGAATAAGAGAATTTATAAGAAAAATCACAAGTAACATCCATGTAATAATACAACCGTTTCTCCCAGAGAGCTATGGGATTTAATGGAGAGCAAATGGAGACATTATGTGTAAGTTTAGACTTATTACACATTCTATTACTCTTTTCTTCTGAGAAAAAGATCCTGGTAATCTCAAACAAGTCTTATAAAAAAAGATCTCAATGTCACAAACTGTGTTCAACAATTTCAACAAGTTTAAATTTGATGACTCTAAAAATGTGGTCATGTGGTGGGACCATAAAGTAAACTTGTTTCCTTTGAATGTCTTCAATACATGACATGTGAAGTTGCACATCTTTTTCTTTATTTTCAACACATGACTTCGATTTGGCGGGCAACTGTTGCAGTGAAGTTAAAATATTTTTTTCTGATAAATAATAAAAGGTTATGCCAAACTACTTCATAATGTTTTATTTTCAAGAATTTTGTTCTTTCATTATGATATCAAGACAGTTGTATCACCCTAACTTTTGAGTTTATGCCAACAACAAAACAAAATATCTAAATGAATTTAATTCAGAAATCTTTTAGAAACATGCTCATAACAGTATATATATATATATATATATATATATTAACATACGGACAAAAATGACTCCCATACTCCCATGTATGCATTTGGTGTTTTTATCCAAAGCAACTTACATCGCATTCAAGGCACACATTTTATCGGTTCATGCATTCCCTGGGAATCAAACCCATGACTTAGCATTGAAATTCTATACTCTTATGATTTGTCAACAACAGTTTTGATTCCTCCTAGGGAGTTTTAGCAGAACCTTCTGAGACAAATTCAAACATAACTGAACAACCTCTGAGCAATAAAGTTTCCTTTGGGCCAAAAAAATAATAATACATGCACTTTTACAAAATGCAATGTGTAATGCAGGATCCGTTTCATCCATCTTTGACCTCTCAAGAAAAAAAGAAAGAAATACTCCTATTCGGTTGCCATAGTAACCATAGGATTATTCTCACTGTTGGGTATAGACTCAGATCTGCCAGAACAGTTGCAGAACTGATCATATTTGCAAACACCGCTGGGAAAGGAAAAGTTCCCTTTAAGGGTATGGCACACACTCTTCTGTTCTGAATGCTGTAAGACGAGGCAACGTGCCCTTGATGCAGTTGCAATGAAATATTTACAGCTCCTTCTATATTACACATATTTCTTGTGACAGTTGCACAGAAGGACAAGATAAATGCCATCGAGTTCAGCAGACTGGCCCTGGCATCGTCAGAGGACAACAAATGAAGCTTCGTAGTAGCATGAATGGTTAGATTAAAAGAAGAGGTTGTATTGGACAGGTGGTACTGACCAAGCCTGACAGTGGGGGTGAACAACTGCTCCAACACACACACACACACACACACTCACACAGCGTTCAGTCAGAGTGAGCCCATCAGGGCCAAAGTGCAAGACGTGGCACCTGCTGGGATCTCAGCTGCCCGTTTCCCCCGCCTGCCATGCCACCCAAGAGCATGACAAACCCCAAAGCAGTGCCACTGCGCCCTCTATGAATGCTCACGCTGCGGCCGCTCAGTGGAGATATCCCACAGTCCTCTTCTGCAAAGTTAGGCTTCCCTCAAGCCAAGGCTACAGTTGGTGTGCATCTAATGGAGAAATATTTGTGGATATAAAACGAGACATCCGATTTTAGTACTAGTTCTAAAGCATTTTATCCAAGATTTTTGTAAATAATGTAACAGAAACAGTATTAGTTTACGCACGCTAATACTAAAAACGTACAACCTCATGATCATTTTATGTATACTGGTAATTGTTACATTATCAGAACAAGTTGTGTTAGAGTTTCTGTTTGTTTTTTTTGAGTGTGAATACAGAATAAAGAAGCAGATATAATGGACAGATCTTGTTTCATTTGAGTGAAACACATTATCGAAAAATAACATTAAAATGTCGGGCAGGGACTTGGTTCTATTCAGTTGTTGATTGAATGGAGGCAGATCTGAATGCAAGCTTACAGTTGATTGTAAGAAAGAGACAGAGTTTAATAGGACTAAATGATAGGAGAAGTCCAGCATACATCAGCAGAGAGAAGTCATTTCACCAGTAGATTGAGTTATTATGATATTTTTATAAAACATTACAAGGTCAAATATATCGTTCACGATAAGATTAATAATGTGCATTTATGAAATGGACTTTAAATCTTAATTCATACAAATCTATAGCAGGAAATGATTGTAATTTCTTTCAATCGTGTCCATTTCATACTAACCCCATCATACTGAAGACGTTTTCCTCATCGCAGAGAGACATACAGACAGACCCAGATTAATCTGAAGATTAAGTGTACGTACTGGAACAGAGTCAGAGTACAGTTTGAGATTATAGTCCCACACCTTTCATGTATTTCCTTGTCACCACATGGACAATAACCACAATAATCTGCTAAAGTAAACATACAAATGACAACAAATAAGCCAGCAAGCAAATGAGCTACAAAACCATTAACTTTCAGCCCTTGGCCACTCGAAGGACAGCATCCACTCTGAACACTGAACAAAATAAATCATTACACCTGTTTACAGGTTCAACAATGGCACAAACTCAAAACAGGCCCTCTCTTTAATAATACTTAACAAATGAAAAACATTATCATTAGCCCGCTAGTCTACAAATAAACACTTGATAAGAGCGAGTGAAGAGAGCAGCCAAAGCTGCTTCAGAGGAGATTACAGCATAAAAGCTTCTACGACAATCTTTCTCACATTTTTTATGATAAAATCCCTTTCTTTCCTCTGCCCCCTTTATAACGATAAAGGGATTAACAAACGAGGAAATTTGCGTTACAGTATTTTAACCTCAAGGGAGGCAAGGTTACAGAGGGCTTAGAAGACAACAAAGTACAGTAACAGTTCAATAACAAACAATGAATGGTAAAATAGATTTGCTGAGCTTCATGAAAGGAGCAGCACATCACATAACATCCACAATAGGGAAACCTCTTTTAAGGGAGCAACACCTGTGCATAAAGTTTATATAATATATTTTTTAGGCTTACAAGTGCCTGTTGTAAACATCTGCAAAATGAAACTCAAATACTGAGTTCACAGAGAACAAATCATTTGATATTCTATTTGAGCACATTCTTACAGACACATTTTGAAAGTGTGAAAGAAGACCAGGCAATTAATTCACAGAGAGTTTGAACATTATTAATTATGCGTTTATGAAAATAATTTATGTACTGATGCCTTAAACCTAAAAGTACCTAAAGTATTCATTCAAAACTGATATGAATATGATTTTTAGTATAACATTCGTTGCATACTATTCTTAGAAAAGAAACAATCAAGCAAGCATGAGTCATTTTAATGATCTTTTATGATTTTGCACAAGTACTCAAAATTTATTACAGGTCATTTGTTTGCGATAAAGTAACAATAAATGAAGCTGTGATGGGGGGGGGGGGGGGGAGTGTATTACTGAATCAACCTCATCTCTGAGATCCTAATGCCCCTGGGCTTTGTGACTAGTTCTCTATTGAGAGTACAACTTCATAACCCACTTTTCCAGCTTCCACTTTACAGTTCTGTTCTTAGCCTTCATCATCTTCAACTCATGAGCAAATGGAGAAAAATAATTTGAACCGGGTGGATCATTTTTAGCCATCCAGATATAGCCATGAAATCTACAGTCTATTCTTTTACAGACATTCTGAGATAAATGTGAGATAACGAAATATTTAAACTGAAACCAGATAAGCAGAGTTATTGGGAATTAAAGAACAGGGGGTAACAAGTTTTCAATTAAACTGCCTTTCAAGCCAATGAAATCATGATCAACAGATTAAAAATACTTACAGAACAAATTATTTGATAGTAAGAACTATAATCATGGAAAACTTACAGAGCATCAGTATAATAAAGTAACAATTTCACTCAATTTAAAAACCATTAACAACTAAATAAAATGCATTATTATTTTTTATTTAACCATATTTTCTATAATCAATTTGTGTCTGTTAAATAATACACTAGAATTTAAATATGAATGTTTGTACTGCAAGATTTACACTCATTTGGCTCATTCAACAACCATTTTATCAGATTAATAAAAAATAATAATAATTCCTAACAAACTAGATAATTAAAATATCAGACTTGCCACCACACAAGCACAGCATCAAGATATGGCAAATGAAAATAGGAAATATGTCTAAACCTTCCCTGGTGGTTGAGAAACCAGATTGTTTAATAAATTCACAAAAACAGACACTAAAATAACAAGGGCATGAATTAAAGATTTCTGGTTAATTACTGTTGTCGATCTAGCAACTAATTGCACAGCCATAAAACAAGCTATTAATTCATATTTAAACTGTGAGCGCATTGATGGGAATTTAAATATTTTGGACACATTTCAGACCATTTTAAAACATTATCAATGCACTGTAAAATGTGTCATTTAAAACAGAATTCAAATGGAACATTTGAACTTTTTACAGCATTTAATGTTATCTGTTGCATACATGGAGCCCTGCTCTTCCCTATATCTTCTCATGCTTCCACTCCTTTACTGCAAATACACAGGACTCCAAAATAAAACATCACAGGAAAGGAGCACAGGCTGCTCAGAAAAGCCACAAATTTAACAATCCAAAAGTAACATACATCAATGGAAAGCACAGCTGCTATTCCAAAAGATTTTGTAAACCAATAAAACCACTGCAACAGATCTTTCACAAACACACAGAAAAAATTACTGGAACATTTCTGATCTAAATAGATATCCAAAACCAATTACAAAAATATAATTTTAAATAATTCTCTCTGACAAATTCTCATTCTGATTATTCATGTTAGACCATTGTACAAACTGAGAAAATGAACTGATAATTCTCACAAATCTATTTGGTTAGATTGAATTATTAAAATGATATATAGCCTAATGTTTAGAACTGCTTTTAAGACAGCTGACTCAACATTCAGGTAAAAAGATGGTCTGACTTGTTTTACAGCCTCATTCGTGAAAAAATAAAAAAGCAATTGGCCACTGAAAACAGTGGATCACTGGTATACAATCAAACAATAGTTAGTAACTTACAGATCAATATGGCAAAAACAACTCACTTAAAATTTAATTTGTCTATATCCATTTCACAATATGCTACATGATAATATTTTAACATTGTTGTACATGCTAAATTGAATTGCACATACATAAAACAGATATAATTTAACTACTTAAAATATTTCACAAAGAATTCAACCCTGTAAAAAGCATGTTTACTTTTAATTATTTCTGTAGATTGTAAAGTCTGTTCAGCAAATGCAATATCATAATAAACAAATCCTATTAAAATATTCCCTTATTTAGGCTAATTTAGTCTCTTTGATTTAGTTTTATCATTTTAGTCAAATCTTCCAGAAAAAAAGCATCAACATTAAAAACAATTGCCAAACAACAAAACTAGTATAATTATTAAGCCAACAATTCTGTAAACAAGTCAGGGTATGAAAAATCTGAATAATAAATGAATAATGATGTTTATGTAAAATATTGCCTCATACTCCAAAATACCACTTTCTTTATGCCTAATACTGTGAAAAATTCCACTGACACATATATTTACTTTTAACAAGTAGGCTATAAGGTATTTAATCAGAATTTGAATATAAAAATGATAACAACATCTGTGTTAATAAGCACACATTTAACTGCATTTTTCGATTTTTCAGTGAAATATTGATATCACACATCTCAATATTACACTGTATCCAAGTTAATACAAATAGTCCCAACAGCAACAACAAACATGAGCTGCTCCACTGAAAAACGTGCGTAATGTAGGCTATTTATTAGCATTACTCAATACATACGAACTAAAATGAACACTGACTTACATAATAACTGAAATAACGTTACCTACACTGGGCATTGGCGACTAATAAACCATACCTAACATATAAAACGCATATGCGCCTTGTGTGTGAGGGTTATATCCCAACATAAATATGTCCAGACATCGCTCATGTAACTTGAGCCGCTCCAGTTATAGCTTCAGATTACGCCACGGATTCTAGAAGCACTCTAGAACTGCGTGAAACGTTCCAAAACGAGCTTCACACACACATACACACACACACATTCTGCTCGTGCATGCTGCTCGCTTTCAGTCATGTTAGGTTGAGTCTAGCAGCAGCATGGCCGACTCTTCCAAATCAAAGACTGGCCATCTTGACTGCGCACTTTATGCAACACACACCCCGAGTTTACATGCGACCCTATGAGAGGCCAGATACCAGTATGATTGTGGTTTACGAAATAACTCACACCTTTAAAGCAATACTTCTTTTTCGATTTAAACGTTGTGTTTGACGACTTGTCTGACGAAAAAAACGCTACAACAAGCGTGCATTTGATGTAAACTAAATCTGTAAGCTACATGTAATTTTACGTAAACCCTTAAATCTCAACGTTGTGGGCTGTTCTCTAGCCATTTCTATGCCGCCCTCCCGTGGAACACACGCAGGGCCTATAGGGGAAATCACGTGGGAAAGGCCTAAACACGCGCCATGAGGTCATGCACAATGATCTTGCTCTAGTACAATTCAAGCATCAGAAAAAAGGGCGTAATTTCTGATTTCAGTTATGTGTTGGTTTTAACTTCAATGCCATGTTTGCATTCACACCCTGGATCTATTGCACATAGCCTAGAACAGTGTGTTTAAGCTTTTTGTGAGGGGAAAAATGATAGCAAAGAAACACCACCCAATATCAATATTACTTTTATGCCTGACATACATTCAGAGAGTGCTTTACAGTTAAAGAACTTAAAGACAGCATATTTTGAGTCAAGTGTGATAGTCACAGCTCGTGCTTTAATGAAATGCAAACTAATCACGAGCTCATTAAGCCTGCCAAGAAATGCATTAATTAATATAAACAGGCAAGAAAAAAAGAGAAGTAAATTACTTGAGAACATATAGCCTAGCCTACAAAAAGCATCTCAAAATAAATTTCAATTTCGCCCTACACATCACAGCTTCACCACCAACTTCCAAATACAGCAGACTTCATGCTTTGCATTGCAAAAATATATAAATAACGTCAAATTATTACCTTAGTTTTTTAGGAACTGAGTAGTCGACCTCGATCACTTTCCCATGTAATTCAACTTTCCCTGCGAGCAAAAAAAAAAAAAAAAAGAACAAATGATCACAATTACAATCCTCCAGTGCATTATCGACACAGCTGATATATTTCAGATTTTTTATTTTAACTGTAAAACAAACAACCGTGAGTGAAACGTAAATACGTGGGATAGGCTACAATCACACGTGTAAGTGCTTATAAATGTACGTCGGCGACGTAAGTGAGTTTTATCATGTTTACATGTAAGGTGTAATATCTTAGCCACAATTCCTATTATACCTGATGATATTAATGCGAAATGCTTGATGAGCCGATGCGATAAAGAATGGGCAGCCATGCTTTCCACTCCCACTAACCACACAAGCAAAGGAGAGTTTGAAGAATGGGAGGTTTAAGGATAAGACTCTTCAGCCTAAATTTGTCCTGTTTCTTCAAGTAGGTTTGGATGTGTACTTTTCTGTTGCATTCACGAAGACTCGCGAGCGTGCAAAGAGAATATAGAGGTGTTGTGCTGTGCATCTGTTAGTGGCCTGGCGCAGCACAAAAATTGGCATCTCACCTCCGTCCCCCCAGCTACCTGTTTATTAGCACTTTCCTCCAGACCCCCATCACCCACCTTCAAGACACCTCGTAAAAACATACCTGGACACCATAGGAACATGCATGTGACGCCTTCTCCTCGCTCAGTTCGCTCGCTTCTTTTCAATAAAATCAAGACAAAAAATAACTGAAAAATAATTATGCCTACCACCCGAGCATCAGACCCATCCGATACATTCCTATGGGCCGATGGCTGAGAAATAGCCCGCGTTTAGTACCCCGGCTTGTTGAAACGAGCGTGCATTTTGAAGAATTATATCAAATCCAACTTGTATCGCGTATTGGAAGCGCGCGCGAGTGTGATTGAGCTCGCGGGCGTTCATTCGCGCACTGGTCCGCTCGCGTGAAGAACTGGAGCGGCGCGCGGCTGATGCGCGAGCGATACTTTTTCTTTTCTCTTCCAAGAAAGTATTTTACGGTGTCAGTTCTAGATATATATACCCGTGACTTTCCGCGATGTGAAAAACGCACTTACCGGACAGAGTCTCGATGGCTTTAATCGCCCAGTTCTGGTCGGGGAAATCCACGAAGGCATAGCCGGATTTGAGCAGGACCTGATCGGTCACGGGAAGCTTCCTCTCGCCGAAGAGCTGCTTCAGGTCCTCCACGGTCACCGAAGGACTCAGATTCCCCACATAGAGTTTGTTCATGGTCTATACGAAAATATGAACGTCCAAATATATCGGCGTGTGCGCGCGTGCAATTGATTGCTCGAACTAAGGAAAACAAGGATAAAATAAAATAGAAAAAAATAAATAAAATAAATGTGCTGAAAATCAGCAGTCACCCCCCAGATGCAGCCGGACCCCCCTGCTTCATATACACAACTATGTTCCTGCTCAAACTATTTTACTGGGATTGAAAAAAAAAAAAGTGTCGTTGCGACGTTACTCTGTTGGCAACAAGCGCCGCCTCTAAATAAAACCGCTCTTAAATATCACAAAATTACTTTTGAGGTGTTTATGGACTTTCTAATGTTCAGTTTCCCAGCATAAATCATTGGAGAAGGCATAATGATGAGACTCAATGAGCATCACAGGAGGGTTTACTTAATGTAAATCCACTTACAGAAAGAGAATGTCTGTTCAAGTCAGTAGTGACAAGTAATATACAGCCCTTAAGCTTGTGTTAATAAACGGATGTAGCCTACGTCTATTTGAATCATTCTCAGCGGCTGCGTTCATTTACAGTCGAGATTGACAGCTTGATTGACATCTTTAGGGTGTTGTGGATTGGGCGTTTCCTGGGTCCCTTGAGAGAATAACTCGTTTGTTTTATATTGCTTTACACTTTTCGAGTTTGATTCTAAATGTCATCTACGATTAATAATTAGGGCTGTAAAACCGTGAGCACAGACTCCAAAGAGAATATCAGCTGGGAAATGGGAACGCCCACGTCAATGGAAACGAAAAAGGAATGTGAAGAAACCTTATGGAATTATGTTTTAGGGGGAGCATGCTCGTTATGAAGGCATTGATTCCACTTGTGTAGACTATGGTAAAAACTTATCAGAAAATATTCTAATATGAGCAAAAATATTTTCATTATGCCATACCCGTGTGTGTGTGTGTGTATTTATACACACAGACCCAAAGATAACCACTTAAAATGCAATATCTAGATTTCATTCATTAAAAGTGTTGAAAATCAATCTGGCAATGGCATTTGGACTTCAACCTTTGAATTGTTGTTAGCCCTGTATATTTTCGCTGATTTCTGTATTTCTATACATCAGCGATCAGTGTTTCATACAGCACTTATCAGATCTCCAAATCAGACCCTGCAACAATATCCCGGTAATTGTATCCAAATGCAGCAGTTCCATATAGCAAGTGTCTTAGAACAGCTTTATCTTTACTAATACTGTAGCATAATCTATAACCAAATTGACAACAGTTACTGTTAGTATGTTAGTGACACTGATTCCAGATCTTCAGAAAGACAGGTACCGTAAAGGAAGGTAATTCCAGATTGGTCAGCTGATGCAGACACTCACACCGTGTCCAAATTAATGCTAAATCCATGAGTACTCCAAACTAAAATTTTTACACATGCTGGATAAGTGTTTCAGTTGATACTATTATTAACAATATATTCTCTGAGGTAACTAGACTTAAATTGGAACAGAGCGCTCATGTTCTAGCGTTCCTATTCAATAAACCTATTAATTTCTGAACAGTTTAAGGCAAATGCCTCAGGAGGATGTGTGTATGAATTACATAAATATGCTGTCCATAACTCCGCAATGAAATCACCTCCCTTTTCTGATTCTTAACTCCAAGACAATGGCTTGGAGCTTTTCTCAAGAATTTAAATTCAATCCTTTAGGTATAAAATCACATATTTCATGTTTTGAATAATTCAAGCATAAACTCACACCAGGTGGGAGGTATTAAGCATTTTATTGCAAGACCACCGCTAAAATGCATAAAAACAAGGAGGTGTGAGCCAGACACTATCATATTATAAAATAAACATAAATTCTGCATCAGATCAGAAAAAAAAAAAAAAAACAACACTGCAAAAATATTCATCCAACTACTGAAACGTCCAGACCGGTTAAAGACATGAAACCTTTAGGCAAGAAATCGAAGGGATTGAGTTTAAAGTACATCCAAACTCATGCCACCAGAAATAAACATCTACGTCATCAACAATGTCACTGTCATCATAGTCTTCAGGAAGGGTGAAAAGAATTGAACTTCACTTCAGTAATGACCTGTAAAAACAAATATAAAGGAATTGTTTGCTTTCACATGCGTCACTAATCACTAGAGCACTTACACTGCTTTGAGATTAAACACTTTATAACTATAAATCCAGGTAGACAATACAAAGGACTTTCATTCAAGTTTATAGTGTTTGGCTTTGTGCAGTACTTACGAGGAGAGTAGGAACGAGAGCGTGATCGTGACCTGTATGGTCCTCCTCGGCTGTAGTAGGGAGAAGGGGATCTTCTCCTGTGAACAGAAAGCTGGGATTTAATGAAAACACCAACATTTACAGCTCATAAAGAGGTGACAATCAATGTAGCATACTGAACCATTAAAAAAAATAAAAAAATAATCTGAGCTACTGGGCCAGCAGAGAGGAAATCTCAGTGTTGTACCATGAAGAATGGTCGTTACAAACACATCACACAGATAGCTGAAATGTAGGGGATCACCTGTATGACCTGTTGTTGTTGTTGTTGTTGTAGTAGTCACGGTCATCATAACGATCATATCCACGCTCGTAGCCTCGATCATAGGAATCACGGCGACGACTTACACTCGGGCCTCCGCCACTGCACATGAGGAAAAAAATATATTTGGTCTCAACTTTGATAAAAAAAAAATTACCACGAGAGAGAGAGAGAGATCAATTGATATTCACAACGATCAGTGTTCATCATCTGTTCTACAACATTCAGATGAATTATTTGATTTCCTCATTGATATTATAAGAGTGAGATTAAACGGACAGTAAGGAATCAGAATCACAGAACTGAAATCAGACTCACTATGTTGGTCTGCCCATATATATTCCAGGAGTAGGTGTGTGAGGCCTCTTTGTAATCGAGTAATCGACTCGAATTCTGCGGCCGTCTAGTTCCATGCCATTTGCACGCTCTTTAGCCTAGAACCAAAACAGACCAGAATAACCCATACTTCATTCAATATTCCTTCTGCTTAAGGCCATTAATCCCATGTGTCTTTATTGCTGGCCATAAAATAGCTGGGGGAAACAGTACATTATGTACTGTACTTCAATAAAATAAACTGCATAATGCAACTTCACTACTGACAAACCACAGTATTGTCAAATATGCAGCATACTAGAATCAATACACATGAGATTACAAATAACTTAACCTTCTGAATCAAACAATTAAAAAAAAAAATTTAAAAAAAGTAAATTTGCACTTTCAGTAAAAGTGGAAATTCAAAACAGCCTTTCACTAAGTAAATCCAAACAATCCATTCAACTGAAGAATTCACCTCTTTTGAATCTTCTCTGTTCTCAAAGTAGACGAAAGCAAAGCCCCTGGAGCGCCGAGACTGTTGGTCATACACGATGGAGACATCACTCAGAGGGCCATACTTGGAGAAGACCTCCCTCAGGTCTCTCTCTGTGGTGTACAGACTCAGCCCAAACACTCCCAGGCAGCAGTTTGGGTCTGGGTTTGCCTAAAGGTAAAGAAAACATTACAGATTAGAAGAAAGCAGTACAAAAAAACGTCATGCAAAAAAAAAAAGAGGAATGGCACGTATGGAACTGACTCTTTGTCTCACCCGGTCACCAACATGTCGTCTACGGTTGGACATGGGAGAGTGACTGTGACTACTGCGGCGGCGTTGGTATTCACTGCTGTATGAACGGCTGCGTGAACGTCTCCGGCGAGAATGGGAGCGTGAACGGGAACGACTGTAATGTCTGCGAGAGCTCCGATGGGAACGAGACCTGCGTAAGGATGGAGTTAAGTGAAAAAGAGCAACAGACATGCAGTCTATCAAGTTACCAACTGATAAGTCCTGTCTTAAACTCCTTAGACAGACCAGAACCTACAGCTTCAATTTCATTATATATCAAGTTACTACCAACACATGTCAAATGATCAACAACAGCATAGTGCTTAAAATCAGTCCAGGGTGAGGGAATTCATTTTTTTTTAATCTGGCCCAAACATAGTTTCAACTTGTAACTGGAAAACAGCAGGTGTGACATTGTACTGTGAATTCCAGTTGCAAATGAGTCACATGCAATTTTCAAAAGCAACATTTTTCAAAATCAAAAGCAACAATACTACATCCTCATCACAAAAAACTTTGGCAAAGAAATCCATTTACATTAATGTAAAATAAATAATTGCTTTTATGAATAATTTTGAACCCTCTAGTGCTACTCATTCACGAGTCACACTCGTAATCCTTCCAGTCAAAGTGGCCAACCACCTCAAATGTAACTTTTTTTTCAGTGAAAACAATTTAATATATTTTTGAAACACGGGCATCTAAAGCCAGCCACCATATCACCCTGTGGCCCAAGACTGGTGTCCCACTGAAGCTAAGCAGGGCTGAGCCTGGTTAGTACCTGGATGGGAGACCTCCTGAGAAAACCAGGTTGCTGTAGGAAGGGGTGTTAGAGAGGCCAGCAGGCGACGCTCACCCTGTGGTCTGAGTGGGTCCTAACGCCTCAGTGTAGTGACGGGGACACTAAACGGTCAAAAAGCACTGACCTTCGGATGACACGTTAAACCGAGGGGTCCTGACTCTCTGTGGTCATTTAAAAAAAAAAAAATCCCAAATTTGCCCAGTGGCCTCCCTCCATCATGGCCTCCTAATCATCCCTATATACTCATTGACTTCATAACTCGGTCTCCTCTTCACCAGTAAGCTGGTGTGTGGTGGGCGTTCTGGCGCAATATGACTCAAATGTACTATTTCACCGGTCTGTCAACCAATCCGGTAACTTTGTTACCAATAGGAAAAAAATAAATAAAAATTCAGTGTTATCATCCTTTTCATGATCGATATTCACGGTCATATCCAAGTTCTCGTGCACATCCCTAAGTAACATTTATAGAATTATGGATCAAATGGATCATAATTATTGTAACATTACAAATAGTCTATAGTTTTTTTTTTTTTAGCTGATTTATAGATTGTACCCACAAAAAAAAAAAAAAGATCTGCATTTAAAAAATGTTCACATTAATTTCTATGTTAGTCATTTTTGACTGCGAGGAGTAAAAGTGACTTTAAAGGGGGGGTTCACATAGCAAGTGCCACAATAGACACCAAGTGTCAAGCCATTCTGAAGTTTAAAACATTTAAGTACCGGTAATAGAAAAAATTCTGTCAAAAGTGACTGAAGCGCAGCAGAGGGCTAATAATTAATTCTGTAATTTTAAAGTACATTACTAACCCTTTTTTATATTATTATAATTATGGCATTTTTCCTTTTTATGAAGTAGGCTACTTGATAATTATGTTCATGCTTTTTTTATTGTAAAACACTGCTTTCCTTGAATGATAGATTCAAATAAAGTTTGTTCTCCCATGCAGGTTTGACCTATCAATAGAAAACAGCATACCTCAAAAGACAAGAAATACTCACCGAGTCTTGGACCTGGAGCGAGAACGAGACTTGGAGCGAGTGTGGTGGGACCCCTCTTTTGACTGAGCAGGCGAGCGATCCGGTGAGTGACTGGCCGACTTAGCAGATCCTCTAGGACTTGCGCTCCTAGAGGCCGAACGGGACTCCTAAACCAACCACATCCAAATCACGTTAAGAGCCAGAGAACATGGTCATACTAAGAATGTTAAACTAATAATTGTGTGTATATATAGAAATGAGTTTGAGACCAATCTAGACTAGGATAATATGCAGCGATGATGGCCTTTTCACCGCAGGCATATAACTAGTGTAAAAAGCAATTTACTTTAATACACTTACAATATAAGAATTTGCAGTTTGACATGTAATGCATCAAATTATGTATGAAAATAACTAGTTGTAAATCTCTCATGCTACAGGACAATAGTTATTACTGCAATACAAAATGAACAGAATATTTATGCATGCACGCATGGGACAAACATACTAAGAGTTACTTAGCGCTGCGATCTTATCCCAGATAACTTCTGATCTTAACTTCATTACACATCTTTTCTTCTTTCTTCAGTTTCAATTTCATTTCTGACTTCATTCCTCTTCCCCCATTTCTCTCACTGCCCATAAATGCTATATGGGAACTTCTTTTGCTCCGCAATATTAGCATGCACTGAAAATTCAGCTTCATATTATTCGCATTAACAACTTGACATTTGACTTCGTCCAGATTTCTCTTCTTCCAACCTTAACCTTAACAAAAAAGAAAAGGATGAAGAATGTGTAAACACTGGACATTACAACCAAGAATCCTATTGATTTATTAGTGTGGGAAAAACATTATAGATGAACTAACAGAAATGTAAAGTGAGCTTTAATTTCCATTATGACAAACAATTAGATTCTTTCAGATGCATCCTGAGCCTTATTCATGCAAAAACAAATGTACATATTTGCATTTCTTGTAATACTACAAGAACATTTACAATTACAATATACATTTCAAGCCTACTGTTAAATTAAAAATGCACGTGATTTTGAAACTAACTTGCCGTTTTTTTTTTTTTTTGCTTTAAGGCTCAGGATGACCTTCTCTCATGTATTAGCATAAAATATTACTCATACAAGTTATATCTGTTTAATTAAACATGCAATGAGAAAACAACACTTAGTAAGTACTGTAAAACATTTTGCTTACTAGAGAAAAGCGAAGACTGAAAAGCAGATAAATGCATTTCTAGTATGAAAGCACGTTGTCTGTCTGCTAGCACTGAAGATGGCTAACGTTAACTGGATAACATAACTTACTTGGATTTCGGTACAAAACCATTTTACGTGTAGCTACGTTATTTTACAGAGTTGTTTTAGAAATGTTAGGGAGTAAAGGCATCGAGTCATTGCATTTGTACATAATTAGCTTTTTAAAATAAAAGAAAAAATGAATGAAGCCTGTCTGGCTGGCTAACATACAATATGGAGGCCATTTCTAGAAGAAACATGGCGCGTGCAAAAAGAGAAAACGCTAAAAACACTACATACCCGCTTCACGAATTCCTTCTCGGCGTCACTCATTGTTGTTTAATATATATTACGCTGCAATTGTAAAACTATGTGAGAAATTGCAGATAACACATACAAACAGAGCGCTCAAACAGACACAAAAATCGGACCTCTGTTAATGAATGCCTGTCTCGGTCGTAGTCGTAGAGGCTTTATTTAGAAACTAGCGTTTCCACTCCCAACCAACATCCGCAAGAGGGCGTCAAAAATACTACTCACAGATAAATGCTTTTTGGCAAAGCATGTACACTATTTATTCGTTTATAGTAGACATACACAAACATACTTTTCTAAATTAATTTTGAATACATAGCAATTTAGTTGGTAACCAAAACACGGAGTGGCTGTTTTTATTACAGAAATATTCTTTACTAGGCTACTCAATAAGCAACGAGCTGATTGGTCGATAAATAATGGCGGTTATCTTCTAATAAAAAAATAAAAAAAGACGGCGCTGATAGTGATTCTTCCATTCTTCCCAAGTTCACTACACTCGAAAATATATGAATGGGAAATACTGCCGCATAGCAAAGAGTTTAAATTGTATGTCTGCGATTTTCTTCACTTGACTTTGTTTTGAGATGAGATAAGTTACCCTGGCCTGAACAATTAAACACTTATTTTTCCTCGTATTTAAATGCTAGTTTTGTTGCTTTTGTATTGTTTTGTTTGAAGCCACACGTACATCATTACATTTGACAAGTAGAAGTGCGCGTATAGAAAATACAAATAATGCCTTGTAATTTGATTTCCACTGAATAATAGCGATGATGAGAATAATGTATAATTTCTTCTCTGCAACCCTAACCTTCTAACCCTGCATGAAGAACGCAACAGCCTAGACAAAATGCATACACAGATTATGAAAACTGTACTGATTATGAAAGCACAGATTAAAAAAAAACGATTGAGCAAAAAAAAAGTCAAATTCAGGTAAACTGGGCAATTTTTTTGCAGGTAATCTCAAAAGTGATCCAATTTACCTGAATTCACTGTTTTACACCCAGTCCAGTTTTGTTGTGCAACAGAAGTTCCAGTAGATGGCGCCTATACGATACAAAATTGCATTTTTGTTTATACATAACACAATAAACAAACACATGTAGTCTATAAACTACGCCAACAACACATCACACTATGTATTATAGCACAAGACAAATTATTTTGATTTGACAATCATTTCCCCTTCAGCCTTTGCTTTAAGACAAGATGTATGGCCTGCAGTTCATAACAAACTCAAAAGGTGAAAAACTTACTAAAATTAAAATTAAAAATGTTTAATTCAACCAAAATGATGCTGTGCTGGAACAACAGTAATAATCACTAGTCACTAATATATCAATATAGCTTATGGCACAGCTGGTTTATAATTATGACAGAGAATCAAAACAAAACAGATAAAACATTGTTCATAAGATGACCAACAACACAATTAAGTTCTAAAATAAGTTATAGTTGTAATATAAAAAGAAAATAGTCTGTGTATTTGTCATTATTATTTATCTATTATAAATATTATGAAGATTTTATTTATTAATTGCATATACTTGAACATACTTCAATTTCATGTAAAGGCCTTCTAATAAAACAGTCTAAATCAGTAGCTTACAAACAGTACAGTTAAATAGTGTCTTTGATGGCAGATAAAAGCTATTTTTGCAGTCGTTCATAGTAGTTAGCTGCCTTCATGCAGAGTAATGATGCATAACCACAGGACATAATGACATTTTAATCAATAAAACATGTTGATGAACTGTGTGCAAGTAAGTGCAGGTTTGTGTCTTCAGAAATATGTTATTTTGCATGTTGGGAACATCTTGTTGTGCTGTTGTCTTTCAGGAGGTCAGTGGACTGATTTGAGTGTTAGTGTAAGATTCATCCTTCAGCGGGTTTCAAGGCAAGTGGATTTCGATTTTGGATACAAGTTTTGTATGACTTTTATACTGAAGAATATCTCATTTTAGGGGTTCATTTGTTTTCCAGTTAATGAGTTGAGTTATCGTTTCGGTCAACTAGTCCCATATACTGTCCATATGCCCAGTGTCACTATAGGGTCCTTAATTTAAGGACTTTAGAGAGAGCAGCTCTAGCACTGGAGTAGATGAGGTAGGAGCCATCGGTTGTGTTAAAAAATTCCCAGTCTCTGCAGCCATTGGTGCGGAGTCTGTGCACAGGGACAAAGCCCTCATAACCCTGCCACCTGCAAAATACACATTTATGAAGTTATTAACACATTTTCAAGAATGCATTGCATTGTCAGATCATCAATTCACTCTTATGAAGATTCTTTTTTTCCATGTAATATTGCAGTATTTACTACTTATCCTAGTATCGTCTCCTCTCTGATGACGTATACTGGCGCTAAGGCGAGTCAACCTGTCACTCACGTGACATCACAGCAGTAGCAAACCACAACCATCCAATCAATTCCCGATGGACAAAATCAAGCCCCGCCCCACATTTGTTCTTGTTCGATAACCCATTTCACTTTATGTTAGATTCACACGGGTCGTCCGGGTCAACATTTGACAGCTTTGTGCTGATGCAACCGTCAAAATGTGACAATACCCAGTCACATTACACTCAGATGTTGCATGAACGCAATTGGCTAGTGTCTACCATAGGGTATTTGCATAAGGCGATCTGATTGGCTAATGCCTGCGTTGGCGCTTTAAAAGTTGAAAATTTTTCAACTTCTGCTGCAAGCATTGCCAGTGACGCGACGCAACGGAGCCCACAATTTAGTTAATTCAAAGTAAATGAGAAGCATTAACGCCTGATGTACTGTGATGTCATACACCGATCGGTCTGTTGAACAAACCTTTTGATATATGCCACAATAGGAAAGAAAAGACTATCGCAACTTCCCTAGTTTTTGCTCACCCTCAAAAAGGGAAAATTTGAACATGCTATTGTAGGGCTGAGAAAATATGGGGAGACCTCTTTACTGCCCTAGTACTTCAATAAGCCTTTTAAAGGTACGTATGAATTAAACGTGGCACAATGGCCTTCATCATCACAGTATGCTAATGCCTATCTAGTGCAAGGACTGTTGGGACACTCCAGGCACAGGATGGAGTCATTTGCACCTCAATGACACGTCTGTACCATTTGCTTCACAGGACATATGTTTTAACTACATACTGTTTATTTACTAGTGTGTTCTAATATGTAACTATGCCATGTTTGGTCTCATCTGACAGCTTATAAACTGGTGGTGAACTTAATAGAGGTATTAAAGTATCCTAATGTACAATTTACTATTGATTAAACATGCATTGAGGAGAATATGTTAATGTTCTTCTCCCCCTCTTGATCACTACCCATTTGCCTCATCTTTTGGTTTCCTGTCGGTCGGTTTCGGTGTTGGTATTCCACTCATGTCTAACAATGCTTTGCTCAGGGTATAAGAAGGAAGGGTAACTGTTGATCTAGGAGAAAGGCTTTTTTTACGGCCTCTTCTAAGTTTTCTATACAGTATGTTGTTCCATTCTATTGTCTGTATATTTAAAAATGTAGCTTAATAAATAACTTTGCCTGCTTTAAAGGCTTTGAGAATCTTTCCTTTTATCACTGATTATGTTGAAAGCTAAAGTGATTATAACTTTCGTTATCTAAACGGTCAGGTTAAATCCTACGGTTTTCTATCAGTTCTAAGAAAGACCTTTACCTTTAGAGAATAAGAGGTTAAAGAATAACAACAACTTTAATGGAGTCAGATTCATTATATTGGAGTCAGATAAATATTTGAATTATAGACGTCATCCTTCAACTGCCTTTTGTTCCGATTACTGGTTCAAAATAGCAGCGTAAGCTTCCAGCCTTACATTATAAAAAATGATCTGTGGGGTATTTTGAGCTAAAACTTCACATACACATACATTATACTGCCCCTTTAAAGCTACATTGTGTAATTTCAGGCACACAAGTGGTAACAAACAGAATTGAAATCTGTTTAGGAAACATTTGCCTTTACATCTTTAACCATGTCTGACAGAACATTTACATTAGTTTATTCTCTGTAGAATCATCCAACTCAACCTAAGATGATATAAGAGGTTGTTTCTTTTGACATTTTTTTTATAATGAAACTATAGTACAAATTAAAGACTTTGAGAATGACATTTTGAAATAATATATGGCATATTTGAATGACTTTTAAGATATGTCTATGACTCCTGGCATCTTAATGGGGTCTGCAGACCCACAGTTGAAAACACTGGTGATCTCCTCGTGTTCCGTGGGTGAATGGAAGTGAAAATTACATGAAAGTTGTAATTTTTCTCAGCTTCATTTTATCGCTTCCCCATATTTTAAGGCAACAATAAAAACCTATTTTCTTTGCACTAAGTGTTAGATGCTGCCATTTATACTAAGCGCAAATAGTGGTAGATACTATTTGCACCTCAGTGTATTGTAGTACACTGTACAATAAAACAGCATGCAATAATAACAACATATTCAGTGCATCTAATTATATTTATTAAAAGCACACTAACGCTTACTGATAATGAAAAAGCCGACGCCACTCATCTCACCCTCCACATCATTGCTCCTGTTATCAGCGGGATGTCTTTTGTAATTTTGACTGGTTCGATCAGTCAAAGGCGGACGGAGTTACTGTAAATAGCCTTTGCCAACAAGGCGGGCTATTTTCACTTGGTGTAAATGGACCCTCCATTATTTTAATGTATACTGGATGAGAGCTGTACCTGTATATAACACTGTTAAGAGAGTATGAGGTTCCATCATAGGAGTTGGCGACCACCAGGAACTTGTCATCTCCCACAGTAAAATACTCCCAGTCCAAAGCACTGAAAGATCCAGACAACAAAGTGTCCCTTAAATAAAAATGTGACAGAAAGTAAAGAGTTTTTTTTTTTTTTTTCTTATGAAGGCCAGTTCACAATTCACCTGTTGGTTTCAATATCCTGAAACTTGATGAAGTTCTGAGATGCCATGCTGAGCTCATAGATGGTGGAGTTGATGGAGTACTGAATCTTGCCTTCTTCCGTTAGCATCTGACTGTTGGCAACAGCCAGGAACACCCTGTTTTCAATCTGGAACATCTCCCAGTCTATTGCCCCAAATGTCTGAAAGGACAATGAGAGAATTAAATGGCAAACCCCAGAATTCTTTGTAGCCATGCTAATCATGTCCCACACATACACTATACACTATCATTCAAAAGTTTGGGGGCAATAAGATTAAAAATAAATAAATAAGTCTCTTACGCTCACCAATGCTGCATTTATTTGATCAAAAACCTAGTAAAATAGTAATATACTATGAAATATTATTACAATTTAAATGTTAATCTGTTATCCTATATACTATATAAAAATGTAATTTATTTATGTGATGGCAGAGCTGAATTTTTAGCATCATTACTCCAGTCTTCAGTGTCACATGATCATTCAGAAATCATTCTAATATGCTGATTTGCTGCTCAAGAATCTTTTTTTACATTATAAATGTTTCAAACAGTTGAGTTGCATAAAGGTTTGTGAATGTGTACAGTATGTGCCCTTTTTTTTCATTGTGATCATGATCATGATGAAAGAAGATACAATAACATAATGTCACTCACTGTAATAGACTGATAAGGCTGAAACATCCCTCCCAGCCAGATATAGATTGTAGAATCAATGACTGTTGATCTTCCATTGAAAGTATTTGCGACTACGACGAAGTAATATGGGCCGATGGTGAAAAACTCCCAATCGTAAGCACCAGCGGTCGGGATTGTCTGATTGACCTCAAAAAACTGGGTAACTGGGTTCCACTTGTAGATTACACTGTCAATATTATGGTTTTTCTCCCCTTTTGACAAAAAAAACAAAAAAACATCTGTAAAATCTTAAAACAATTATTCAGTCATATAGCCCATTGTAACACAGAAATCCACATGGACTGACATGGCTCAGTTTGGATGTATTCCAACAGATGCAGGTGTATAGATGGGGTCTGTATGGTTATAAAGTGCTATGAAAGGTTACTTTTATGCTTGTGTTTCCGCTTTGATCAATGCCAGAGGCTCACATAAGAACTTCACACGAACGGATGAACACACACTCATAAGCATATAGAAATTAAATGCAGAATCAAAGTGAACCACAAACAAGGAGACCTTTTAGCCTTAAAAAGATTTCCTCTGTGGTCTTTTTGTTCAGATTGTGTGCCTCAAAGACCATAGATTTGTATGAGATTTGTATGGAATTAAATTTTAACCTTCCTTTAGAAATCGTATAAATGAACTTCCTCCCGTTATTGTTCAACAGACAAAAGCTGTGGAGTTACACAGGACAACAACAGTGCCACATGAGATGACAGACATGCATTGAGCTGTTCTGATAAACATTACCTTGCCTATGATTGGCCACGGCGAGGAAAGTTTCGTCTTGAATGCTGAAAGCCTCCCAGTCACGTGCGCTGTGGGTGTTCAGAGTCTGATAGTGAATGAATTTCAGCTTCCTTGAGCTCCATTTATATATGACCGACTGCTCCTGGTCCCCTGCATCCTTACTTCTGCAGTTAGCAACAACCAGGAATTTCTGTTACATGAAAATGGTGGTAAGAAATCATGACAGTATCTTCAGTTAGTTAAAGGGTACTGTGATGAAAAACAAAATTAAATTGTAATGAGTTTTGCGCTTCATAATTGTTGGTAGTTTCTGCATCTTCACAGGCCTTTAATTATCCAGGCTGGATTTCAAAGACAGAGGAAAAGGGCTGTGCAGATGGGAGTAGTTTAATGAATTGCCTCTACCTCAAAACTTCAGTTTAATGGTGCATTGATTTATCTTTTAATAACTGGTCACTGGTGCAATTACAAAGGCTTCCTCCCACTATTTCACTTTCAATTTAATATGAATCATATTATCTTAGACTTTCAAGAAGAAAAACATATGGTTAATTGCACTGCAGGTATGAACAGAGTCCCATACGGCTTTTCCAACTCTCGACTGTAATTATGCAGCAAGTTACGGTGAAGAGAAGCAGGAGGTGTCTGCTGTAAATTTCGGATAAAGTTAAAACAAAGTTAATTTCTGTTATTATCCACATGTGATTTCCAACATTAAAACTTGAGAGCCAGGTCTCCACCCTTTCTCCCACTTCAAAACCACATCAAAAATCACTCTAATGTGCAAAGAACAGCTGGGGATGCACCCCACTCAGAGCGAACAGACGTTCAGTACACCCCTCACTCTTTTTGATAGTGCTAGCAGCTGTTCCAATTGACAGCTCAATCAATATCACAGGTTTTCATTTATACAACAGGTAGTTCCAGCCCTCAAATGTTATCTATCAGTCCAACAGCACTAACTGTTTTTATCACTCCTCTTGTGCGTTTGTTTCAGATTACTGTCAGACTGTGTATTAGTGTTGGGGATTGGGGATGAGTGAATCATTTACTAAACCAATTAAAATACACAATGACAACCACTTAACCGACTCGTGTAAAAACACTTATTCATCCAGAACACTACAATGTTGTTTGAGGATGGTTGATTGTGCTGTGAATTCATTCGAGATTCATTCATTTTTTTTGTTGGCGGAGCAAAAATAGACAAAGTAACTGGTCCAGAAATATTTTTTTTCTAAAATGCAAGTTACTCAATATTTGCTTATTTGACTGTTGTATAAAAGCAATAACCCAGCTAAAAGGGAACATTATCAGAATGCTCTGGCAAAGTTCTTTCAAAGTTATGAACAAATATTCTTCCAGTAACATTAACAGAATGTTCATTCAAATTAATCTGCTATTTCATAATGTTCTCAAAATGTGAACACAAAAACCTTAGTTATAAATTGTTCATGTAACTTTTCGTTAAATTATTTAAATGTTACTACTTGTTTCAGAGAACATGAAAATTCAAAAGAAACATTCCTACAATGTTTGAAGAATGGTGAAATGCAATGTTCCCTTAATGTTTTTATAACAAAAAACATTAACTAACATAACTAACATTACATAACTAAATGGGAATGTTAACTAAAAGTTCTTAAAGCATATTTTTGTTAGCTGGGATCACATTCTGTTGGTAGCATAAAGTACACACACACCTTTTTGCCCACTGTGAAGTATTGCCATGCTTGTGCATCGTAGGTGCTGATGTTTTGATATCGTTCAAACTTCCCATCTGTCCATTTGTATATTCCTGAACCGAGGTTGGAATCACGGTTGGCGGTCGCAATGAAAAGCCCTACAGAAGGGATGTGGAAAACTTCGATGTCAAATGTCTCAGAACTGGTGAATAAATCCTGGTGATCCTCCACGTAATCCAGCTTCTCTTTCACTGCAGAGATGCAATGTGATAGTCAGATACCATACAGTGAAAAGTGAAAGTGACATGACTCGGATTTTATCCTCTGCATTTAACTCATCCAAGTTAGTGCACACATTAGGAGTAGTGAGTGGTGAACACACACATTGCAAACCGTGAAGCAGTGGATTCACGAGTGGATTGGGGGTTAGGTGTCTTGCTCAAGGGAACCTCAGTCATTTCCTCTATTGAGAATCGAACCCACAACCTTCTGGTACAAGTCTGACGCTCTAACCACTAAGCCATGACTGCCCCATTAAAAAAATGAAATACCTAATAATATTATAAAGACTCTGTTACAGTAGCTGTACTGCTACAAACTGCAGTTGCAAATTACTGTTATAAAATCACCTTGCAGCATAGTGAGCCACATAATGCCATCACAGAGAAACAGTCCTTTCTTCAGTGTGCTGAACCACAGCTGTCCCTCCTCAGAGTGTCCACAGGGAGGACTCACACCCGCAGTCACTCGAACCTCGGCCTCTGTGCAAAATAAACAGAGATGTTCAGTTTCAGATATTATATCATCTGAATAAATACTGTCGATGACAGATATATTACCAACGTTCACAGACGGATGGTAGGGAGCTTAGTTTACACCATGTATTGCATGTCATTTTTAGAAGAATTAGCCTATTATTTTAGTCAGTTTTCTATTATACGATTGCAATATATAACCTGTAATCAAAATGAAAAAAATGAACTGAAAAAAACCCCCCACATATATTTTATAGTTTTAATATCCAATAAATAATAGGCCTATTAAGGTGGTTGTTACACTATATGTTCCCTGTGTCTTGTCAGGGCTTTTGTTGTACTTCCCGTTTCTAGTGCCATGTATGTAGTCTTTTGTAGTCTTCCCTGTAGATTAGTCGTATTGTTCCCAGGTGTGTTTTGATAGTTTATTATCCCCTTGTGTTTCCCTTGTTTTTGTCCGTCGTTGTTTGCGTTAAGTTGTAGATGGCTGTTCCCTATGTTCCTTGGTTCTTCGTGTTCCTTGGGTTTACTGGTTCTCGTTTATGTTTGTTTAATAAAACAGATGATTCTCTAGATCTTCTTTAGATATGTTTCTCGCCTGTCATCTCTTCAGCTCCCTCAATGTATTGTGGTTGAGTAGCTACCGACATGTAGATAGATAGAAAGAAAGAAAGAAAGAAAGATAGATAGATAGATAGATAGATAGATAGATAGATAGATAGATAGATAGATAGATAGATATTCCAGCCTAAATCTGTAGACTACATTACATAAGGGTAAATAAAGCACACATGGCCTCTCATTGCCCTGTGACATGTCTCTCAACAGGCCCACAGTATGCAGTATAACAGTGATCTCTGCAGAACTACACCCTGCTTTCAAACACCAGCACTTCATCTGAGCCAGAGAGAAACTCAAAGCATAAGGCTGTCAGTCAATGTCAGCGGATCAGTAACAGACCTGTGAGATAGAGTTACTCATATCCCCATACAATCACAGACCTGTGTTTACAGCTAAAACACCCCGCATTCCTGTAGGACTTCAAGATAGTACATAGTGGACATTATAAACCAACTATACTACCTGCATCAAGATTAGCTTACATTTAGTTGTTAGTCATCTTCAAGTTACTGAGAAAAGACTTGTGGATGAATTTATGGAGATACTACCGCTTACATAGTGTGTCCCTTCTTTCTACTCAAAATGTGTCATTTTCCATCACCAGCGAAGTATATACTTTTAGTGATTAGTATGCATATCGACATGCATCTGATGGTAGTAGTGTTGATGTTTTAGCAGTCTCACCATAAGGGTGAAGGGGAAGGTCAGTGTCTGATGGTTTGATTGGCAGGTGTAAGAGAGCCTGCGGGACAGAGAGTGCAGACAGCCGGGGCTCAGATGAGGGACATATCCGTGAGGTAGCATCTGAACCAGGCAACAGAACTAGCTGCCGAATCAGACCCTGTCAATAAAAACAGTGGAATGAACCTTTTCATTTAGACTTCTAAGTATATTTCAAATCTTAATAAAATAATAAAAAGCATTGAAATGAGATGCGTACAGAAAACAAGCCGTTCCATCTCCTTCTGCTAGCAATGAAGAACGTGGAGCCGGTTGTATCGAGATTATCGATGAAGGGGCTTTCAAGCACTCTTTTTGAGACAAAACAGAATCATTTATAAGTTTATGCAACTAAATGATATATTTCAACATGCACATAAACACAGATATAATTGCCATTTTGGATCATATATCATTTAAAATGATACAACCTGACATCTACAGTATTCCCAAAGAGTCTTACAGCTCGAGGGGTCTGCCACAGTCTACTGTGAGAATTGTGTAGTGTCCCGTCACTGCCAAGACCACAGTGTGCCAACGGTTATCATCCAGTCCTACTGCCTTGAAAGTGGTGCGCTTCTTGTGTCCATGGCCCTTTTGCAGGAAGTGAAGATTGTTTTGGGAAAGTCGCAGGCCGAGGAGCAGCTCATCTGAATCTCCGTCCAGCAGTGTGAAGATGTATTCAGTCTTCTGCACATCAAAGAGTAAACTGTGATCGATATCACTATTCAGAAATTGAAAACATATTCTAAAGGAAAAAGGCTTCTGAAGAATCGTTGATGTTTTCAAACTCAAGCTAAACAATATCTTAATCTTTTTTGTTCTCACCTCAGGAGTCATTTGTGGGATTTTCAGTGTGACAACGATGGAGAACTCGGCGGGAAAGAAGTTACAATTAACGAAGAGCTGAGATGCAGGGAAACTGAACAGCTGTGGAGATCCAGAAAACTGGAATCCTCGAGAACCTCTGGACTGGACTATATGTATCACGTCTTGGGCTGTGCTGGTCCCAGGAAGCACGCGAGACAGCAAGTCCAGTTGTAACAGATCTGTAAAAGAAATTCACATAAATTCATCATAAACATGTGCATGTTTTATACTGTTTGCTTTATATGTAAGGAATTATGTACTGTCAGCTGCCATAAAATACCAAATCAATCATTAAATGGGCATGACATATTGTTTTGAGCTGATATTATTTAATCATGTGAGAAGAAAGAGTAGAGAGAGAGAGACTACGGGCAATACAACTATACAATTTGAGACAATTATTCTAAATAATGGCTTTATGGCAAATGAAGACTTCAGTAATCCTATCCTGATCAGCCCTAAAGTAAAAATTGAAAATATAAAAATCACTACGTAACATAATTTTAGTCATGAATATTGTATATTTTAATATATTGAGATTGTGAAAATGTGACTTTTATGACACTTTGATGACATCAAAATTATAATGAAACCACTCAATGAAAGAGTCACATAACAGATAAATTAAGGTAACCAAACCCCATATTGGATAGATATACTCTGCCGTTCAAAAGTTTGGGCTCACTAAATAGTTGTAAAGATTTTTTTTTAAATAATACTTTTGATCAATTTAATGAATGAATGAATGAATGAATGAGGCATTTATATAGCTCTTTCCTTGCTTGCCTTTTTAACGCATCCTTGCTGACTAAAAGTCACAGTAAACAAATTTATAATGTTACAAAAGATTTTTATTTGAAATAAATGCTTTTCTTTTGAACTGTTTATTCGTCAAAGAATCAAACATGTATCATGTTTCCACAAAAATATTAGGCAGCACAACTGTTTTCAACATTGACAATAATAAGAAATGTTTCTTGAGAAGCAAATCAGCATATTAGAATGATTTCTGAAGGATCATGTGACACTGAAGACTGGGGGGATGATGCTGAAAATCAGCTTTGCACAGGAATATTAGTGCAATAGAAATATTTGTTTTTACATTTGAATTTCTTAAATATATATTTATAGTATTAAATAGTAATTTAATACTATAAATGAAACCTAAAAAGGGCAAGTGCTCTTGTTTTGTTTAGACCCACTTCACTAAAGAGGGAAATGGTTAGAGTGAAGAACACTTATTGGATCATATTTCAAAGACTTCAGCAAAGCAAAAGACACATTTTGGAGAGCAAACAACATATCTGACATTCACATATACAGCTCAGTGTTTTCAGTGTTCTGGTAGACTACACCTGAGATTAAGTGGGCCTGTAATGCTTCTTAAGAAAACATATGTATATGACTCTCATAACTCTTAAAATTCTGCATGATGTTCCGCTTGAATCAGTTTTAGGATAAACAGGATCACACCTTTAGCCAGATTGTGCGAAAAGCTGTCAAAATGTAGTATTCTTCAGCACAGTGGGATAAAATATCATCATAATTCTATTTAAATATAAATATATCTAATAGATCTGCATCTACATGTTAGCAGACTTAGTTTGCCCAGTGGGATACTAAATCTATTCATGTTCCATTATAAGCCCCTTTATGTTCTCAAAGAGTTTATTCAAATAAAAGCATGCAAGACAGTGATGAACGGTAGTAAACAATTTCCCATTTTCACAAAGTTTCACTAACAAGTGAAGTTTTCTGAAGACATTTAATTCAAGCAACAGTTTCTACAAACAGTGAGCAGATATATACGTGGTATAGAATTGCTCCCTAATTGTCATTCTATGGAGCGTGACGTCTTTCAGATGAAACCACTGTGCAACACCAGAGGTTTTCATAGAGTGGTTTACATCAGCACCTGGCAACCACATCTAATCTGTGTCTTCTTATACACCTACATCCCCTGGAAACCGAGATATTCAGAGCGGCTTATCCTGACTGAGTAAATAAACCAAAAACAGGCTGACTTCTGACAACATGTGACAATTACAATTGATTGACATTTGTGTCTGGATTTTTCATTCTTCTGAATGATCACGAACATCTGCCTTTAATTATTTTTCCGAAATGGTTTACTGAACATGAAGCCCATAATCCAATGCCAATTCAGTAGAAAGTCTGCAGTAATTACTAAGGATAACATTACTCAAATAGTGCCTTTAACAACTAAGACAAGTTGTGACTGAGACTGGACTTTTTCCCAAATAAAATCTGATAAAAAAAGCCAATTTAAAATGATTCCCACTAATTATTTTTCCATCAAATGCTGCTAAGATATGTCTGTTTATAGCTGTAAATGTGAAATCAGCGAGTAGGTCTGACCTGTGCATGGTCTCCATGGTCCAGACTGGCAGGTGATGATCCAGATCCAGGAGAAGAGCGCACAGGCCAGCAGCAGCAGCTCCGACATCAGGCTCTCCGCTCACTCAGCTCCATTCACACACGGCCAGACTGAAACAAACCCATCCTCAAAGCCCAAAGACCATCCTTACATCCGCACGGCTCACAGAGCTTAAAACACAACAGATCAATGTTGAGGATGAGAAGATACCCAGGTGTCACGTCACTCCTAATTAAACTGGCATCTCATTTCCTCTTGTAGATGCTGCGGTCCTGTTTTAATCTTAATTATGTTAAGTTTTAATCTTAAGCGTTACAGTGAATGTATGATCAAACAAAATAAAATACAATGCACTTTTCGCACAAAATACATTTTCAAAAATCCAAACTTCTCTTGAGAGTCTATCAAAACTCCATAACTGTGAAGAACGTCCTCTTTAAACGGGTGTCCGGCTGAGGTCGCTCTGCTTTGCTGTACATGTCAGTGTGCTGTGAATGGGAGTGTAAACTCCACCTGTGAGTTATGAGCAGGGAGAGGTGTTTTACCCCGCAGACATTTAAATGAGCATAAGTCAGCTGTAGAAAGGAGGGGTTTGACGTTAAAGAGAGAGAAAGGTGGGGCGAAATGAAGCACACAGGAGAGGGAGGCTTTTTTCAGCTCTTATCTCATGTCTTAAAGGTTCATGAGGAATTCCCCACTGTTGTACATGTGTGTGTCAGGTTGCTCTTGTTCTAAACTGCATGGCTCTTTTGGATCGGTGTGATGAGCGCTACACCCCGAGGACTCTTCAATCAATCGTTTCCTCACCTGCATCTCAACCCATCAACCCATGTGACTGGCTGGAGTGGAAACATCATATACAAATGTTTACAAGAAAAAAAAAACGTAACTCTTCTAAATTGACAAATACATTTCTGGTCATCGTTAATAATGGTTGATTAATGCAATAGTGATAATTATTTTGTCAGGAATAATGTGTTATAAAGCTAATGGCTGAATAAGTAACCTACTTAGCCTACTTTGTGAGCCCGATGTTCACTACATTCGCCATGTTGTCATTATCATGTGACCTACCAGCGTCAGTTGCGTCTCTTCACTGCCATTCACAAATCCTCTCCCGTGGCCTCATGGGATAGTAAAGTGTCCATCTTACGCACACTTCAGAATCCCTGAATCCCTCAACTTAGAAGAGAAGATTGCGATTTCGGATGCAGCCACTGTCTAAATGGGACATAAATTATAATTATTAATGTTTAATGTGTCAAATCTTTTTTTTTTCTAAAATATACTCATCAGTATTAAACTAATCTAAGTAAACTAGTCTTAAATTAATTTAAAGAAATAATGTTTACCGTGCATTTCAACCTTTCAATTAATTCAAACGATTTAATTTTGACGATAAAAACGATAAAACGATCAAAGAAATTGTACATCAAAGCACTGAGGCAATAAGAACACACTCTGCTTTTCACATATTTTGTCTTCAATTTCCTTCATCAAAGCTGCTCCAGCTTATCTGAAAATCTGTGGACTCTGAAGGTGTGAAGAAAAGATTAGCCTACACTTTAAGGAAACAAGAGGAGAGCCCGTGGTTGGAATGACAAAATATTACATAAAACAAAACTGCAAAATGCCGAAGACGTTGACAAATGTTTGGTTGTGTTAAAATTGACTAAGTTTAAAGGAGAATAAAACAGAAACTAACAACATGAGGGAAAATTATCTTTCAAGTTCGACATTTATCGTTCTCTCTTCTCAAAATCCTCACTGATTTTGTGCAGCGATGCCAAAGATAATTTCAGTTAATTCCAGCATAATGGATGCAACTCTGCCATGTAAACAGATGTCAAGTAGTGTTCAGTCACAGCAGTTAAACCCTAAATTCTTCCTGACAGGACACTAAAAACATAAGAGACTATAAAAAAGCAGCAGTACTGAAGCTCATTTCTGCTTTTCTATGGAAGTAGCGGCTCTTACGTTTCTGTTTTTGTTTCATTATCAGCTTGAGGAAGAATCCTGGCGTGTTTGGGCAGGCGAATATCCGATCAGTGCATGAGAGAAATGACAGCTACTGTTTGCATGTGAAGTTCCCTTTGGAGGGAAATAACCTACAACTGTGACATCCACAATATAAAGCCATCATTTTGTTCTTATTTTACACAGATTGGACCGTTACATTTTAACTATGAGATTCCCATACCTGATTAAAATATGTCATAAGATGTGATAGAAATAGGTTTGGCATTGACACACATTCTAAAAACTGTCCTGTATAAAATAAATGTAAATGTCTCTTTTAAGCAGTCAAAAAAAACATTCCACACAAAGTTCAAGAATACCCCTCCCCAGATAACAAGGAACATTCTCAGAACTTTTGATGACGCTCTGGCAAGGTTCTCTCAAAGTTAGGAACAAACGTTCTTCCAGTAACGTTAACAGCGTTCTTTCAATGTTATCTGGTTTTTAATAATGTCTCAAAACATTAGCACAAAAACCTTATTTATACATTTATATAAAAAGAATCCTGAAACATTTTAGTTGTACGTTCATCCAATGTTTTTTTTTTTAATGTTTTTTTTTATTGTTATGCTTTTACAGCGTTTATGCAAAGAAAAATATATGGGGGAGGACTTGTGACAAGCAAACAAAAATATGTTGCCATCAAGTTATCTGAAAATAATAAAAATGGAATGTTCCTTTGCATAAAAACATTTTTCTTTTTTCTTTTTTTATGGACGTTTTAAACGTTCAGAGAACATTCAAGCATAACACGATGGGAACTTTAGCTAAATATTCAATATATTTTTGTTACCTGTTAGTCACAGGTCCACCATACATTTTTCTTTGCAGTGACAAAACTATTAAAAGCAGACATCTGTGTTTATTGTTCAGCCCGAGGGCTGTGTGAGGTCAGCTGGCTGGGATATTTCACTCTAATGCATTGTAAAGGGGCAGCTAATAGTTGGGCGGCTACATTGACACTTGCAGTAAGCCTGTAATCAGGAAGGGAAGCAGCCCCAGTCATTACTGAGGGACATGCTCCCTCAGCTCTCTGCCTCAATCACTGCATCTCACCTACTCATTAACCCTCCAACTGACCACCTGACCTCACGAGCTCCACACGCAACTACCCGAGCCTGACCCCATGACTATGATGATGTCATGAGACACAGCAGATCTAATGACAGCAGAGAAACATTTATATTCATAAGCATGATATTCTTTCTATGTACCGATAGATAGATAGATAGATAGATAGATAGATAGATAGATAGATAGATAGATAGATAGATAGATAGATAGATAGATAGATAGATAGATGACAAACGTGACAATATGTACAACAATGTACAACATGAACCAAACTTTTTTATAATTAAAAATGATAGGAAATTATTGTTCGCATGCAGATGTTGTTCAATAATCCACAAAAAGTCAAGGTTTACAGTGATTTCAGAACAGCTAAGGGGCACAAAGCGGAGGAGCAAACAAAATGGAAGTTGGATTTTTTTACAGTGAGAGACAGATTTTAGGCATTGCAATTATGTGCATAGTTATTTAACTATTATTTAAATTGAAAACACATGACATTAGACTTTACAAAAGTTTAGTTACTTCTAGTTGAACTTTTTTGGCACAAAGTGTGTCCTTTGTCTATAACATACATATTCCCATATGGTATTCAGTCTACAGATGGAGGGAAAATGTATCATATATGCAACATCTCTTTCAGTGGCTTCATTGTGTGATCAGTTCTTTTGTTATTCTGAGCTTAACTGTCATCTGATCCAAAGAGCCATGAAAAATCACAAACTATCAGCACTAGCCCAAAGCCTTAGGAGAGATAAAGATAGGTAAGTAGTGCAAAAAGTTTTACCATTTATTGCACTTTTTAGTTATTTACTTATAGCGGCTAATAAATAAAAATTCTTACACCTGTGACCTTCACACAAAATAGGTTACTTTGGCACTGAAAAATAAGGTGGATAATGTCACATCAATATCATTTTAATCACCAAAGAGCCAAATAGCAATACAAGAACCCTATACAATATAACAAAGGTGATGTAAAATGTTCATGTGCCTTGTAACCAAACTCAACACAGGCTCACGCAAGCATGAATGAGACTGAGAGCCAGCAGCCATATCACGCTCTAGCCTAAGACTGGTTGCTAAGCAGGGTTGAGCCTGATCAGTACCTGGATGGGAGACTTCCTGGGAAAACTATACTTTTTGTTGGCTAAAACCCAGAAACAGGTCATCATTTTAGCACTACCGGTTCCAATGTCAATGGGTTTTTTTTAACTGGCTTTTGGTTAAATGCCTGAAATAAGGTCTGCGTTTAAAACAAGCTCAAGATGTTTTCATGTTTTATTCTACGTCATCAGTAATACCTTCTTGTGATTTTATTAAACCTTTTACTTGGTGGTTGCTAATAGCAAGTGGCTAAATGGGAATTAAATGAATCATCATCACACAGAACAGGTAAACACCAGTCCGCTTTCACAGCCTTGTTGTGTTTATGATCGCACTCTTGCTAACTAATCTAACTCCCAACTTTCAAGGAAAATGTTTCTTAAATAAAGACTGAAAGAGAGGATGGAAGCTTGATTGTGGTTGGATGAAGTCATGCGACCGCATTGTAGTTTGCGTATAGCCTACGTTTAGCTTTTGGCTTTTGCCGATTGTATTTAGGCTTCAAAATTCATAAAAGTTGGATCATTTGTGAAGATTATCATGATGGGAAAAAAAAGCGTAAGCATCAGAGCTTATTTTCTGCAATAATCCTAAAGGCAATTGGATTTTTGTTGAGGAAACCAGGGTGAAGCTAACTTCAGGGTCGAATCACATTCTTCTACGCAAGTCAAAGATCCAAATCCATTCAGACACCTCTACGTTCCAAAGCCTCTACATACCTATAGCATGGACTGCAGTTATGCCATAGATGCTATCTGCCACTCCAGTGCCCAGGCTCTGCCCGCCTGCCTGATCTAGAGGCTGAGACCATCTGATAACTCATCCGGCTCTCTGTGTCAGAGCCAGCAGAGGAGATAATGTGCTCCACTCAGGAAATACTTTATCAGACTCACCGTTTCCCTGATCCCACGGCTCTTCACATCTCAAGGAAAGAGTAACAGTAGCAGATAACCACCAGCAGCTATGGGATGCTCTATCAAAGCCCTGAGGTGTTTTAGGCAGAACATGAATGGCATGGGGGAAATGACTGGCTGGTATAATCGCTGGAATGATACATAATAAAGTGTTGCATAATGCTGAATGAGATCTTTATAGACACCGAAGAAAACTGCTTTTCTACCGTCGGGCCGAACGGTTCTAAGAATGGTAAGGAACGGTTCCAGTTATATTTCCACTTGAGCCTGGCACGGCACATGAATGCTGGGTCCCAATTCAGAGATTGCATCCTTCGAAGGACGCATTTGAAGGTCGATTGCTTCACCGCAGAACAACGAAGGCTGTCCTAATTCAAAGGTTCCTTCAAATGCGGCCTCCAAATGCATCCCTCATTTCCCTTGAAATTAAGGAAACAACAGATGGATCCTTCTCTGCCTTGTTTACCCCAGTATTCATTTCGTGCCACAGCATATGTTAAAAAAAAAAGACTGTTTTTACCCTGTTGTGCCTATAGCTGAGCTTTAGAGACTTCTTTCGAAAGAAATTCAACAAAAGGGAGTGAACTTTAGTGTAATGTCTTTATAAAATCATTATTAATATGTAATGTTATTATAGATATCTTTTTTTTATCATAGACCTGTCTGTTTATTTATTTTTTCTACATAGTATATGCAGCAAATAAGAGCCAGTGAGACTGCACCGTTAAATAATTAAATAATTAAAAAAATATATGAAATGTGTATGCCTATACTTTAAGCTTATTCGTTCACAAGAAATTGCCACTAAAGCATTCCTTAGAATCTGTAATCGCCTTACTGTTCTCACCCCTCATCCAAGAAAATGTTTTAAAGACTTCAAAACAGAATTCATTGTTAAACTCAATAAAAACGCAGTTATTCAAGTTAGTTTCAGTCTCGCACAAAGCACATACACTGCTGTTTTCTCACACTTGTCTTGTCTCAAATGTCTTGCTGAATGCATGACACAATAGCTGAAATAAGGTCAGCGTGTTTATGTCTGTGTCCAGACTGATGGTTGTCTACCTGACACGAGAGAAACATCAGAGCGGCGGGATCCTTTAATCAGACCAACCAACCGCTCATCAGCTCACACAGCAGCATTCCCCTGTGAGATCAGACCGTGAGGTTACTCTTCAATTTACAGCAGCACCAGAGACATGGGGGACGGTGCTGGTGAGGGCTTCCTTTAGAGACCCAAACACACACGGACAGAGACAACCCTGCAATCATATCCATCTGTACAGTCAATAACGTGTGAATAGAGAAAGGTTTAAGCAACGTTCTCGAACGTTTAAGAATTCGATTTGAATCCACTGCAAGAGTTCTGTTTACGCTAGCTGATGCTTTGCACAAGCCCAGCATGTATCATTAAAGTTTTAATCTTTATAAGTGTAACAAACACCTGCACATATCAAATAACACCATCATTCAGATGAAGGGATAAAGAATGCCGTGGCATTTTCCAACATGCTCTTCAGCCCTTTAATGTGAGTCAATATCCTATTAGGCCTTGATGTGGGCTGTAAGAGGTTTGCAGCCCTTCACCTGCTACCATTGAAGACAACTTTTATCTAATGCTGTTCATCACATGGCCTTTGTCAGAAACCAGCAGACAGCACGAAGACTGAAAGACCTCAGAATATTTGAACTCTGATCTCAAATCCAAGGAATTAGATACAACAGGGACTGACCTTGTGAAATTTAAAGGGACAGTTCACCCAATAATGTATATTCTCTTATTGTTTACTTATCCTCATGTTATCCGTATATAAGTCTTTCTTCAGGTAGACACAAATAAAAAAATTAGGAAAATAATCCATCTTTCTGACTCCATATGACATTGAATGGGTGATGCTCGGTTGACGCATGAAAAACCACACGTGGTGAATTGGCGATCGTAACGTTAATCCATACGACCCCAGTGGATGAACCATTGTCTTGTGTGTGAGAAAAGTACTTTTTAAAATATAAATCATTGCTTCCGGTCGACTGTCACACGTAAGTGCGTTGTGAAGCTTGCTCGGTTCTCTGTGCTTCAGCGTTACTTCTCACGCGGACTTTACAACGCACTTACATTTATGTCAAGCTACACTTGTGAACAGATCTACAGTAGGACAGTTGGCTGGAAGTGATTGTTTATAGTTAAAAGAGTTTAAAATATTAGTATTTTTCTCTCACGCACCTATCATTTCAATTCAAAAGACATTGATTCATCCACTGGGGTCGTATGGATTGCCGCCACGATCGCTGTGTTTGGCTGTGAGCGGCAGCCATTCACTTGCATTATATGGACTCACAGATTGATTATTTTCTTAAAAACTTTAATTTGTGTTTATCTGAAGAAAGAAAGTCATGTACATCAGGGATGGCATAAGGGTGAGAAAATTATGAGAGAATTTTCCGTTTTGGGTGAACTATCCCTTTATGGGCAAAGAAGAAAAAATATTTTGAAGCAAGTGTTTGATTTGGAATAAGAATGGAACAATTTGTCTCCAGCTAGCTAAAAATCTAAAAACAAATTTTGTTATATCGTATGGACTTCACTGTCATACTGCTACAACAGATCAGGAATGAAAGTGACTTTGTGTACTTCACTGTAACCCAAATAGTCATTTTATCCATCACCATTACTGTTAGCCGTCATGTTGTGGATCAAGAGTGGGATTGAGAAACAATCATGTAGGCAAAATGTCAACATGGGATTGTGGAGAGACAATGAAGATGGAAAATTTGTGAGTAGAGATTATTATGAAAAATATTTGCTTTACAATGTTTGAGAAATCTTTCAATAAAAGAGATGATGTTTCCAAACCACGACATTCCCAATGAATGTTTTGGATGGTAAATGTCCCTTTGTACCCTCATTGACTCTCCACATGTACAGGCAGGTCAGGAGGTAATTCATCTGCCTTTAGAGGGGATTACTGAGTGCTTCAAGTTAAACGCTTGGGATAAACACACTTCTCTGCTCCTTCTCTCTGATCTCTCTGTTGCAAAATGTGTTACAGTGTACGAGGGAGGTGTTTTGCAGCATACTGTGAACTCACTCATTAGCACAGTGGGGCTTCTCTGCTTGAATCCCCACACAGACCGAATGTAAACACACTGATACCAATAAACAAATGAGCTTAAAGTGCAATCCAGAAGATGAGTGCAAATTGAAATGCAAATATAGCTTTTTTTTTTGTTCACAGCCGAACATGTTAATTGTGTGGTTATGACATTATTTAATTGCTGAATAATAAATTCAGGCCATGCAAAGCTGCTATTTTGTTTTTCACAAAGGGGGAGAAAAAAAAACTCCTATCTTATTTCCTTAACAGTGTCATCAGTCTTCCGTATATCTCAGTCAGGTATCAATGATAAAACAAATTCATAAAACTTAAACAAATTCATATCTGATATGAAATGTAAACACTTTCACCTTGAGGGTGACAGTCTGTAACTCAACCAGGTATATCTCACTTGTTTCATAATGATGCTTCTGAGCTCCGACTTTTAGAGATTCATAATGAAGACATAAAGATATCTTTATATATATCTATTCATTCTGGGCTGTTATTTCCTTATTCAAACTTATATAAGACTGATACAAAACTGTCATTTAGCCTCACAGTAAAACTCATTTTCTATGCAGTTTCTCAGAGCACAATCTGAAGACTGCAGAAAGTCAGTTAGACATCAGACAGATGTAAATATGACAACAAAAGTGCTGAAAACAGGTTTAAAGTGTTAAAATAATAGTGCTTTTAAAAATAAAAGCAGTTGAAAGTGAGACCGTGTTTCTTTTTTGCTAGGTTTATATTAAGAAACTTGACCTGTAGACAATACTGAGTGGATGCAACCAAAAAGACTGCCATGATCTCACCTCACTTGCAACATTAGCTTCAGCTGGATTCAGAGAATGATATAAGAAAACAGCATTCATAACTGCTGGAACTGGTTTAATTTAATCTATACTTCTGGACTTTTAAATTAAGATTAGGCTACATAATATGTTATTACACATAACCCATTAGTTGATGTTAGTTTTAACTAATATTAACAATGATGAGCAATAGAGGCTGTTACAGCATTGAATGATCTTTGTTAACATTAAGGGGTTAGTTCACCCAAAAATGAAAATTCTGTCATTAATTACTCACCCTTCATGTCGTTTCAAACCCGTAAGACTTTCGTTTATCATCGGAACACAAATGAAGATCTTTCTTTTTTTGATGAAATCTGACTGAAAGCTCTCTGTCCCTCCATTGACAGCCTATGCAACTACCACTTTCAAGCCCCAGAAAGCTAGTAAAGACATAAGAGTAATCATGTGACTCCAGTGGTTTAACCTACATTTTATGAAGTGACGCGAGTGGTTTGTTTGCGAAAAACATAATTGACTAGTCTACTTTATTTACAAAATGATCATCTCCAATGCTTGATCACGTGAACACCACAGCATGCGTGTTCTTGACGCGTGGTTAAACCACTGGAGTCACATGGATTAATTAATGATTTATCAACTACCTTTCTGGCTGTCAGTGGATGGACAGAAATCTCTCAGATTTCATTAAAAAGATCTTCATTTGTGCTCCGAAGATGAATGAAAGTCTTACGGGTTTGAAAGGACACGAGGATAAGTAATTAATGACAGAATTTTCATTTTTTGGGGGAGAACTCACTTTTTAATAAAAACACCAGTTCAATTGACAGTTAAATAATATTAACAGTTAAATAACTTTGTATCAGTAAATGTTGAAATAAAAATGAATTACGAAATTATTTTTCATTGTTAGCTTGTAGTTTCCTAATGTTAACAAATGGAACCTTATCAACATTTTAAGAAAATCTCCAGCACATCGATATGCTTGACTCCTTTACAGATATTCAATTATCAGAACAAATTTTCTGACAATCCAGTTTTACAAAGTATTCTAGAACTGCATTCAATCTTTTTGCAGTTGCTCCATCTAGTGGCAACCCATTTTATTTTCACTATACAGCCAGAGGAACAAGACACAGATCAGTATCAAACTAGATTTATTATATACAGTAGTAAAGGGCCAACACAAGATCCTCTGCTCTCCCAAACACCACTGTCATTCCCATTACAATTCTCACACACGTTGAGTTGACTGTGGAGCTGCTATTTCATCAGGATAGTGTTTAATACTCTTGATGTGCCAGAAAAGCTAAATGAGAGGGATGTTACAATATGACGTATTTGTAAAGGGCAAAAAGTATTACAATAAAAACAAGGGGAACACTTCGTTTGTATATCATGAAATCCAAACTTAGCAGACAGCAAACTTTTAAAGACATACTCAAAGCTTTTAAAATTAAAAAATGTCTACTGGAATACGATCCACAATCTAGCTTTATCAAACCTGAGGTGTCAAACACAACGCTGCAATGTCGACATTTGAAATGGTCCATAAAAAGGGAGTCTTAAAGTAGTTAACTGTGATTAAAGAAAATCTGAGACCATACAAAATAGTCACAAACATCCTTTCACAAAACTTCCCTCCTTGTATATAAAAATAGATGGGGGAGGTGCAACATACGTACATAATACAAAAATGTATAGGCATACAATAAACTCTAAAGGTGGGGGGGAAATAACATTAGTAACTCATATCCAATTCGGTTCAGGGAGAACATTGCAAAAATGGAAATGAGGTTTTTGGATGATTAAAAGGAGAGAGAGAAAAAAAAAAAACTATTAACTTAAACATTAGATATCCAAAACCTTTTCCATTTCAGCCCTGAACTGCAGTGGAAGTGAAGAGGAGCACAAAAAAAAAAAAAAAAAAACACCATCATCCACATGTGCCATCATCCATCTTTAGCACGTTCCTCCCGTCTGCTGCTGGAATACATCAATAGTGTCTTCGTCTTCCATTTCCAGCTGGAAATTCACATGACAAAAAGATTGAGAAACATTTTAATCTGAGGCCTAATAACGGAGCTTATCTGTGCCTGAACTCTAGGTTTTCAAATACACTTTCGATGACAAAAACATAATCTAGAATGTTTGGTTGATTGTACGAATTGATTAAACTTGTCTTACAGATATTGCATCCTCAAAGGCACAATTAATACAACTGAACTAGAAAGTCACCATAGCAAGAGAGCATATTTGTTTATTAACCAGTTACCGCTTTCATACGGAGCTGCTCACAACTGTAACAACAAATGCAACGATAAAGGACAAACCTGTGCAGGTGTGTCCGTCTCATTGATTGGCTGACCATCAAACCTGAATCGTATTTGCCTTATGGATAAACCCTGAAAAAAAAAAATCCAAGTAACATTCCTGCTCATAAAAGCAGACGTACAATGCTTCACGTGTGCAGACTTCAGAATCACTGGAGCTCGAGCTGATGTCTCACCTGTCTTTCGCAGTACGCCTTCATCAGTTTGCTGAGGGGGGTGTGCCTTTTGATTTTGAACTGGACCACAGATCCATCCTGACCTGCCACTTTAAGATTGATGTGGTCATTTTCAGTCTTCACGCCCTCCTGAAATGAAATATGCAGAGCAAAATATAGGCTACAGATAAAAGAGATTAATTAACATGCAGAATGTTGTTTTAAAATCACACAGAAGGGTCTACACACACACATCCATCAGAAGAGTAACTTGCGCTAAAGCCACATTGTCCATCACATGCAGCCGCTGTATGAAACATTAGATGTTCCTGTAATACGGAATAATACGCTTTAAGAGGTTAATAACGCGATATACAGCAAGACTTGAGTCTATAATATGTATTAGTACAAACACTACTGAAAAAGACCTGCAACCTGAACAACTGCGCGACAATTCAGACAGTGTTACCCTTTCAGTGCAACTGCGTTTGGCGCAAAGTTGAATCAACTATCCGCCATGAAAGAAAGCCAATCGGAGCATCTTGTTGATGCTGAAATGAAGCGAAACACTGCCGGTTTGATTGTTAGCGACAAGAAATGTTATGGTTGTCCATGTAATTGGATGGATGGCTGAGTTAAATGGCCACATGCGAAAAATGCGCAAAATCTTTGTTGAAAACCTCTTTGTTTCCCTTCTAACCACATATAAAGTGCAGGACCCAGACAATCTACATTCATGCTTTATAATTATATCAAAATATTCCTCTCCATGCTACTGGAGCTCAGAACACAGAGACATGCATGTACCTTTGGTTTCTCTTCTGACATTTTTGTAGAAATGTAAGATTTTCCTGATATTATGGATGTGACGGTAACACGAGAGCGCTACTACCCGCCGCTTCTGTCCTCCCCGCGCTCAGCAAGAACGCGCAAACTGGATTCGCCCATTTGATTGGACGGGGTAAAACCACGTGATTCCCAGCAGGCAGCTCTGGGCCGAGAACCATAGCCGAGAACGCGCAAAATCAACTCGTCTATTATTGGACAATATGAAACCACGTGACCAATCCTCATGTTCTGCTTGAGGTCTTGAGGCCAAAAACAAATGTCTTAATTATGCACAACATTTAAATAGTGTGCGCATTACTTTTGCTTAATGAATAATATTACATAATTCTTTTTGGGGTGTCAGGTATAAAAACTGAAAACATTGTTAAACATTATATGTGTGTGTGTGTGTGTGTTTAAATATATAGCCAATTACATTCAATTCTTTAAAACAAAAGAATATGAAAAAAAAATTTTTTGCAACAAATAAACAAAAAAGAATGTGCCACTTGGAAAAAAAACTCTAGTTATGATTTAGGTCAAATCTATACTTTAAAAATTAAATATGAAAGATGAATGATCTTATTGCAAAAAAGCATTTAGTTTCAATGCTGAAACTTGCTACAGTTTACATTAATAATTACCTTTTTTTTATTTGTCTAACAACAGATCAGTACTTCCTAATCATACAATAAACAGTAACAAATGTACAATATTCACTTGTATTCATCTTCTCTTTCTCAGAGTTTATTTAGCTTTGTAAATTGCACTGATAAATCAACTTTGGCAATTACAATAAGCTTGTGATTAAAACATTGGCAAACACAAAACCAAGTTATATTGAAATATCAATTTACCATTTCTGCAAGACAAGTCCTAGTTTAATCTGATTAAAAAGCTACAGTAAATGACATGTACTGCCAACCAAAAATCAGGTCTGGCCCAATGCAGAATCAATCAACACGTCTTCCTGAATTTATGCTGTCGCTTATTTGGATTTGCAAAAAGTCATCAAGGTACTACATTTACAAAGCTTTTTTAAATACAATCTCTAAATTGTGGTTTGCGTGCAGATTTGTTAAAAATCCAAGGTATGAATCAATCAAATTTCAAGCAAATGGCAACGATATATGCTTGTGTGGCCAGCTGGCAACTAGTACAATCAGAAAATGGAGAGCAGGATATGCAAGGAAATGTGTTAATTTTTTGTGAGGTAAAAGGAAAGTCAACAGCAGAGCATCATCACAAGTTTCTTAGCTGTTCTCAAATCTGGAGTACTGGTTATCCTTTGTCAAACCTGAAACAGAGTGAGTAAAGTTCAAACTCTGAAACACAGTATAACTAACATTTATAAGTTAACTATAAAGGATACTTCTATTTATGTTCTACATAATTTATGATGAAAGGAAAATATTACCATATTTCAATCGCATTTCATCATGTCTCTGCCTCATCTCTGCTTTCCTGCAACAAAATGATTTTTTATTTTTTTTTACTATTTCATCAAGACAATACTAATGGTCAGCAAATTTATTAACAAAATCAAATGTGTGGAATTAATTTTCCAACAACAAATCATACCTCTCTTCTTTGCGAAAACTTTTCAGATGAGCTTGTCTCTCCATTCGCTCATCATTCCTCTTAGACCTTTCAGATTATTAGGATACATTTTTGTTTAGTCATTTCTTATGTGATCCAATGTGATAGCCATTATTTATTAATAATTAATAGCAGTAAAGCATTATATATATAAATCAACTTTTTATTTGCCTAAGACTTTTGCACCCCGATATTGCCTTCCCATTATATAAAAAAAACTTTAATCACACTACACAAGCGCTGGTTTTCATCTTACCCAATGTTTTCACATTTACAGCAGCAGAAGCAGCAGACGAATATGGCGACGATGATCACCCCGGCGATCACAGAGATGGTAATGATGAGAGTCTGGAAATTCACTGTGATTCATACAACACAGAATTGATGTGAGCATTCCTGTCCACAACTTGTACTCCAAAACAGGCAGTATGCAGAAGGTTAAACTTCCCTTGACTCATTTTACAAGAGTTTAAATGGAGTTCAAATTTATAAAGTGACAATCAAGAATGTAATGAAGTTCAAGCTACTGTGAACAAAGGAATAAGAATGTGGCGAATAAAGTTCTAGTTTTTACAGTCCAGCATACAAGTTTATATTCCCCATGCAGAATGGAAGATCATTATTTACTTATGTTTTATGTAAGATGACTTATAATTTGAAGCTATTAGACAAGACACAATATTAAATACATTTACACAAATTATACTGTTCAAACCGGCTCCTTATTTAAAACACAAAGGGAATGTTAACCGATGAGAAATGGGAAATGTAATAGATCCATAAAGACAGTAAACAAATGACAAGATGTTTCCCACTGAATGTGATTATCAGTCTTACTCCAGCACATTCCCCATCGTGCATCTGAGAGAGGACAGACACTATGAGATGGTAGAACGCTCTTCACTGGATAGTCAATGCATTTCTGGCTTGAGATGCACCACAAACACTGAACAAAAGATAACATACACAACCATTATGTACATTTACGTCACAGAACATTTGTGTATAATTTTTCACCAATTTTTGCTGTCTGTATAACAAATACTATGGGGTTTGGAAGTGTTATCAGTGAATAACAAATTATATGCACACTGACAAATCCTACCGAAACAATCTTCAGACATTCTTCACAAGTTGTGTTGGATTTTATAGTGCAGTCTGTGAAAAGAAGGCAGTTTTAGGGACAAGTCTGACTTCAATGTTACAGCTGATTTGAACCATAGTTTAATAAATGAAATCTAAATCATACAGCATTTCTCAGAATTCTATGAAACAAACAAAAAAAGCAGTTCAAGCAGTTATAAAATATTTTCCCTGACCTCATAAAACTCCTTTGTTAAGTTATCATGTGATTTAAACAGGGCACACTCTCTCTGTTTTTACGTCATGATCGGATTAAATTCAAATTTTCCAAGGTTAAGGTTTAAAATTGACTATAAAAGCATCAACAAAACACGTTTTGGACCAACGTCGTTTACGCTACAAAAGTCTTTCAATAAGTAAAACTGTCTTGGTCCCGATGTTTTACTCAGCCTGAGTCATATGATCAGCTGCTCAAAGTCACAGTTATGGTTATACGTGACTTATTAAGACGTTACAATTTCCAAGAAAATAGACGATGTAGAACTATTAATTCAGGAAATGTGCTTGCTAGAAACTAACTACAAAAACATAGGCTATTCGTTTGAAAACCTTTAAGCTGCCTATACATTATTTTGAGCATTATGCGCGCGTACCAAATCTGAAAGCAAATTCCCCAAAAATATAGTTATGTTAGGCTATTGAAATAGCCATTGTTGTTGTTCTACCGTATACGGCACTGTGGTTGAAACTTACTTGTTACTGGACTTGTCGTCTGAGCAAAAACAACAGCAAAACTGAAGACAAAGAAAACAAAAGACAGTAAAAAAGTCCGAGTTTGGATCATGTTGGCAAACGCAGCGGATCTGTGTTGATTTCAGCCCTGGTTGGTCATGTGTTTTCTGGAAGGAAGGATTGAATAGTCTTTTCAAGAACCTCCCAGTTTCGAAATAGTGGTTTATGGTTAATCAGGATTTATTTGAGGCACTGATTTATACGTTTATTTTCTGACTAAATAATGTGCATTTATTTTAAGAAAAATTACATGTTGGCTTCTTTAATAACTAAAAACATAAATTATTATTTATTAAAATACAAATATGTATTTAAATACACATTCTGATCTGTTAGTATTATTTAATGGCTAACGTTTGTAAAAAAAAAAATAAATAAAAAGATAGGCTAATAATAATAAAATAAATAACTTAAATTTACATAAACAGTGTAACAAATTAGAACATGTGTGAACATGTGATACCACAGTGTTTTAACAAACACACACACATTACTGAGGGTCAATGTGGTGGACAGTAGGGAAACACACTGAGGTCAGACCAAGCGGCAACATTCTAATCTAAACTGGTATCTGTGTTCCTGACATCTGGGCTTTTTCTGAAAGACCATAATGTTGATCTTTGTGAGGTTGACTGCCAGGGCCCAGTTCTGGCAGTAGTTCTCCAGCAGGTCCAGGTGCCGCTGTAGTCCATGTGCAGTGGGTGACAGGTCGTCTGCATAAAGCAAGAGCTTGATGTTTTCTTCTTGCAGAGTGAGTCCAGGGCCTGTAGACTGTTCCAACTGCACCGCTAGTTCATTCATGTAAATTTTGAACTCCATTGGACTCAGGGTACAGCCCTGCCACACTCCTCTTTTCTGGGTGAGGAATTCTATATGTTTGTTGCCAATTCGTATTGCACATTTGTTACTCGAATACATGATTTTATGTCATAAACTTTACCCGTACACCACTTCGTAAAAGTTTGTAATATAATCCGTTGTGCCAAATAGAATTAAATGCTTTTTTTTTTTTTAAATCAACAAAGCGTGCAAATATTTTTACGTTTATTGATTAGGGTGTGAAGGGTGTAAATGTGGTCAGTAGTTCTGTGATTTGGAAGGAAGCCAATGCGAGTCAATGCATCCGACTCAGGCTCAGAACATTGTGTTCATTAAGGAAGCTTACAATTCTATTGTTTAAAATACTGCTAAATAACTTCCCCAGATTACTGCTCACACAAATGCCTCTGAAATGATTAGGGTCAAATTTCTACTCTTATGAATTGGGGGAATAAATCCTTGGCTCCAGATGTCATGAAAACAGCCTGAACTAAGTACAATGTTCATCATCTGAGCATTCATTTGAGCACAGCACCTGCAGCTCAGGTGTGCTATGTTTCAGCATTTCACCTAATAGGCCTACTGTCAGGACCACAAGATTTCTTACATTTTGGGCTTTTAAGTTTGACAATTCTCTGTGTAATTGGGAAGTCAAGTGGATTTTGATTATTTTTAATTGTCTCTTCATAAGTTTGCAGATTTTGTTTGATCAGATTATAATTTCCATTGTGCTGATTTGATGGGATTTCTTTATTTAAGTTTTCAAAATGCTTTGTCCAAATTTTGTTTGGTTCTTTATGTTTCAGATTTGATAATTGTTTATGTTTCTTAATGTTCATAATGAGTCTAACCATTTTTCATATTTTGGAGTATTTTTTTGTAATTCACTTCTATGTGCTTCTTTTTAAAATATATGTAATTGATTTCATCTGTAGCCAAATTAACACCATCTTTAGTTGTTTCGAATTTCTTATTAAAAATGTATTTATTTGATTTTTTTACTTCAGAATTGAGGGCTTGGACAAATTTGTCTGCGCTGTCTGGAGCCCATCTGTATCTCTGCTGGACCTGATACATTTGGCAGGTTTCCAGTCTGTTTTGTTCTGGTGTGTGATGTGTTTTGATATAAATGTTAGTTTGGTTATGGTCAGAAAGCGGAGTCTGCTGTTTGACAGTGAATGCACTGAAGGAGGATGGGTCCATGTCAGTGATGGCATAGTCATCTACACTAGGTCCAAGACCTGAACAACACTTGAACCTCCCTAAAGAGTCCCCTCTGATCCTGCCGTTCAGTATGTACAGGCCTGAGGCTCGGCAGTTTGATCAACACGATCTCATGAAAGTGCATATCTATAGCGTGAATTTTATTTCTCATCCCATTTATACGCCAAAAATAGTTTTTGCAATGACATTTCCAACTGTAATAGTAGTGGCCAGATCCTCCCTGAACCACACCAGAATTCCTCCTGAGTGGACGATGACTGTACTTATTTTAACTGAGGTCACGCATTACAACACATTACTTCATAGTAGCATGAGGGACAGCAGGTAAGCGCATTATTTCGACACCAGGTTTCATTGAGGATTATTATATCAACATCTTCAATATGTTTTAGAAATTCTGGGTCTGTGCTTTCATTGTTCTGCTGCTGGTCTTTTCTATCTATCTATCTATCTATCTATCTATCTATCTATCTATCTATCTATCTATCTATCTATCTATCTAACTATCTATCTATCATATTTGAAGCAAAGATGTTGTGTCTTGCACTGGAGACTCTAATGGCTCTTCAAGACCCATTCCTACAGTGACAACCTCTAATAATCTGATAGAAACATGCAGATAACAGACTATGGCTTCCTGGAGGACCAAACTAAAATGCACAGCAATGCACTTTTTATTTGGCTGCACAAGGGTTCATTCTGAATTGTTTTTTACTAGCGCACCTCAGCGCTGGCACTGAAGGCTTGGGGCGGACCCATCTGTCATGATTCCTGTCCTGTGTTTCCCTTGTCTTGTGTGCACTTTTGTTATATCCTGTTCTGTGCCATGTTTTGTAGTCCGTTGTAGTCTTTCTTGTTTATTAGTCTCCCCAGGTGTTTCTTATTAACCACGCCCCCTTATTACTTAGTTAAGCTTGTTTGTCTCTGTGTATTTATAGCCCTTGTGTTTCACTTGTTACCTTGTCAGTTGTTATACATGTAATGGTTGCTTTTGTTCCTCGTGGTTTTGTTCCTTTGTTGTGTTTGTTCTGTTATTGCTTTATTAAATCCTGCGTTTAGATCCTCGTCTTCACCTGCTTTCCTCAGCTTCGTTACAGAACAACTGACCTAAAATATGGATCTAGCAGGAGGTAAACAGGATCCTGTGAGAGTGCTGTGCTCCATTTTTCAGGATGGCCAGTCCATCGAAAAGTATGTGGAGGAGTTTTTGGATTGCTGTCATCTAGCACCATTAGATGACGCCCAGCTTATGGACCTTTTTTGGAGCGGGCTGGATGAGAACATCGCCCTAATGATGCTGGAGGATAATACTGGCTGGACGCTGGCCCAATATATAGATCTGGCTCTGCGGCTGTGTGGATCTTCCTTCACCGTGGGTGAAGTTGAGGAGAATCCAGCCTTAAAACCTTTTTTTGGGTGGGGCGATTCAGTGGAGCGTGGTCCACTGCAGACCGCACCATCAGCCAGCACAATTGCGCCCACCGGCTCCGTCCGAGGGTGGAGAGGATTGGCGTCCAAGCTGAACGATCCACCACTGACATCTGTCCGATCAGCCGTTATTCCGAGATTTTCATTGGTCTCTGCGTTTTCAAATCCCCAGTCTGCCGAGCCAGAGACGCTTCACGTCACGCCTGCCGAGCAAGAGGCTGCTGTTCACGTCACGCCTGCCGAGCAAGAGGCTGCTGTTCACGTCACGCCTGCCGAGCAAGAGGCTGCTGTTCCTGAGCCGGAGCCAGTGTCTGCTGTTCCCGAGCCCCGAGGGGTCTTCACCGTGGCCGCCCGAGGGGTCTTCGCCGCCGTGGCCGCCCGAGGGGTCTTCGCCGCCGTGGCCGCCCGAGGGGTCTTCGCCGCCGTGGCCGCCCGAGGGGTCTTCGCCGCCGTGGCCGCCCGAGGGGTCTTCGCCGCCGTGGCCGCCCGAGGGGTCTTCGCCGCCGTGGCCGCCCGAGGGGTCTTCGCCGCCGTGGCCGCCCGAGGGGTCTTCGCCGCCGTGGCCGCCCGAGGGGTCGTCTCCGCCCTGGCCGCCCGAGGGGTCGTCTCCGCCCTGGCCGCCCGAGGGGTCGTCTCCGCCCTGGCCGCCCGAGGGGTCGTCTCCGCCCTGGCCGCCCGAGGGGTCGTCTCCGCCCTGGCCGCCCGAGGGGTCGTCTCCGCCCTGGCCGCCCGAGGGGTCGTCTCCGACGCCGCCTGCGCATCCTGCTCCGCCCTGGCCACCTGAACTGCCAGGCCCGCCCACGCCATGCCACGTCCCGTGTCCTGTCCCCCTGCACGGGCCTGGCCCACCGTCCCTCCCCCTAGACCGCCTCCGCTCCACCACCCTCTTGAACTATTTCCTGAGGAGCGTCTGGAATCCGCTCCTTAAGTGGGGGGCTATGTCATGATTCTTGTCCTGTGTTTCCCTTGTCTTGTGTGCACTTTTGTTATATCCTGTTCTGTGCCATGTTTTGTAGTCCGTTGTAGTCTTTCTTGTTTATTAGTCTCCCCAGGTGTTTCTTATTAACCACGCCCCCTTATTACTTAGTTAAGCTTGTTTGTCTCTGTGTATTTATAGCCCTTGTGTTTCACTTGTTACCTTGTCAGTTGTTATACATGTAATGGTTGCTTTTGTTCCTCGTGGTTTTGTTCCTTTGTTGTGTTTGTTCTGTTATTGCTTTATTAAATCCTGCGTTTAGATCCTCGTCTTCACCTGCTTTCCTCAGCTTCGTTACACCATCATCTGGGACACTTCAGCCTTGCTTCATTCTGCAGTGTTTCGTGTCCCATACGCCAGCATCATTGTTCATATATTATAACAGATATATTCTGATACAAACAGATATGAACTAAAACAAACTCAACAAAAATCTCCAAAATATTCCTATTACAAGGGAATTTTGGAAAAAGGAATGAATGCATGTTGCAGATGTTCATTATTTTGTATCACCCGCATTAGATTGTGGAAAAGCGAAGACCAAAAGGAAAATGTAAGGTAATTCGATAACATTTAAATAATCCACACCATATCTGGAACTGAAATAATTTATTAAGCATTTTGTAAATCCAGTTACAAAAAAAACAACTTTTGATTTTCATCCTCTACACAAGCTGAAATATTTTGACTCTAAACTAATGACGATGACTCTGGAATTGAACTGACCAGCAGCTCACCAGATTTATTAATGGAGCAATAATGAACAGAACTTTGAATGAGGTTGTGGTACCACACAAATAATCCTCTACCACAGTGTCATCCTTCATTCATACTATCACTGTGTGTTACATCACTGATGTAGTCTGTACACAACATGCCATCAACACAACATCATCATCCATACAACAACACTAACACTGAATAAATACCCAGCCCACCCATAATTATTCACTCTCTTTTAGGCACACAAAATCATCCTTCAGTTATAAGTATGCAGGCTTCCTTTAAAACATTCTTCAAAAAAAAAAAAAAATCCAGATGAAATCCAGACGATGTTTTAAAAAAGGCTTGATGTATGAACTAAAATGGATTTTCTTTTCTTGAAAGAATAGATTTACAACTGACCTACTGTGTGAAATACTGTGTGAAAAACTTCTTTTTTTTTTTTTTACTGTATTTTTCTGTACAGTGGTATTCCACATATTTCCTGTCAAATCTCTTGTTGCTATAACACCCAGAACACTGCACTGAAATTATGAAATATTGCTTGTCTTTATACTGTACCTGAGCTTAACCCAGAAGGGGCCATTCACACAGAATGCGTTTTTCTATTGTCTTGTAAACATGCACTAGACGGAAGTGTTTGACCGTTGTGCGTATCTGACCATGGAAAGCTCCATTTTTGTGATAGCAGATTATTGCAGAAGTGGAAGCACTTAAAAAAAAAATTGGTGAGTGTCTTCTTTAAAAACAGACCAAACTGAACCTACAACCATCATGAACTACAACCATTTTCACATCTGGGCTCAAAAAGGTGCATGACAGTTTCAGTTTGAAGCTTTAAATAAGTCTCTAGTCTAGACCTTGCATTGATTTTTATTCCACTGCCATGCGTATTGCGTTTTTTTAAATGCAAATTGACCTAATGGCCAAGCACATCGATCTAGTGCATTTACAAAAGAAAAGCAGCTTGAAACTCGAAAAAAAAACATTTTGTGTGAATGGCCCCTTATGCACAATACATCAGAGAACGCATAGATGAAATTGGCAAGACATAAAGGCAGAAAAGCTTTTCCTCATTCTTTCAACCCGAGGAACCTGAGTGAAGGTTCAGTAACAGATAAGCAGTAACAGAAAGCAATCTCTGCACAAACCAGCTCTTGTGCGGAGTCAGGCAAATGGACAAGTTTTAACATGGCTGTTGACACTTTCAATGTGTGCAATCACTTCAGGCTATGAGTCTTTGAGAGCTCTCAACAAAACACTGTTTTGTTTGCAACATTTAAGACCCCGTTTGGATCTTTTCACTTCAAAGAGTGTTCAAAAGTGAAAATGGCCAAAATCCGAAAACCAGAAAGGAGCATGTTAAAGCATTCAGGACTTTGAGGTATTGGCGATGAACATTTGCTGGTTAACTAGCATTGCACCACATACTAACCAGACGTGATGGGGTAAAGGAACAAGTGCTAAACTCAACTGTGATGATTTACAGGACATTCTGTTGAAATCTCATTGGTCCAAAATCCCACTCCACATAACTGTATATTAATCATTAAATATGATACGTTATTAGAGGGGTGGTTGTCTACACATATGCAGATTTTGAAATGATGTTTGTCTTCTCACTGGTTCCTGTATCATCGTCTTATATTCGCTAATCCGTATCCCCGCTGTTAAGCTCTTTTTTCCATCAATGAGAAGGAAATCTCTAGCATCTTGACTGTGATTGGTCAGTACTCATCACCTGATCCAGTTGCTCCCAAAGCTGGCCACTGATCTGACGCTGCATCGCTTCTTAACTATCATGTTGATGTAGGCTTTCATTATTTTGGTGATCTCTCCAACCTGAAACAAGCCACAGTTTATACACAGTGAACACTTCTAGTCAATTATATGTTGATTATGTATTCTTACAGGGATAGTCACCCAAAAATAAAAAAAATTCTGTCATCATTATTTGCGCCAAAACTCATAAAACTTATTTTCGAAAACCAAACTTTGAAGATTCAAAAAGCTCATGAAGAGACCATATACGCAATTATTATGAGTCGAGTGGTTTAATCCAAGTCCATGCATACAGCGCATTAAACAATGGTTAACGGAAGTTCAAATACACTGCATAACAGGCAAAAACAAACCTCATTGGTTCTCGCGCATCAAGCAAGTGCGTTTGAGATTCTGTTTACCATATTTGATGTGTTGATCAATGTTTATATGTGATTAAAAGTCTACATTAAAGCTGTTCATTCAGTAATTGTGTCTGATCAGAAGACTTTCGATTCATATAGATGTAGTTTACTATGTCTTTATGAACTTTATGAACCATTAACATTTTGGTGTAATGAACTTTTATGAATGAATGTTTCAGGTTTCATTAAAAATAATTATCTTTTGTGGTTTGAAGATGAAGTCTTATGGCTTTGAAACGACATGTGGATGAGTAAATGACGACATCTTTGTCTTTTGATTACCTGAGGTGTCTCAAAAAACATGTCTCTCCCATCCACAGTGATCTTGTATGTGCTGGCAAGAGGAGCTCCGAAGAAGACAATGTGTTCGTAGGGGAAAGTCTCCAGAGGTTTGGCCTCTCCTCTCTTATAGACAGACACGTTCTCGGCACTCACGCTCAGCCAGAGGTCATGAGGGAAACCACCTTCTTTACACTGCACACAGAATCACAGCAAATGTCAGATTAGAATATAGAAAAATGATCCAGATACTATCTGGGTGTGAGACAGTAAAGCAACCACCCAGAACATCCAAAGAATATCTTCGCAAATGCATAACACACCATTCTCCATTCACACACCAATACATTTTTCCTCATAAAAGCACTAATCTATTTGTTGATAAAGTTACGTGATGTGAAGGCTTTCTCGGAATGAGAATACTCTGAATTTGTCCTCTGCATTTAACCCATCCAAGTTAGAGCACACACATTAGAAGTGAGCAGTGAACACACACTCATTACGCACTCTCTAACCATTAGGACACGACTGCCAATGAGAAATGGATGGCTTGATGAGGAGTTTTAAACCATTTCACTAAATGTAATCATCCAACCCAAAACAAGCTAAATTATATTGCATAGCTTTTTTCATGGCATGTTTTGTGGCACTTTCAAAGTGAAATGTCCAATCAAATAAGTGGCGCTAAAAGCACATCCAGTTTTACTCAAAACAGATGGACGCGAATTCGGAAGTTCAGCAATTAAATGTCTGGTGACTGGCGCTAAAAGGTTAATGCTCTATCACGTTTGAAAATAATGTTCTACATTAATAATCTACTACACTGAACCCTACCCTAAACCTAACTGATAGAGGTAATATAAGCAAACGATAAGATAAAAATGCATTTGCTGAAGCAACCATGCCATTTTAGCTTGCTTCAATAGACTATAAGTCTTTTGGCTCTTTTATTGTGACTCGTGTTTCATGGGTACCCGAGAACTTTGCATTACAAATGCAATGCTGATTCAGGTGAGCTACCGAGCAAGTTTACTAGAAAAAGTCATCAATCTGGAGCTGGTTATGTTAAGGAAATGTCAAAATGTACAGATACAGAATGTACAGAAATGTACATAGCATAGTATTGTGCAAGGAATCATGCAAAAATAAGTCTTTATTAATCAATAGTCTAATTATTTGTGTGAAAGGGAATAAAAGTTGTAGGTGCTTTACTGGCACGAGGGAATTTTATGTATAGTTACGATTTTGCATTTCAAAATTTTCCATCTAACCGATGTTGTAGTCATCTTATGTTTCATCCTAAGTGCTTACCTCCACATCAAACAGCGTAGATCCATACCCAGGCCATTCTTTAATGATGTTCATATATTTGAGCATGGCTTGGTGTTGATCCAGACCATGCAGTCGACTCCATTTCTCCATAACACTGGCCCTGGTGGCGGAGGTCTCTTCCTTGATCCACATTTCCAGCATTTGTTCCTCCTGCATGCTGCGCTGTTTCTTCATAGTGCCCGTCTTGAGTCCACGCCTCAGCGTACCGTCCAGGAAGCTCGTCCTCCTCCTTTCTAGGGTCTGTCCCGGTCCAGCTGCTCCTCCTACTTTGGTGAACTGAAGTATGCGGTTGCGCAGACGGCCAGTGGGGTAGACGTTGTCCAAGCTCCAGTTCACCCGGGACACATCCCCAGACAGGTACTGCAGACGTAAAGCAGCCAGGTGCTGAAGGGTGTCCTCGTGGGCAGGAAAGTGACCGCTTATTAAACTTTCATGAGCCTGGAGAGATGAATGAGAACAAAACTCACATCTAACTTCCTCTGCCACATTGAAAAACAATCTTTTTTGAAAAATGTATTACAAAATGGGTCGGGTGTGTGCTTCAAAAAAAGAAACCGATATCTGCCAATGGATTAAGAAAAATAACCTTAATTAAAGGGGCTATATGCAGCTTTTCCCCCCAAATAAACGTAACAATAGCCTTTTTATTTGACCATTTATGACTCAAACATCTCCTGTTGAGCATACTGACACCTTGTCCGCTCACAGTGGGTGCACCTATAAGCCTGTATCCTATTTTTCCTATTTTCTGTCGGGTCGGATTTTTCCCGCGCTGTCTGCGGATGTGACGTCGAGCGCGTTCATGTTAAACGTTTTTCAGATCACTCTGCCACCACCGCTAGTCAGCAAGTAGCCTACACTCGCAAGCAGTGCAATGGAATATATGTATTTGACTGTTCTTACCTCTGTAAACATAATGTTGACCTCCTTGCAGCAGATGACTTGTGAAGTGTGCACGTACGAGCGCGCTGCGAGAGCGAGCAGAAAGGAAGAGCAGTTCGGTTTTTTGGCCACAGGTGTCAGTCGCGAGTTTAAATTTCAGAAAAACGCATATAGCCTCTTTAAAGCTACGGCTTTATTTAAAAAAAAAATGTTTACCCCACTGGCAGGTTGTTTTCAGTGCTGGGTAGTAACTGATTACATGTAATCTGGATTACATAATCAGATTACATAATCAGATTCCCAAAATTAAGTACTTTTAAATTAAACTCACAACCCCCCTGCCCTGCAGTTCCATCACAAAGTCTCCAGTTCCCAGTCTGGGAAACCCTGATGTAATGTAATATTTAATGCACTTCATGTTGTTGACAACAGAGAATGGAATATATTTTCTTTCTCTTTTTATTTTTATATCAATATGGTACAAGATTATCCTATTCAAATCAATGTGATAAGCGAGTTTTGTCAAAAGTAATCAAAAAGAAGTCAGATTATATTATCTTAAATGTGTAATTTAATAGATTACATCCCTTACGACAAAAATAGTAAAGATGTTAAGCCGTTGAATGTTTTGGGGAGTCAGCTATTAATAAGTCAACTAGCAGACGATACTACTCTGTTTCTTAGGGATGCAGAGCAGATCCCAGCTGCCATTTAGTGTCACATTTTTCCAAAGCTTCTGGTTTGAATTTAAATTTAAAAAAGTGCGAGTTGATGGCAGTGCATAATCGGACTGAATCTCAATTATTTAATATTCCATTAAAAAATTAGGTAAAATATTTAGGTCTTGTTATTACTAAAGACACTAAAACTAGAGAAAAAACTAATTTGGCTGACAATATAACAAAAAGTCAAAATATGTTAAATGTGTGGTTACAAAGAGATATTTCCATTTTTGGCAGAATTTTATTACAGAAAACTGAGGTACTTTCTAGGCTGATTTATCCTGCATATTCTTTGGCTATCTCGGACAGGTGGATAAAGGATATTAATCAAATTCAGAATAAATTTCTTTGGAAAAACAAACACCATTACATAAGAAAATCAGATGTAGTGAAGCCAATCAGTGAGGGAGGTTTGAATATTATTGATTTTGATGTAATGAATGGCACTCTTAAATTGAGATGGCTCCAAGCTTTCCTTAGGAATAAACATTCTGTTTGGTCTAGTTTTTCTTCAAAAATATTAGATTTTTTTGGGGGCATTGATTTTCTTTTGAGGTGTGATTTTGAGCCATTAAAACTAAAGTGTAAATTGTCCTCTTTTCATAGTCAGGTATTATTGTATTGGAAACTGATATACAAACACAATTTTTCCCCACATAGTTGTTCTTTGTGGAATAATAAGTGTATCCTTATTAATAGGAAATCTATGTTCTTTCAGGACTGGATGGATAAAGGTGTCTGGTCCATTGTACACATTATGGATGGGGAAGGAAATTTCCTTAGTTATGAGAATTTTTGTGAAAGATTTAATATTACTTGCACTCAGAAATTAAATGTGTCTTTGTTAAAAGCTGTTTCTGGTGGTTTGGTTCAGATGGTCAAAGGTGCATTGTGTTATTCACCTGTGATTCCGAGATTGAAAAGTTTATTCATTTCTGGTCTTAATTTTACAGAGGAGGGCTGTAAGATTAAAGTTTTAAGAACATTGGTAAATATAGAGACTTTCCCTTGTAAAGTTAAAAAGAGACCTCTTATATTTGATTTCCCGGAAGACAAAGTGGGTCAAATTAGAACAAGATTTCTTACTTTTCCACTTTTTCCAAAGGTAAAAGAGGTTCAGTTTAAAATTATTAATGATATTTATCCTTGTAATGAGTTCCTCAGACACAGATTTAATATGGATTGTAATGAGTGCACCTTTTGTGAAGCGGACATAGAGTCGTTGGAACATTTATTTTATTTATGCAAATTCTCAAAGAAATTCTGGGATGACCTTTATATTTGGTTAAGATTGAAATATGAAATACCTGACTTTAATTTTAAAACTATAAAATATTTGTCTTTTTCTTTGAGTTACGATCTTGAATTTTTGGTGAACAATATTGTGCTGTTGGCCAATTACTTTATACACAAATACAAATTCTTTAAAGGTGAACTAAGTAACTTTTTTACCTTAACCGAACAGCTTTGGAGTCATTGTAATGTTTATATTACTGATTTCGTGTTGAATTGTGGTCGTCTCGCAATTTAATTTATCTTGATTTAGGAATGTTTAAGAATGTTTCTCATAAAGCTAAAATAAAATAAAAAAACATATTAGACTTTCTATAACTATAAGATAAACTATAAGATGATAACAAAAATTACAATAACAAAAGAAAAACTATACATTTAAACTAAAATGAAAACATAAATATAAAATCTAAATCTGCCTTTGAGATGAATGGTCAACATTAGTTAGTTTAGGTAGTTTCTCCAGGTATAACACACCTCCTCAATCGGTTTGAACAGAACAAAGGCAAAAAGTGAAACTATAAATAACTGACCTGCTCAAACATGAAGACAAACTCTACTCCTTCCTTGGGCATGCTCTCCACATCTAAGAAACAATACAGTTTGAAGTACAGCTTCCATGGGCCGTCTTCCTCCACCTCACTTCCTGCCAGCCTGAAAAACAGCCACCACAACAAACATTCATTTCTGTGAGCTACTCATTAAATACATTATTTCACATTGGTTTTAAAGGTTTTATGGATGTTATTAATGCATTACTACTTTAATAACCAAGTGATGACACATACGCTTGGCAGCGTTTTGTAGGAACGGAGTGCAGAAAATAGGTGCAGCAAATTTGAGGTGTAATTTTACCTCTCAAACTTGGCCAGCACATCGGCCACAATCACCCTGCTCTCCACGGCCCGGTCGATCGTGCTGTTGTGCTCGAACAAAGCAAACATGTTCCTGCTGTCCTCCATAGCCAAGCCTCGGATCAGTTTCTCTACCACCTACACACCGAAAAGAAATGAAACACTTCACCATCAGAATATTACACCACAAAGTTGGTTTAATTCTGAATCAACTAATATTTAATTACTCTCTTAAAACACTAGGTTATTGCATTGCATTGTTTTTTGCAGTTTGGCTCTGCTTTGCAGGCTGTTAGCATCCCTCACCTCTCCTGCTGTAGTGTGAGAGTTGATAGAAATCTTGCAGGAACCTCCACCATGGCAGTAAACAGTCGTCGTCATCTCTCGTCTGTTCAGGAGCGCGATAATCTCGTCCTGTGAAGGCACAAACTCCCGCGCTTTTGTCTTCTTCAGCGACTCGCCAATGAACACAGCGAACATCTCAATTTCTGTTCCAGGGAACAGCTCCTTTATCCTAAGAAGTGATCGATATCAGAAAATATGAATGTCACCAAATACAAAATGTGATGTGGTCAGAATAAGTGTTGTTACTGTTAACTGAAATAAAATAAAACATAAATATTAGACTTGAACAAAAATGAGAAATGTTTCCTTGGAAATGAACTGAAATACTTAAGTTGAAGAACTAAAATGACTACAGTTAAATGGAAATAAAATCAAATCAATATAGAAAATTATTTTCAAAAGAAAATAATACAATTTGACAAAAGCACAACAAAATGACTAAAACTTAAACTGAAATTAAAATAAACTGAAAAAAATAAATAAACAAATAAATGCTTTAACAGTATATAAATAATACTAAAGTTATACTGCTCAAAAATGTCCTTGAGGTAAAAAACTACATTTTTGTGATCCTTTCGTTATTAAACAGATAAACCAAATAGCAAGTAGTGCAAAGTGATGCACACACACTGGCCTACAGCAAAATTTTAATATTTTGTATCCAAAATATGTCATTTAAATAATTCATGCAGATCCAGATTTTACAAACGATTAAACCGTCAACATAAGACCACCCAAGACAAAGCCAGGATGGACCAAGTCATTGTTATAATTTTAGGAGGATGCAATGAATTTGATTATTTTGGCTACAAAGGTGGAGGTACAAAGGCTCAGGCCAGGATGTTATTTCTACCATTTTCTCAATTTCTTCTCAAAGTTCACCACAAAACCTTAATATACATATGTGACCCTGGATCACAAAACCAGTCTTAAGTCGCATGGGTATATTTGTGGCAATAGCCACAAAACACTGTATGGGTCAAAATTATTGATTTTTCTTTTATGCCAAAAATCATTAGGATATTAAGTAAAGATCATGATCCATGAATCATAATTTGAAATATATCAAAATTTTATTTTTGTAAGTGGATGCAGAAGCACAATCGCCAACAGAAATGGAAACTGCGATTTTTATTTAGATTTTTTTTAACCCTCAGATTCCCGATTTCAAATAGTTGTATCTCAGCCAAATATTGTCCTATCCTAACAAACCATACATCAATGGAAAGCTACTGATTAAGCTATTTATTCAGCTTTCAGGTGATGTATAAATCTCAATTTTAAAAAATGGACACATAAGACTGCTTTTGTGGTCCAGGGTCACATATTAGAACACTACATTTAATTGGAAAATGACATCTATTATTTAACAGTATGAAAGTATGTCATATTCAAGGAGTAACTACAACACCTTTTCAGGTGGAATCTGAGGTATCTGAGGATGCCCCGGCTGGGCAGGAAGGTGCAGCTCATGCAGGTGAGCAGATGCCAGTGTGACCGGTTGGCGGGGCTGTTGGGCTGAGGCACGTGATTGGTTTGTTTGATCAGCTGACAGTAGACTTCATCTCTGAGCGGCCGCAGATCTTGACATGTCTGTAAGATGCCTTGAATGATGGGCATCGGGTCTGACACAGCTTCCATCTCCTGTAACGAGTTAAAGATCTTGACCGCCTCATCTTGCAGGCTGGTGTAGCCTTTCTCCTTTTGCACTGCAGGAAGTAGGACAGGAAGCGGAGACAGATGGAGAAAGAGAGACAGACAAAGGGATTAAATCCTTCATTCCACCAATCCAAAGTTCAAATGGTAAAAATGTGCGTCACTGAACAAATTAATCAACAACAATCCAACAATAGGGCTAAAATATATGAACCGTGTGAACAGGAGACTGTGGTTTGAATCTAATATTTAAGGAGTCTAGGTTTTAATAACGGCCTGCTGTCAATTCCCACAGAAAATACTTTTGTCTATCAGTTTATAAAACATGCAATGAAATAATAAAATAAAAATAAAAACATATTAAACATTTTTCTAAATTCTTGGATAATTATTATACATGCAACTTTTATGCCCTTCAATGAAAAACTTGCAATTTATTTAATAATAATAAAAAATAAAAAATAAATAAAAATAATAATTTAATTATCAATTTTTGTAATAAAAAAAAATCTATCAAAAATGACTTTTTTTATATTTGTCATTTTAATATTTTAAAACTAATTGGTCACACTGTAGAATTTTTATTTGTATATATTAAATGTCAGTGTTTTAAAACAGTCTTTTGCATGAAATTTCGGGAATGTGTTGACCCATAGACACATGTTTGCATTTACAAAATATTTATGACTTAATCAACAGCAAAAAAATATGTTCTGTGGTGATCAACAGCATGTCACAAATTGTATATAAGCCAGAACATGAATTTAACAATAGTAATACTAACAATAGAAATAGTATTGTCTACACTGTTTATTTATATAGCCTACTTTTACAGTATAATTTTAGTTTTAAGTTCTAGTAATTATATTATCTCTTTTGTCTTTTTTAAATATTTTTATTTCAGTTTTAGACATTTTAATACTTTTTTAAAGTTAGTTGACAAGACATCCGTTTCTAAAATCGATCTATTACGAAAACATTTTCAAATCTAAACTTGCATTTATACATATACATTAGTTTATGAGCAACAGGAATGCAGCTCAAACAGCAATAGTTTTAGTTTAAGTTAACAATGACACAGAACTAAAGACATTTAATCAATAAAAACAGGAAACAGGAATGCATCAATGTGAAGGAGAGACTCACGGTTGACATTGACCTCTCCGTATGGCAGAGGCAGCAGCGGCGAGTGCAGCGGGTGCTGTGTGTATCTCAGGATGGGGTTCCTCCAGTACATCTGCTCCACAGCCTCCACATTAAGACTGCTCTCCTGCACCACCATCAAATACAACAATGGCATTAGGGCTTTTATGTACTCATATAACACAATGTACATCCACAGATGACTGCAGGTGGAAACACAGCACACAAAAGTGACACAAAAGGTTTTTGAGCTTTGCCGGTTTTGCAGCGCTTGATAAACTGGGTCATACCAGTCAAAGGTGGTAAACCAGTTCAAGCTTAAATTACCACCTCAACATATTTAACCACCTCAGGTCGACTAGCTGAAAAGGTGGATCTCAACTAGCTAGCAGTCCATCTAACCAGATGACATGTAAAACTATTTATCAAAATCTGGTGTTATCTGGATTTCTAGCAGAATAAAGCTGCACTCAACTGACTACTACTCACATATTCACCTGTCACTGTACACTTTTTCAAAGAAATAAATTAATCATAGCTGCCATTGAAAAACGCAATTTTACAATGGCACTGGTAACTGAACTTTTTTATGTTGAGCCTCCACGCCACTAGGTGTCAGTATGGCGTCCAGCACATCATAAACCAAAATGACTGAGTACACCGTTAACAATTCAAAATCACTATAGGAAAATATCCTGCACAGATGTAGAACGAAAGCACTCAGAAATAATCAAGCAAAAACAGAATGAAGTTAGAAAAAACAAGAGAAAACAGTCTGAGTGAACAGCACACAGAGCACTCATCCGTGTACCTCACTTAACACTACAGTTTTTGACCCTGAGGGATTGCCGGGGCTTGAGAGGTATCGGCTTCCACAACTGAAACAGGATCATTAATAAGATGAAAAACCTCACTCTACAAGGGACCATGAATACAATTAGATATTTTAGGGTGAATGTACCTTGATATCTCGGATGAGTTGCTGGGTGGGTGTTTCTATGGGAACTTTGTTGTCGATGGCCACCTGAATGGCTGAAGCCCATCTCATGGCTTCGTTCAGTAGTTTAGTGTAGAGACGGTAAGAATGTTTTCTCCCATGGATTATTATGTTCCAGAAACCTGTGGACAACCGGAGGCATTGGAAATTGAAAGAAATTTCAAAGAAACGAAAATTCAAAGAAATCAACCAGTCAACCAGAAGCCTTGTTCTCTCACCTGTCTCCTTGTAGACTTTCTCATCAGGCTGAACGACCGAGCAAAGGCTGTTGAGCACCAGTGTTCCCAGTTTGGAGGCACTGCGCTCTGATGATTTGTAATAATCCAGTGAGTTGTTGGTCAGAACAAACCAACGTTTCTTCAGCTTGAGAGACGTGCTCTTCCCACTGGACTTCATCTCTTTATGCAGCCAACCTTATGGAAAAATTGAGGGAGGAAGGAATTATAATCACTTAGAGTATGAGAAGATTAAGATTAAAAGTGTGTATTTTAGTGACTATAGTCAATAGTCATAGTTATAGATTAGTTTATCGTTTCAAAAAAGCTAAATATAATGGTAACATAGTTTACATACATTTTATTAGGTATTTTAATGATATAACAACTGAAATCTACATCGTAGATTACAAAAATAGAGAGAATTAAGACAAAATGCGATTTTCATTTAAACATGTACTGTATATTTGCAAATATACCAAAGAACAAACATTTTAAAAAGTGGATTTTTTGCTGATGCGTTTTTAAAAAAAGTCTATTGGAAGCATAAGTTAGCACCAGTGATTCATTGTTTACAGAATTGTTTTTTACACAAATGTACAGTATACACTACAATTCAAACATTTGGTCAGTAAGATGTTTTTGTTTTTTGAAAGCTGCATTTTGCATGTTGGCTGCATTTATTTAATCAAAAATAGAATAAATTATAAATCTAAAATATATAAATAGAATTGAACTGCTTTTTTTGTTATATTTTAAAATGTATATTATTCCTGTGATGTCAAAGCTGAATTTTCAGCATCATTCCTCCAGTCTTCAGTGTCACATGATCCTTCAGAAATCATTCTAATATGCTGATTTGCTGCTTAAAAATCAATGCTTAGTAAAGGCAATAAACTAAAAATTATAGTAAAGGCATTCATATTGTTGAAAAAGATTTCTGTCACTTTGGATCCTTGCTGAATAAAGGTATTCGTTTCTTTCTTTCAAAAATCTTAAGTGATCCCAAAGTTTTAAACAGTAGTGTATGAAGCACACAAATAGCATCCGTTTTGTTGAATGATTCATCATGACCACAATGATGTAGCAAGTACAGTGCTGGTAAATCTTTGAATCCTGTACAGACCGGTCTGACTCACCCCTCACTATGAACTCCTGGCCGTCTATTTTCGAGTCTCCTTTAGGCTTCTGGAGGAGGCCGATCCAGTGGTGCATTTCCTCTGGTGTGTCAGTGTTGCAATGGATCACGCGATTAGCAGTGATTATAACAAATGAGTTTGGCCTGAGGGAAAAAAATCTTATGAGTACAGCACTGTACAACCATTAACACAACTATTTAAAACAAAAATGAATGCATTAAATGCATGTAATATGGACAATATAAAAAATATGGTCACACTTTATATTAGCTGTCTTAAACTACTATGTACTTACATCAAATAAATTGTTAGGTACACTTTTGCTGCTATTGAGGTGGGATACGGCTAGGGACATAGGGACAGGTTTGATGGTATGGTTACGTTTAAGCGTGGGTTAAAGGGTAAGGGAAATGTGCAATGCAATGTAAAAACAGTTCATAGTAGTTAAATACCCTTAATATAAAGTGGGACTGAAAATATTCTGTTTCTGGAATAATGCTATATGCTCAACACTCGTGATATCATGCATTACCTGTCTGGATTGTCGGAAGCACATACAGAGTCGATAAGCCCAACATCCAGTGTTCCCTGAGGATGAAATATCATAAAAATGACATATAAATACCATATTCTATGACACATAAAGGTGCTGAAAGTGTTCGATTAGTGTGAACACTCACAACTGCGTTCTTGGGGTTGGCCTGCTCGTGCTGCATCTGCAGAAGCTGTTCTGGAGTGGCACTGTGGACGCGGCTCAGCACGTTGAACCAGCCACTGCAACACAAGCATGCAGACACAAAGCATCAGACCATGTTAGGTATTAGACGACAATATGAAATGAGTTATATTACACCACAAGGGGGCACAACAGATGAATATGAAAGTTAACACGCACTGAAGAAAGCACACTGGCCTAAAATAAACACAGATTTTGAAATGTACCTCGCATCCTCTGGGGATTCTGCATAGATCTGGTAAGTCCTGTCCTCGGTCACGATATTCAGAGCATTCTCCTTCTCATGGTTGTCCACAATCTCCCTGCGTGAAACATCACAGACCGTCAGTCTATGATCATTAAAACATACAAATGCAACAGTAGTGGTGGACACTGGCCTGGTCAATTGGTATTTTGCTTGTAAACAGCAGTTTAGTATCGTCATTTACATTGGGCACTGAGTTCTTACTTGGCAGCTCTGATGTCGATGGTTCCCTTCAGTTTCTCCTCACTGTCGTTCTCAAAATACATGAGTTTAGAGTCTCGAAGGACGAACCAGCGCATCTTCCAGTTCCTGCGGGACAGAGTGGACATCCCTCCACCTTTCTTGTACAGCCAGCCTGACTTGAGAGAGTCCTGCTTTGCCCTGAACCACATGAAGGTCTCGTCTTTTAAAACACACCAGCGCCTTCGCCACGGGATCATCAGCCCACCTTAAAGATGAAAAATAAGAAACAGAACAACGAAATATTAATCGTTCACTACAGTCTATCCCTTTAAAAGTTCTGTTTGAGCAATACTATTCAATGGTATAGACATAAGCTAAACATTAAGCAAGTAAATGGTAAACACTCACTTTTCATGTAGAGGTAGCTGTGGAAATAAGGAGGTCCACTTCCATTAAGCAGATGCACTCTACCGTTTGACACCTCCTCATCTGTGTCCACATATCCATCATTCTCATCATTGCTGTCCATGAACTGAGGGAAAAATAAAAAAAAGAGTGTGAATGTCAATAAAGGGCTTTCAAATGTACCGAACTACAGTTCAAAAGTTTGTGGTCCGTTTTTTACATGAAAGAAAATCAGCAAGGATGGATTAAATTAATAAAAGTGACAGTAAGGCAATTATAATGTTACAAAATATTGCTGTTTCAAATACAAGCTGTTCTTTTCTATACATTAAAAAATCTTGAAATGGTTCCACAAAATATATAAAGCAGCACAACTAATAATAATATTGATAATTTTACATTGATAATACTAAGATAATATTATTATTATCAACATCGATTTCTGAAGGCTGGAGTGATGATGCTGAAAATTCAGCCTTGCCATCAGGAATAAATGCCATTTTAAAATATACTAAAATAGAAAACAGTTCTTTTAAATGGTATTAACATTTCACAATATTACTATATTTTGTTTAACTGAACGTAGCTTTTTGGAGCATAAGTGACTTCTTTTAAAAACATTTGCATGTTTTTACTAAAATGTCTCTTCTTTACTCTGTAACCGAGCGCTTTGTGTTTGCTGCGGTACATCTGCATTTCACTGTCTAATCCTACTAGTTAACACAAACAAAAAGAGCATGACATCAGTAAATGTGCTCCAATTGTTAACTGTCATGTCAAGTTTCATATTACACCCAAACATAACCCGAATCAAGTTTCTGTGTTCAAATGTTCTCTGAGAGTCAACAATCAAGCTGTTGCAGGACTGTGTTTGGAGCAGTTGTGACAGGCATTGGATAATAGCTGCACATTATGGGAATACCCCGAGGGACAAAGACTTAATAAATATACCAAATCATACGCACCTGATAACCCCCCTCAAATAAAACATGAGTAGATACAAGAAATCCAGAGCAATAAAGCATTTTGCAAGAGCAGATGCATTCATTATTGCATTATAACAAGTTAAAAAGAATTAGGGCAATGTGCTGAGTGTTTCTGTTTTGCTCTAAGCAATACCGGATCTCACTACCCTGACACTGAACTGTACAGTATAAACATGACGAAATGATTATTCCTTTCATGCCAAATTCCTTACGCAGTGAAAAATCAACTGGAAGTCACTCATTTTAAATGACAGGCGACGTGAGTGACAGTGACCGCTGGCGATGTCACAAAGGTTAGCAAACTTTATGCAAATGTTAAGTGACTGCTAATGGAAGTATACAGGGAAACTCACATGTTGTACCAGCTAAAACAGCAACTGAGTAGAAACACTACAACAAACAACGGATGGGTCTGTAGGTCAACTAGTTGTCCATATTGGTTAAGATCCATATATTTTAGAATGAGTCCTTTAAGTGGGATGAATTATTAGATGTGGATTCTCCAAGAGGGTTGTGATGTGCTGACGATGTGATGAAACTGTAAACATGCTGAGATGTTGTCTCTAAAGTCATGCCCTTTAAAACACCGCCTCTATGGCAACCCGAGCGGTGACTTTGTAATAAAGTAGACAGACTCAACATCAAATAAAACATGTTAATTAGTTAACTGACCTTACAATATACGGCTAAAAGCAATTAATGATTTAACGTTATACATTATGTAAATTTACATGGCATTAGCCATGTTTTACGAACCATAATAATACAAGTGATAAAACAAAAAACACAAGATGAATCAGAATCATATGGATTCTGATTCATCTTGTGTTTTTTGTTTTATCACTTGTATTATTATGGTGGTCATCAGTACATTTTAAGGCAAATTGGTAAATTAAAATTATATCACTTAAACGTATACATAAATAAAATGAAATTTATAGTTATAAGTTATAAAGTATGCATCCAAACGTTGTCATCGCATTTATTACGCTGAATTTCAACCAAAGCTGCCGTTTTTGTACCTTAAATTTAGAGATTTTATTTACAGTGAAGGTCTCATTCGTTGTGAGAACAATGATCATTTTGAGATATAAAATGCTTAAAACGCTGATTTAAAAAAAAAAATTAGCAATGAAACTCTGGCCTGAAAATCAACTGATCTGGTCATGATCCTCAATCAGCTTAATTATTCAAAACCTCAAGATCAACTACCTAGTTTATTAGTTTTCCAGATAACCCATTGACTAGTTAGTTCCCAATCATTTAATCACCATTTCCCAATTCCAAACCTGTATGACTTACTTTCTTCTGTGCAACATAAAAGAAGATATTTTGTCGGTATGCCGGTATGTCGGTATGTCAGAATGTCGGTAACCAAACAGTTTTGGTTCCTAGACTTCCATGGTATTTTTTTGTCCATACAATGGAAGTCAATGGGAACCAAAACGTTTAGTTACCAATATTTTTCAATATATCTTATTTTATGTTCAACAGAAGCAAGCAATTCATACAGCTTTAGAACGACATGAGGGTGATTAAATTATGACAGAAATCACATTTTTGTCTATCAATACTATCCCTATAAAATCGTGTGATTTTCAGTTTTCTGTTGAAGTGTGAAAAGACTGAACTCACTGAGTCTGAGCTTCCCCTAAATGAATCTGTGCTGTTGTAGGTACAGGAAGATTTGCGTAGCACTTCCTCATCAGTGAGGTGTCCATCATTTGTACTTCCTGCATCCCCACAGCTCCCCAATGCCTCCTCAAACTCCTCTTGGTCATAGTCCGACTCCGTGTCGGGCAGAATACTGAAGCTGGTCTCCTCCACCGGCACCACAATCTCAGTTAACATCGTCCTGTTTTTATACACCAATCGATAGTTTTCTTTGGTTGGTGCCGGTACAGGTGGGGGAAGGGGTGGAGCTAAAGGTGGAGGTGGGGGTGGAGCTGAAGATGGAGGCGGGGGAATGTCTGAAAGTCTGTTTTGTTTGATGGAGGAATTGGATTTCGGCCGCTCCATCCGTGCAGGTGAGGAAGTGCCCATAAGACCTTCGGCAAAGGCGGGCGGTGGAGGCGGAAGACTGGAGAGAATCTCTTTGTCCTGAGGCATGGCAGCCGGGGGAGGGAAGTCACGGAGGGGAATACACTCGTCGTCCGCGTGGAAGCCCTCGTCCACCTCCTCCTCGGCCAGAGGCGCGGTTGTCTCAGAGGGGTCGTGAAGGTTCTCCTCGCTGGAGAGTGACTGCTCCAAACCTCCGAAGTCCAGCATCTCCAGGAACTCCGTAGCCACACGTGAAGCCTCTTTCTCCAGGCGGTAGATCTCGGCGTCCCTCTTCTGCTGCAGATCGTCTCTGGAACCGTCGTTTAGCAAGGACACCCCTTCGTCTCTCTGTCTCTGCAGCCGCTCAATCTCTCGCTCCAACCGGAGAATCTCCTCCATCTGACGGCTCTCCTCTTCAGATGAGTACTGGCACAGGCTGTGGGACACGTCCTTCTGGAATATGGTGAAGGGATAGTGATTTTACATACCAATAATATACAGTTCATTCTGTCAATTCAGCATTTTTATTCCATGGAACTCGCTTTGGTATTATGTAAACATCACATGAATACTTGTACATGAATATGGTAAGCAATCTGGAATATAGGTCAATGACATATAAGAGTGTTCATGATAAGCTATAAAAAATATAGTTTAAAAAAGTTTGAAAAACTGCAGGTATAGACATCTTTATTATTTTCAAAAAGTAAAGAAAAAAAAAAATATATAAATATATATATATATATATATATATATATATATATATAAATAATTAATTTAATCCATAAATATCATTACATTTTTTGGGAGTTGCACCACATAACCTGAACTAACTTCGCAATGTCCTAAAAATGTCACATTATCTGATATTTTGTTTGTGATACATATGGTGTTAAATATCATTTAGAAACAAAATAAATATATAATATAATTATTATAAATAAAAATGGTTTTAATAATATATTATTAAGCAGTGAAGCATTTTAGTTAAACTATGGTTACAACCTACTGCCTTTTTGACCCATATAGAACAGTACCATGTAATTGCCAAAGACTTTCTGTAAGTAAAGACAGAGAATTAGGCCAAGAGATATATCATTTCCAGATTTGCAATCTCTCCCACAGGAATATAAAATCAAATCCAATAGAAATAATACCTTGTGGTTGTGATGATTTTTCCCCACTAAACTCCTAATATGAGAAAAAAACAGGAGAGAATCCTTTTAGACAGAGTAGATTAAGAGCACAGTCCATCAGCCAACACAGATTTTGGTTGACCCAAATTAAAATTCAAACATTTGCCCAGATTGTGTTTTACCTGCTGTGCCCTGCCTCTCTTTCCTCCACTATCTGTTTGCTCTTGAGCTCTTCCTGCCTCCTGTTCAACTCTTCCTCTTCCTGCTGTATCCGTAAAGCCTCCCGTTCCTCCTCTTCTTGAAGCCTCTGTCTCTCCTCCTCCTCCTCTCTCTTCCTTTCCTCCTCTTGTCTTCGTCTCTCTTCCTCAAGTCTCCTCAGCTCCTCTTGACGTCTCCTCTCTTCTTCCTCTCTTCTGATTCTCTCCTCCTCTTCTCTCCTCTGTTTTTCCTCCAAGAGCTGGCGACAGAGTTGCCGAGCGATCTGTCCACGGATGTGTTTCTGGAGGACCACGGCAGCAGAGCGGAAGCGCAGGAAAGCTTGTCTCCAGAAGTGAGCGCGGTAGTTCTTTTGGATTGTGATGGTGCTGGTCTGGACTTTTTTATAGTGTTTTCTGTGAGAAGAAGAATTACACCATTACACCAAGCCCTCAAGGATTTTCAATAATGATTAGTTTACAGGGATATTATAATAATTATGAGTATATTATAGCAATCACTCGATTTAATAACTCTGTCATTAATACATCAGTTACTCATTTAAAAAGCAATTAGCCACACATTTCAAAATATTCAGAGTTTCAATCACAAATATGAAAGACGGTTATTAATATAAAACACTCTGGCTATTTAGTTGTCAGTCATATTAAAAGATCTGTGTTTGATCTGTTTGAGTAGCTGTGCCACAGGTCTCATACATTTAGACCAGGCCGCCTAAATCAGAAAAATCTCATATCTGACTTGCAATGCTGGACTGAGAGTCTCTATGATTATGTGCGAATTTGTGGGTGTTGAACTTTATGCAAAATTAAGGCGAGACAGAGGCTTGATCAAAGCCATAAATAACATCAGTACAGAGGTGTATATGAACACTAATCGCAGAGGAACCAAAATAGTGTCTCAACAGACACTTTACACAAAACAGATGTTGATATTTTGTACACAGTACACTTTTAAAATAAAAGGTTCTATATAGAACCCTAGGTTTTTTTGTACTTTTTTTGTGTAATTTTTTGTGTGTAATTTTATAGAACCCTTTATGCTAAAGAGGTTCTGTATAAGGAGAAACGTCTTCAATGATTGCATATTACTTTCATGTTTAACAGGTTATTTATTTATTTTTCTACAGATAACATACAATAAACCATGTACAGTATGCACAGTATGCATGTACAATAAACCAACATTCAATCCCTGATCAACAGCTCTCAAAACTGGCAAAAACCTGACTGATTTATGAATAAACAGCATGTACATTTATTTACCTGTGTGTGTATTACCTGTGTGTGTATTTATTTACCTGTGTGTGTAGTGCTTATTGTTCAGTATTTGCAGTGAAAAGACACTCTTGATTACTTTTCATGTTATAGCCCTCATTATTTTCCCTGCACTTTTCATAATGAATCTAACCCACTTGGTTTTGCACTCAATGCACTGTTTCACACAGCTCTGGTAAATCATTCCGTGATGCAACTTTCAACTCATTCACATATTTGATTATGGCAATCCATCCATAAATGGATCCAATCCAACAATCCAACTCAATAAAAAGTAACAGAAGTCACTGGCAACTCACACTGCCCCATTTAACAAAGCGTGTTTATGCACAAACACACACAAAGCTGCACTAACCTTGCCACATAACTTAGTATGTGGGCCCGGATCACCATACCAGCCGCTGTGCGCACCTCCTCTCTTTCCTTCTCCAGCCTCTGCTCCAGAGCTTCCTTCAGGAACACCTGCACGGCACCAAAGAAGAAAGACAAGGAGAGGGAGAGGGAAGAGGGCAGGTTTAGGTAAATTCACTGTTAATTCTCTCCAGACAGTCTCCAAGAGTTCTCAGCAAGCTACAGGCTACAGGGAGCTGAGCTGTGGAGCTCTGGCATTGTGCTGAAACCACAGCGCTCTGATTTCCTGTTACTGCTGCTTCTCGGACTATTCCAGACAGACTGACGTGCATGGACAGAGAGAGAGAGAGAGAGAGAGAGAGAGAGAGAGAGAGAGAGAGAGAGCGAGAGAGAGGAGGGGGAAAGAGTGACTCTCGGCCAAAGAGCAGGCCACACCCTCACTCTCTCTCTAAAAGACGAGACATGAAAGCTTAACCCTTTACTCACAGATGTTGTCTCATAGAAGAGAAACCTCAGGAACACAGTTGAAGAAACGGTGAAGTTCTGCATAATAAATTGTATCAATATATATATATATATAAATTATGTAAAAGAATAAACTACAGTGTTATACAAAAGAGTAATGGACTATAGCCCCTTGACTGAGCCTGGTTCCTCCAAAGATTTTTTTTCTTTCTCAATATCTGTCATCTGATGGAGTTTGGGTTCCTTGCCACTGTCGCCTATGTCTAGCCTAGTTGTGGCTTAGAAGACACTTAGTATTCTGTAATATTATTGATGTGACTGCACTGACACTATTGGATAGGGACAAACATTTTACAGAATTGAGCTGAATGAGGACACTTGTGTTCTGTACAGCTGTCTTATATCAGAATCAAATTCATTTTTGCAGCATTGACACTGTTATTGAACTGAACTGAATCAACACTGAACTGAATTGTGTTTTTAGAAAATAGTCCCATATTTGATGACGTTTGTATCATTGTATAAATCAGGAGAGCCCAATCTTGTTTCTGGAGATCCACCTATGGATCCACCCCTGATCCAACACACCTGTCTATAATTATCACGCCTCGGTTGTGTTTGATCCGGGTTGGAGCTGAACTCTGCAGGAAGGTAGATCTCCAGGAACAGGATTGGGCACCCTTGGTATAAATAAAGGTTACTTGACCTGACATTAAAAGGTGCATTCAATGCTTTGATGTTAAATTAAAAGTTGTACACATTATGAAATAAATAGTTTTTTTAGTAAAGAGTCATCTGTCACACAACAAGACGACTGTAAAGTGTTTTGTATGGTGTGGGTTGCCCTCCTCAATGTATTTCACCATGTTCAAATGACGTGGCCCTAGTTTTAAATCAACCTCATTCTCATTGTCTGCCAGCTCTGTAGATAGACCATAGATACAGATGTAGCATTGTGTTGTTTGGTGATGTGAAGAGCAAAAATTAGACACTGAAACACACTTTTGTTTTGCCAGCCGAGACAACAGAAGAATCAAGCCCGAAAGACCAACAAAGAAAAAAAAAATGAGCGTAAACATTGATACAACCCACAAGATGGAAATATTTGATAATGGAGCAAATTCAAATAAAGACCAAGTTGCTTCTTTTTTTGTTGTTGTACAGGTAAGGGGATTCATTATTGTGTATACACTCTCTAAAACTCACTAGTATCAGAGTAATTTACATAAAACTCAGAGACAATCATGCTGATCTATGTCAACAGATGGCAGAGCAGCATCTAACACCATTGTGTTATCAGTACTTAAAGTACACAGAGAACAGCAATGCTAATGCTAGCTAAGCAAATAATGACTGCATCTTTATAAAGAAATTTAAAACACACTAAGCAAAACATTCTACAAAAATGTGACCGATAGATATAAGTGATTTGTCATCACTTATATATATAGATATATTTTAAAATGTAATTTATTCCTGTTATGGCAAAGCTGAATTTTCAACATCATTACTCCAGTCTTCAGTGTCACGTGATCCAATATTGAAAACAGTTGTGCTGCTTAATATTTTTAAGGAGACTATGATTATACCAACATGAATTTCCACGCTTCTATCGGTATTGATAAAGCTTAAAACTTGAGCTGAGATTTAGCTGGTCAACTAGCATGGTGGTGGAGCAGGCTGCCCAATGACATCATACATCATACTACTAGGTTAGTAAAGAAGACTATTGGGAACACCAGCAAAGCAGCATCCAATATACATCATATGCTGATACTAGTCTGTATATGGTGGCATTACCATTAACAGAACCAGGTTCTTTCAATTAACATCAACACTTTACACACAGTGGCACGTATGGCCTCCCACAGATTTAAGCCCATTGTGAGATTTCCTGGAACCGACGACCCAGATGTTCCTGTGAATATGACGCACAGCTGCAGACGCACACACAGGAGGAAGTTTCCTCGTCCACATCCTTCCCCCAGCCCACGCAAAAAAAAAAACCAGAGCCCCGATTCTAGGGATCACGCTTCCTCAACACACAATCAGCATGGATATAATTACACACAAGTTGTTTTGTTTCGAGCAAGGAAACACAATCCCAGACCCCTTTCTTGATCTTGCACCCCTCCCCTCACCTCCACCTCAAATCTGACACTCACAAAAACACCACAAACAAAAGCCAGCACCAGCGCTCGAGAGGACCTGTATTGAACATGCATTCTCTACTGATCACAATCCCTCCTGAATGAAATGGTAAAACAAAACAGACCCTGAGCCATGATAACAACGGTGGTGGACCACCAAACACGTACAGCAATGGAGGACTCAGTCAAAGGTCATTGTCTGGAGATTTGACTGCCAACTTAAATACATTAAACAGTTTTTTTTATAGAGACTATTTATATAGCTACATGAAAAGCATGTGTGGAACATATGGGTAAACACTGATCAAACAACCTCCATGTGCACTGCCTAATGTCTGATCTTCCTCTCCCAGCTGCTAATAATACTCCATGTTGCACTACAACGACATTGGTCCAGTCCTGACTATTGTTTTTCTGTAAATTCCTGACTAATGAAGTAAAAAAAAGGGTAACCTATTCCCAACATTAAAGGAGAAAGCAAGCAGGATCTTCAAGATGGTTCTCTCTCATTTATGTTTTTTTTATTTTTTTTATATATATTATATAACCACTGCTATAAACGTTCTGATCTTAATGAATTTGACTATACTTCGCAACCATTAAAAAAGTAGTACGAATATGGGTAGTATGAATGAAATTTGGACGTTTTTCGAAGTATTTCGGATGCAGCACTGGTCGTTTCAGAAGGGGGTTAAACATAACCGTTTGGTGACGTGGACAAATACACGTATTGATTTTGTGGAGGACAGTGTTGGGTAAATCGCATTTCGGGATAAGATCTGTGCATAGAGGGGTCAATCAGCCCAGCTTCTGTCATGAGGACGTCAGCTTTCCGTGGGTGCAACAGGCTATTCAACAAGTATGATTGTGGACACTGGTACAGCAGTGAAAGCTGTAGGTTAGAGGAGCTGACCTTGAGTGCATTGGATCTCTGACGTGCTGAGAACAAATTGGAGCCGTCCAGCCCTGACTCCACCACAGAACAATGAGGCTATTTTACAGCTAAACAATTTGTAAAGCATGACTCTATTCAGCAGGGAGTGAGTTTGCGTGTCCAGTGTGTGTATCTGAATTAATTTGTTTCAGTGTCTTTATGCATGTGTGTGTGTGTGTGTGTGGGAGACAGAAAGCAACATTCTAAGGAGAAATACTGCATTACATTCAATTCGTCTATTAAGGCCGTGATGAATTCAGAGGTATTGTGCATTGCATGGCACATACCATCTGAAATGTTTTTAAATTTCTATGAAATTTAAATGATATGGCACATTTGTTTTAGTATTTTTATGACTATTAAATATAATCAATTACACTACTATATTTGTATATTTGCCATGTAACTGAATTATCCAACCATCATAGATACTTATGCCTTAAAAACAATCTCAGATGTTATGTTCCGTGCAATGCAAAATTCCTTTCATCTAAATATACACTACCATTCAAAATGTGGGGCCTTTAAGATTAATTTAAATGTTTTTGAAAGAAATCTCTTATGGTCATCAAGGCTGCATTTATTTAATCAAAATACCGTACAAACTGTTTTCTACATTAAAATGTTATTCATTCCTGTGATGGCAAAACTGAATTTTCAGCATCATTACTCCGTGATCCTTCAGAAATCATTCTAATAAGCTGATTTGATGCTTGCTCAATACACACTTCGTCCCCTTGGAATTATTAGGTTCTATCTGCGTTCTGAGCAGTTTTGAGATATTGAGCTTCAAAGTTTTTGCATTACATATAGGAAAATGTGTATGGGGAACAAGTTTCTTTCAAACATAAAAATAACAGGGACCCTAAATGTACAAAACACATCACATAATGTAAATAAGTTGTCACAGAATAAGAATATGTGAATAACTCAATTTTGACAAAAATGTCAGATAGAACCTTATCATTCCAAGGGGACGATTTCTTATTATTATTAATGTTGAAAAATGGTGAATCTCATGATTATTTGATGAATAGAAAGTTCAAAAGAACAGCATTTATTTGAAAAAGAAATCTTTTGCAACATTATTAATGACTTTACTGTCACTTTTGATCTTAATGTGTTTAATGTGTTCTTGCTGAATAATACTATTAAGAATTATGTGCGCGCGCGCGCGTGTGTGTGTGTAAAATATATTGCACATCCATTGACTGATTGACTGACAAACTCAAATCAGTACTTCATGTCCTTTTATTCTTTCTTTTATAGTAATTCATATGATATGTATCCTAATAAGTGCAATAATAAACAATCATGCACTATGTAGTGATCTTGATGACCATGTCCAGGTTTATTTTGCGATAATGATCATTACGTCGTACACCCTGTGTACTGAAGTCATCTAATCGTTTAGTTTCAATTGGCTTTCCTTCATAATTACCCACTCATGACCGCAAGGAGCACTGACAGGTCATCACTGTCTTATTAAATCAAGTTATTTGATTTATGAGACCATTTCTCTGCTTCAAATCAAACCCAAACACAAGTAATCACGGCAACACACATTAAGGCAATGTGACGCCCTGATAAAGAGATACCCAAACTAGCTCTCAGGAAAGCCAGAAACCACAAGACCCCAAAGGAAATAACAGAGAGCACGCTGGATTCAATTAATTTAAAGAAAAGTGGTCTGAATCAAAAGACACAAGAATGCCTTTTATTTACAGTGCCTTCCTGTTCCTCAGAAACCTCAGGGCTCCTCTTACTGTAAAAACAGCCTGACTGAACTGCCGTACTTAATGTGTGGCAGAGAATGACCAAGGAGAGAGAGAATAATTGACTGATTACAAGATAAGAATGAATAGACACTGTTGAACAGAGAACAGAAAGTGTTCTTTTCAGAGCTGCTGTGCTCCTGTTGCCAAACGCCCTTAAAGTGCTGTGCTCTTCTTTCAGGCCGACTAGATAGAGATGAGTCATTTCAGCAAAGAGAGGGAAAGCAAAAGTTTTTTTTTTTAGGGGGGTGAGAGCAGAGGAAGTATGAGGAAGAAAGAGGAAAGAATGAAGAGAGAAGAGAGGGAAAAAAACACTAGACAGAAAAAAAAATCCCCTATGAGTGTTGCAAAACATTAGCATGAAATTGGCACCATGCATCTTTTGACACCGTGATGTTAATATCGAGGTATTATATGCGTTTTTGCTACAAAAAGTCCCTCAGAGTACCATAGTGGCAAGAATACATTTGTGAACCCTTTGAAAAAACCTAACCCTAACCATGACTCATTAAATGTGGTCTGATCCGATCTAAGTCACAATTGCAGACAAACACCACAATCTGACTAAATTAATAACACACAAAAAGCTGTACTTTTCACAAGTTTATTGAAGACAATGAGTGATCATTTACAGTGCAGTGCAGAAAAAGTAAGTGAATATCTATTTGGAGTAAGATAAAGGGATAGTTCACCCAAAAATAAAACATTCTGTCATCATTTACTCACCCTCAAGTTGTTCCAAATCTATATGAATTCCTTTCTTCTGCTGAGCACAAAAGAAGATACTTTGAAGAATGTCAGGAACCTGACCTCCAGGACCCATTAACTGTTTGGTCACCCATCTCATTTTCTTCAAAACATTTTCTTTTGTGTTCACAAAGCTAGAAGAGGCTACAATAGCACTTCTAAAGACCTGGATGTTCATCAAGATAAGACATCCTGTCTACAAATGTAGAAAATTGTAGGACTGTTGTCTATTAATAACTGCGACTTCAGATTTCAGATTTCAGAGATCGGGAATTTTAAAGGGTTCACAAACTTATTATTGTGACTGTAAATGCTGTTTTTACATTTTAGATTTAAATTCAAATATACGACTCTCTCAACACTACAAGGTATGAATATCAGGGATCAACCCACAGACTACATAAAAGGTTAAGTAGCTCAAACTGAGAAAGAAAGAGCTCTTATACGAAGTCATTACTCTTGCAGTTCTAGCACAGATTATTTATATGGCTACTTTAAACTGTGTGTGTGAACATGTGTTGGCCATGCAACCGCACCTTAGTCTTTCCCAGCTGCCACTCTTTCTTTGTGACGTCATACTTCGTAAGCAGATCTGCACATTTCCTCCTCTCGTCCGCCGTGTGGTTTTTGTCCCTCAGGATCATTGTGTATCTGCACAGGAAGTGGGCACAACTTAAACACATACAAACACATTCCACCTCACTCATTTTACTGTAAGGGAACAATGTCCTGATCAAACGTTAACAGATTCAGAAAAACTTCCCTGGCATTGTTCATTATGGTTTCAAGGACTTTAACTAAGTTTCTTTCAAAAACGGGCATCTGGAACAGATTTTATGCTTCAAAACTTTATTTTGATGGACTGTCAGTGGTTTTGTGACGTTTTCTTGGCCACGTGTCTCACCTGCTGAGGAAGTCTTGGAAGGTTCTCCGTACAGGAAAGCCCGCTCTACGGATCTTCACTGTCTCCAGCATTCCAGAGTAACGTAGCTGATTCAGAACCACATCTGCATCGAATTTATTTGCGTTCTGGAAGAAGATAGAATGAGATGTTTTTCTTTCCCCATTGGCAAACAATGTTTTTATTTTCAATGCAGAAATTTTGTGAGGTTCTATGCTTAAACACTGTATACTGTTATGTACATTCATCACTATCAACTAGTAGTGTCTCAATATCATTGTTAAATGATAAAAAGGTGAGAGAAAATAGACAAACAAGAACAGTTTTTTTTCTAATGGTGTCTGATACATACACTTAATACATATTATCTTAAAAATACAAATTTTGTTTTAAAGAAAGTTTGATATTTTTAACCCAGACCAAAATACTGAAATAAAAAACTGAAGAAATTGATTTCTGCTGTGTATGACATGATGTTTCAGTTGTTGATGAAGGATTGCGAAGACAAACATCGTATCTTAAGAATAACATAAACCAGATGAAACATGTGCAATGAGACTAGGAATCTTTATAGGGCCTGTTTTGATTTGACTTTAACCGTAACCTAGGGGAAGATAATATAGATGCTTGTTTTGATCTGTCACATAAAAAACAAAAGACGTCTGTGGCCAGAAAAAGAGGTGAAACCCCAAACGCCAGTTATGAAGCTTTCAACTGGGATTGATTATGTGTATTGTGCGAGGTGTTGCGTCATGCTCAGTGGCGATCAGTAACGTCAGTGCCTGGTGTTCAGCTGCTCCCACACAGTCCAGTCCCATCAGGCCGTTTGATGACTGTGTTAAGGAGCGGGGCTCATTGTTGGTGGCCTGGACATGTGGTGCAGCTTAACTGCGTGCTCCACTATTTACTTTTGCCTTGTCCTTCATTTCAATCAGCAGAATCTCAACCAAAATGATCATGTCAGGCTAATGTGTCAGGACACTGAGGTGTATTTCTGGTCTCCCTGAGTAATTTGGGCATTCAACTTAGGTTGGACATGAAGTATGCAGCATTACAATTGTCCATAAAGGGGCCTGAAGTGGGGTGAGATGAGCGAGGGATCACTGTTGTGTGGCATAAACGATAGAAGAAAGGGTGTGGAATGACAGAGGGAGCCAGGCAGATTGCCAGACGAGACCACAGATCCCCTCCCTGAGGACAGTTATCACAATACAACATCCCAAAAGAAGCGCCAACCCGATCCTCTGCCCGCTGAAACGAGAGTCCCTGATAAATCAATACAATCATAATAATTCCAGTAATAAGGGAGCTCAAATGAGCACTTTTACAGCTCAACCGTGTCATATAATGAAGGGTAGAGGCTGCCTCTGGCTCTGTGTGATTTGCTGGCCATTATCTCTACACTCCTCTGCTGCAGGTCAGGAGTATGACTCTCCTCTCTGAAGCAGACAGCCGTGACCTCTGACCCCAGCACAGGCGGGTTTGGGCTGTAGGAATGTGCTGGCGGTGGGGATGGGCCGTTCCGTTCTGAGCAGATCAGCACAAAGAGACTCTATGTACAGAGCAGAACAGGACAGACTCAGAGCACTTGCTGGCTGTACAGCTTCTCACATGGAGATGATGTCAGAATGTTCTGTGATGCAAGGGCATTTTTACTTTAACACGAGCAGAGGCCACTAGTCTGCTAACAATGATTCCGGTCACACTTTAGATCAGGGTCCAATTCTCACTATCTATGACTTTTGCCTCAATATATTAATAGTTAGTAAGGTAGTTGTTAAGTTTAGGTATTGGGTGAGATTACGGGATGGAGAATATGCTCGTGCACAATAAGGCATTAATATGTGCTTTATATGTAATAATAAACAGCCAATATCCAATATACATACTAATAAGCAACTAGATAATAGTGTGAATTGGACACTAAACTAAAGTGTAACAATGATTTCTTAATGAGTTTTTAATGTTTTTCCTGTAAAATATCATGTAAAAAGTACCCTTAAAACGAGGTAAATTTATTGATTAATTATTAAAATGTATTATCAAAAAAAAAAATGTATCAATGAATTTTATTTCTTATATTTGTCTTACATGTTTACCTTTTAGACATGTAATGCACAGGCTAAGTAGCTGACCAGGTTAACATTTCACTGCAAGTTATATTTTGTATATAACTGTATATGTGGTGAGTAAAAATCTTGAATCTTAACTTTAAAAGCAACATTACATACTTAAAAAAAATAGTAGAAGACAAAATACTCTTGTATTAAAGATACAAAAGATATAAAGCAAGTCTTAATAACTTCAAACATGTATCTTGTTTCAAAACAGTGACCAGTGGATGTTCAAGGATCAAAAAGTCTTTATCTCATTGATCTTGAAACTCATTTAGCATGTCTGCATATTCAAATTTGGTGCATCGATATTTGGTTACGAGACAAGCAGGAACCAGCGGTGCTTGACGTTATTGACTTCATACGTTGCACAACACATCTTGATGTGCTTGAATATGGGCATGCTTGAATATGACTCATGATCTACAGTAGAAAGGTAAAGTTATTGGTGATTGGTGAATAACTCAAATTTGGGTAGGTTCCGTAAACAAAGCTACTATAAATTTTGCAGGCCAAAAAGGTCAATTGCCCATAGTGTAGTGATGCATCAAGCATAGCTCACACACAAAAAACACTTTCAATCGAAGTAACTTTCTGCTGATCAGTGAGAATCACACGGCCAACTTTAACGTGAGCTAAATGTGTGTGGGGCACATTTTCATCCTCAAGTGAAACTCCCGATCCCAGATTCTGACCGAAATTTCTGGATTTCACCCGCAAAATATTGCCGAACAACAATAAATGAGGCTGCACCTTAAGACTTAAGAAGACTTTAAATATTTAATTAGTATGGATGGACTACTTTTTTGGTCATTTTTATTATATGGAAAAGAGCAGAGTGAACATTCATTCAAAACTGCTAATGTTTGACAGGAGAAAGAAAGTGATGCATTTTGTAATGACTTGAGGATGAATTAATAATAACAGACTTTTATTTTGGGGTGACCTATTCCTTTGAAAGTGACATCGAAGCTTTTGGAAGATTGTTTGTATTGTCTGTTTGACTCAATAAGGAAAGTGAATATGGTTTGATTGTGATATGGACGGTACAAATAATGTGTCGATCCTACCTTCTCCATGTTAGGTTTGATGCAGCGCACAAAGAAAGGGTTGGAGGCACTTAAAGTGGCCATCAGTGCATGAAGAGAGTCCTGAAACACAGTTACAATAACAGTAAATTACACCCCTGCACAGGGAAGTAGCAGCACCAAAAGGGCAGTTCAGCAACCAGAGCTGCTATTTGCTTGTCCGTCCCACATCTCCTGTTGAAGAAGGCAAACACAGACAGTGACAGGGCCCATATTTACCTAGACACATCAAGGACCCTTCAACCTGGCTCTCTGTCCCACAGTCTCAGACTGAGAGGCTCCAGGCTGGCTTTAATGACAGGGGAACAGGGGAACATGCACAGACCCTGTCAAACCCTTGTGCCCGGTTTGTGGGTAATCCCCTGGCTTTAAGAGCCACAGTACAAGGGCAGCTGCCAAATCCCCTGCACGGCAGTTATGACATGCAAAGCCCCGTAACCCCGCAAACCAGCAGATATACAGGGACTTAGACAAAGGGGACAAAACACACACATGCAAGGTACACACACAGTCACTCAAGTGCAGAAAAATAAACAAAATTTCTGCAAGGTTTGCACTCATAACCTTGAATGTCCACCCAGAATAGACAAGAACACGGGAGCTCCGTTTCAAAACTTACTGAGCTGCTTCGCTGATTACTGGCTACACAGGCAACTTTGAGCAATTCAAGTCACACAAAAAGGACTCGACGATTCGATGATTGATTGATTTCAAAAGAGTACAGTCTCTGCCCGCTTTTTCAGCGGCCTTGGATCAAGTATTTTTTTCCATTAGTTTATCCTATTAGGATTATATAAAAAAAAGTCATTTAAGGCATGAACTAAATCAACCAGCTATGAGGTGAATCAAAACACCTTGATTTGAAGCAAAACAACCTGAAAAAAGACAAGACTGTGAAAGACTGTGAAAAATGAGAGAATAAAAAAAAACTTTAAAAAAAAACATATATATATAGCTTTAAGGACTCGCAGAGCTACATCATTCGCAGTGCTTTATGGGAGTTGCCGGAAGTTTTGTGGCGAAATGATTGTCAGGATTCTCAGATTTTGTGGAGATTTCTTTGCACAATCAACCAGGAATTCTCCTGTTAAACACAATTATTTACAAGAAAAATATGTTGAAATGACGGCTTCAACAAAAAGAAAATGCCATCATTTAACATATCGTACAGTAGTGAATAAAATATATGTTTTTGAACATTCTTCTTGCTTTGTCAGCCATCTTGGATTTTTTTTTATAAAGAGTTTGCCGCAATACATTCTTTTTATGTGAAGGATGTGAACCTGCCCTAGAGTTTAGTAAAAACAAGATATTTTAGCACATCTGCAATACCTTAGTTGCCTACATAGGCAGCTCACTAGGCTTTGGAACAGAGCACGTGTCTCGCAATCTTATCATCCTGATTCTCTCAAAATGTAGTTTCACATAGTTACATCACATGGCACATTCAGATCATCGATCTGTGTCTTACCCTGAACTGAGAGCTGACGGTGGGTTTGCGGCGGGCAGTGCCCATCTTCAAAGTCTCGTCTCCACTCCTGCTACCAACACGCTCAAACAGGTCGTAGATGAAGTCAAGTCTGAGAAACACACAATAGAGATAAAATCACTCACAGGCATCATTCATATCAGCAGAAATGTAGATCAGCAACAACTGCTTCAAGGTATTTGGATGTTTAAGAATGTATATGGGGAAATGTATGGGAAAGTTTTTTAAACAGCATTTTGCCTTCACTATATAATTTGATATAAATTGATTCTAAAATATGACAAATTCATTTTTAGAAAGTATACATTTTCCAAGTAGTTTTTTAGTCAATATAAACTCATAAAAGCGGAATATAGTAATGTTTTTAGATACAGTTCTATATACTATATAGATCCTTATGGTCAACTACCCTTATATTTTTTTTTGCCAAAACACTTTAAAATAAAGTTTCATTTGTTAACAATAGTTAACTACATTTGGTAACATGAAATAAGAATAAACAATACTTCTACAGCATTTATTATTCTTAGTCTGTTATTTTTTTAACATTTAAGAATACATTATTTAAAGGGTTAGCTCAAACACGCTGCGTAACGCGAGAATGAACCTCATTGGTTCTTATGGAAGCTCAAACGTGCTTGTTATTGTACACTGTTACCATTTTTTTTTTAGTATGAGAAGTATGATTTACAGTATATGCATGACTGATCTCATGACAAGCTGGAAAAACTTCGGATCAGGATCCACAGCATTGTTTAAAATGGCAGAAAGTGAATGTTGTCACCTGCTGTCCTTCAGCATGTTGAGAATATCATCCCTGAATGTGTCTCTGTTCTTCTCTAGAATGCCACGCACATCATACAATACCTGACACACACACAAAGAAAAGTTACAAACTACATGTACAGTGACTAAAATGCTAGTTGATCGATTTATTAATAGATTTTTTTTTTACATAACTTCTTTATGAAAAGCTGCTGCATATATAGCCTACTTCATGTGTCTGCCCCTACATTTCTAACTGAACTGAATTGAATTGTGTATGAGAAGAAAATACAAAGTCTCTGATTCCGGCATTGTACTTTCAGCCAATTGATGAGAGACCAAAGAGAGAGTTTGATCGAGCTGGTGCAGCCGAAGTTTAATGCAGTCACCTGTTGAGTATTACTCAGTCGTGACCTCCGTGGCGACAGATTCCTCCACAGGTCTTAACACCATGAAATAAACTCCTGAGCTGTAGAGTACGCAGCATCCAAAACACATGCTGGGGGTATTTATATCACCAACTTGATAATTACAATCTCTCATTTAAACAGTTAATTCATCCAAAGCTCATAGTCCGATCTTTCATTTGTGTTGGCCAAGAGAGCAGATGCTAAGGATTCTGCATCTGAAAACATTTGAAAGACTGGAAAGATATGGATTGCATGCGGTGGTAAAAATCAGTATATTAGGCTTGTTCTCCAGTAAAAATATTTAAAATCCTTAAAACAAGATATATTTACCTGAGAAGCATGCAACCTGATGCAATGTTGCCTCTCAGGAAAATATATCTGTGTAAATGTTTCTGCTGGTAAACAAGACTAAAATACAGATTTTAGTAGAAGTAAAAAAGTAAAAGCAAGTGAAAAGAAAGTAGAAGTGTGAAAGAAAAAATTGCAACTAGAGAAGGAGCTGGACAGCATGCCAAATGCTTCTCGTGGGAATGCATGTTAGCCGTGTGGTTTCCAGCACATTAAACTGTGAAGGCTTCGTGTAGTGCCCATGGTGAAAGGGCAAACCAACACTTCACTTTCCATCTCTCTGTACTTTTTTCACCATACTGAACTGACTGCTTTCTCTTACTGTCCTGAACAGACTCTCTTATAGACTGAAACTGACACTGGCGGACGATGAGAGAGAGTGAGAAGAAGTCACTTCCTCTTGGTAATCACACCTGTGCATTAGTGATAGACCTGTATATCGGTCAATATTTTAGATTATAGGTATCAGCAGAAATGGTCATTCCACCTGCTGTTGGTTTCAAAATGTAGCAACAAATGAAGTCTGATGTCAATTTAAAGCATTTCAACTTTTGACAGACCTTATAAAATCTTTCCAACCTCACAAATAATAGTATATAAGTAATACTAAAATAACACCGTGTGTTGATGTAATTACCTCTCCTGCATAATGTTTAATACCAAACTGGTGATCTGCCACTCTTGGTTTCACGTAGTAAGGGTTTGTCTGCAGAGGCAGAAACACATAACACATTGATTATATTTTGCAGCGTGCGCACTCAAAAGATACTTCAGTCGAGGCAGACTGTGTGTGGGTTCTCCGAGGACACACTCATTGTTCCCGGGGCCTGAGGAAAGCCTGCTCACGTTACCGTATTGTGCATGTGCGTGTGAGAGGCTGTGGGGGTGTGACTGGGTGGTGCCTGTCGGCTCAGCGCTGGTCTTTATCAGTGAGTTTAAAGAAGCATTAACTCTCTGTGATCTGAAATGAGACGAGGAGAAGAAAGCGCACATGTCTGTGAGTGTTTTGAAAAGGAGGACTTACGGCGTGCCGGCTGTGTAGTTTCTCCAGCAGGGTGTAGTCCGTGCCTTTAGGGAATCTACTCTCTTCATTGATAAGAGCCAACATGCCCAGTTTCTGAGAAAAGAGCACATTGATCTAAGCACACGCTCTCCGCACACGAAATGTATTATTATTAACCACAGGGGTCTCGTTCGTAGTCATTGCATTATGCAAGATATTGCCCGAAGGTTATTTTAAGAAGTTGATCTTTTTCTGTGACAATGCAGGAAGAGGACTAAGATTGAAGCTGCAAATTATTTCGGTAACACTTTATTTTACAGTGTCCTTGTTACACATGTACTTACTCTAATAATAACAGTAAATTCTGCATAATTACAATCAACTAACCCTAAACCAAAACCTATTACTTACCATAGAGTAAGTACATGTTGTTAATTGATATTACTCAGTACGTAAATGTATAATTACACTGTAACAAGGACACATTAAAATAAAGTGTAACCATTATTTATGTTTTCATATTACCCTTTTTAGCAACTTGATATGGATGGTCTGATCATACATCTTTTCAATTTGAACTGGAACGTGTCATTTTTACAGTAAAATAACATGCAATAATTTGTAATCTCTAAAACATTCCCTGTTGAAAGTTAGTAAAACAGTTATGTATGCAAATTCACTTTAGTATGTTTAGCATATTATGTACTAAACAATTACATTGTGAAATGTTCCAGACCTCTTAAAGACGTACACTACTATTCAAAAGTGTGCAGTCAGCAAGTCTCTTATGCTCACCAAGGCTGCATTTATTTGACCAAAACTACAGTCAAAACAGTAATATTGTGACATTTAAAATAACAGTTTATATTTGAATACATTTTAAAATGTAATTTATTCCTGTGATGTCAGAGCTGAGTTTTCAGCATCATTACTCTTGTAATCATTACTCTGTGAGTCTTCAGTGTCACATTTTTATGGATTCTTTGAAGTTCAAAAGAACAGCATTTATTTGAAATTTAAATATTTTGTAACATTATAAATGACTTTACTGTCACTATTGATCAATTTAACGTGTCCTTGCTGAATAAAAGCATTAATAAAAATAAATATCTCATTGACCCTGCACTTAGGAGGGCAATGTTAATGATGCAGAGAAGAGACAGGTACATCACTTGTATAAGCGCCTATTTATTTTTAGAAGACCATCTAATCAGCCAATCTTTCTGAAAATGATTACTGTAGAGATTATATGCTACTATTTATCGAGAATTAAACTGTTTATAATGAGCACTGTGGGGTCCCAGTGAGAGCTGATTAAAGGTTGAAAGGCCACCTTTTCGATCAGATCCAAACACTCAGCGTTGTCCATCCAATCGATGGCCTCCCAGTGTATCCCCTCCCTGTGTGGAGACAAAAGAGAACCTCTTGAGCAACAGATACACACATCACAACACCACATGTACACAAAGGTGGTATTATCCTCAGGGTTCATGTGATGAAATGAGCTGTGACCGGGTTCTGCTGACCCCCCTTCCCCCCTCAGCCATCACATTTCAACACAAGAACACAACTGTGTGGGAAAGAGGAGACCCATTCACACATCTGGCAGAGTGCCTCCATTGCCACTACAGCAAGAAGAGAAGAAACCCTCTCCCTTAGTTAATCTGGTATCTCTTCATCACTCTGCCCTAAAAGATAGAGCAGGACAGTCCATGTAATGTACATCATGTCACATAAACCTCTGGGACACGTCGCACCTTCACCCTGTTGTGACCTGAACTCTCTGTGACACCCGATAGCTTGAAGCTACGTGCCTAGCCTGTGTCGGACTCTTAGGTTTTTCACAGTTTTCACAGTTTCATGTCCTGATGATGACGTAACTCTGAGGACATAATCTACGCACATGAATGCTTAGTTAATGCATTACAGGTGTGCAGTCCAGTTGTATACACTTATTTATTTTTAGATTGTGTGTCAGGAACATACTTCAGAAGTCAAGAGGATGATAGAGATTCTTTTACATGTCTGAGTATGTGTTGTGTTGCTAAAACTAATACCTGAAACACGCTGTTCACAAGTATTTGAGGCAAACACCTCTAGCTCATGGGTGCAGTGAAATGTCTTAGCATAAACATTAGCCTAAAGTGATCTTTTCTAGAGTTGGTTTTCTTTGCATACATTAGCACAAAACAGCCAAATAATGGACTCTCATTTCTCACATGGTTTATTTTCTCACTATAGTAGACATTAACATTAGTCATACATACATCTAAAGTAATTTCAGGTGAAGTACTCTCATGGTAGAGCAACAGTTTGAAACGACAAGCTAGTTAAAGGTATATTTATTATAGCTAGCTGAATAATAGAACATCCAATTTATCTGCACAGATATTTGATAACCGCATGTGACAATATTTAGTTACCTAGCAATAAGCATGTATGATGCTCTAAGATTCTCAAGGCCTAAAAAATACGTTGAAATGTGTCAGAGTGCAATTCATAAAGCGAAACAATCACGCATTGCATTCTTAGAGTGGCCACAAAGGGTGCTACAGTAAGCACTGCTGTTTTCTACAGTTAATTTTCTCTTTCAGGTCACTATGCATGAGCAGTTTGAAAAGAGTCTTGATCAATCTGAGTATGTTAGTTACTAACTTAAATATCACCCACTTGAGTACAAAAGTCTGTTCTCATCAGTAATGCAAGACCTCATGTGCTGAATATGAGTATGCACACTTCCCTAGTAGGCAAAAACCGGTCCGAATGAATAGTATTTGAAAAACAGTAGACGAAAAGTATCCAGATGACCTAATACTTATGCCGAGATTCTGAAGTGTGCATCCAAATGGATACTTTACAATCCCATGAGGCCATGGGAGAGGATTTATGGAAGGGGGGAAAGCGATGCAAGTGACGCCAATCGGTCACGTCAATGCATATTCATGTAGTATGTCCAGTTTGCATTTATACTACACACATACATACTTTGCGACCATTGGAAAAACATGTTATAGTACGTTTTTCATCAAATGTGTGTGATTTCAGTACATGTCTGGCATGGTATGGTTTTGGCTTTATGGCCTCATTTCATTGTTCATCTATCTAGTTAAATGGAGGATGGAAGACAGTGTAGAGCTATCTAAGCTGGTTTCTAGATCAAAATTAGGTCAAAATCAGAATCAGGGTCACTGGCAGGACCCACCTGTTATATTCAAGCTGCTCCAGGGAGAAGATGTGCTTGTTGAAGTACTCCTGGAGCTTCTCATTGGCATAGTTAATGTTGAACTGCTCAAACCGGTTCACCTGGAGGGAGGGAAAAAAGTAATAAAAACATCACAACATGCCATTGACAGGTTGTCTGTCTGGAACGTTTCAACTCAACCAACTCTCACCTCAAAGTTCTCAAAGCCAAAGATATCCAAAATGCCAATGGACTTGAAGTTGTCCTTTCCTTTGATTTTCTGGTTGATTCTGGTGATGATCCAAGAAAAACACTGGGAATACAATGCCATGGCCACCGAGTCCCGGGAATCAATTGCCTTTGGAAAGCAGGGCAGAGACAAATATTAATCCAGAGACATTTTTCCTTTAGTTAGCCTCCAACAGTGTAATTTAAAACCATTAATTCAACTAGCAATGTCTCTGGAGATTATTGCAAAACACTCAAATTTCTATTTGCAAAAAAACTGTAAAGGTTTTTTGGACTGAATTTGCAGGGTTGTTACTCTCCATAATTGTGCGTGTCTTTAAACATTTGAAAACAATGCATGTGTTTCCTGATTTATAGCTGAGATTGGATCAAATACAGTGGCCCCAATAAGTATGTGCCACATTTAAACCACCATAAGGTTTTCAAATTATACTAAAAAGGAAGAAAATTGTTTTTTCTGGTTGTCAAACAGTAGTTGAACATGTTCATCGTAATGTGATGAACTACACCGGTGCTAGGTTACAGATACACACTGTAAGAACTGATTTATACAGTACATCCACTAAAACTGACCAACCAGTTCATTTTATAAAAGTGATAAAGTGAGGAAGCTCTTGAGAAATATCTGCTTCTGGAATTTCAGTTCAATTTCAACTCATAAACCCAGCAATAACCCTGAGCTGCTATTACTGGATTACAGAAGGAGAGAAAGTTAATAACCACAAATTAGCCTCTGCTATTCCTTAGAACACTAAACTCCCGTCTATTGTTTCAGCAACACTATAATTCATCAGTCAGAGACACTTCTGCCTGATTCTGAACTGTGCGTTGGCTCCATCAGAGAGACCTGAAAGAATGGCTGTTTGTGCAGGATATGGCCAATGGCAGCTGTTGAGGTCCTGGCCACTGTGTTAGTGCATTATGAGAAAAAGAGGAGGAGGAATAAGGGCCTCCATTAAGACGTGGCCCTGCTTTATGACCGCTAACACAGGCTGGAGTTAGTGGCCATTGTCTTTGTTCATGAAAAGATTGCTTGTGTGTTTCTACCGAGTCGGTCACAAAGGCCATGGCCCTTAGTACATTCTGGATGAGATTTATGGGATAATGAGGGTTGGGGTCTCTTTATTCTTCACATGCACACACTTTCACCCCTTCCCCCACCCCCATTGGTCTAGCTCCCTTTTTCAAAACAGTTTAAAAAAAACAAGCATTTTATTTTCATTCACTTGACCATGAACTTGCATTGCGGGATAGAAGAACTCTTAAGAGTAAGTTTTGAAAGCTCTGCACTAGCGCTAAACTGACTGTCTCTTGTGTTTACCGTGCATTTTTGTGTGGTAGGCTGCCCCCATTAGGCGGCTGCTAACCGCCGTCTCCACACTCTGCCTCTATTGTGTTTTTTCTCATGAGATCTTTATCACAGAGTTATTATAGCAGGAATCCGAGGGGACAAAAAACAGGAAATGGTACCAAGTCACGCAAAGACACTTTTTACACAGGCGTATGGGTGTGAGCATGTTTTTTAATGACAGTCTGTCAGTAAATCTGGGGTGAGTGTGGGGATGCAGGGAAAGGGAACATGTCTCTGGACACACTGAGGGCACAGCACAGACATGTCACGACATGATACGACATGAACGGTAAAATAAACAAAAAAATCTGTAGCAGAATCATAAGACTTTTTGAAACCATTGTCCAAAGTTATTCCAAAATGTAAATAAACAAAAACATACATCTTGTTCCTAAACATGCCAGTATACTATACAACATCATAAAAATGGACGCATGTCCTGGTTCCTTACCTGTTCCACAGTGAGGGGCGAGCAGATTTCTTCTCCTCTCAGGATCATGGACCGCTGTGTCAAAACCTCAGACAGCTGAAAGGAGTCGAGTCCCAGCAGATCACTGACGACACTGACCACTGTCATTCAAATAAACACACTGCATAAGCCTTCACAACTGTGGAAAGTGTGATTATTATTTATAGAGATAATATTTACTATTTTTGTCAACATTCATAGAGCAAATTGAATCTTCAGTTTCATCCATGTCTTCAGCGTATTTTTGAAAATAATTATGAAATGTTCCAAAAAATCAAATTGGATCAATTTGTGACAGTAAAGATTCAAGTTTTAACCAAACCCACAACAGTTCAAAAGTTTGGGGTCAGTAGGATTTTTGTTATAAAGGAAATTAATACTTTTATTTAAAAATTCTGCATAAATGTATCGAAAGTAACAGTAAAAACGTTTATAATGTTACAAATAGATTCTATTCTAAATAATCCTTAGAAAAAAAGCAGCATAACTGTTTTCAACATTAATAACAATAATACATGTTTCTTGAGCACCAAATCAGCATATTAGAAGGATTTCTGAAGGATCATGTGACACTGAAGACTAACGCTGATCCGTATCCAACCTCCTTTAGTGGTGATCTGAGCACCCCCTGCAGTCATGAACTCAATGTTGCCGATCTGTAAGACCCCAGACAGCAGCTTGAAGACATCCCGGATCTCTTCCTCTGTGAATTCCATCACTTTCAAAGCTTCCTACATTCATTAAAGAAAATAAAACCATGAACATGTCTTTTTCCCCTTATAATACAGATTACAGAATAAAAACATAATAAAAGCCTAAATCTGTTCATTATATAAAGCGATCAAGTCTCTTCAGAAAATTAGGGCTAAACCGCTCAATTCATATGGATTAGTTTTACAATCTGTTTATGAACTTTGTTGGACTGTCAAATTTCTCAGATTTCTTCAAGTACATTTCATTTGTGTTTCGAAGTTGAACATAGTCTTACGGGTTTTGAACAACATGAGGGTGGGTAAACATTTTCGGGTGAACTAACCCTAGTTCTTCCTGAACAGCTTACAGAAAAGAGATGACGTGGTGCCCTCTAGTGGAACATTTATTAAAGCCCAATTGCATGGCATTAACCTCTGTATGTTCATGAGACAAGTAACTGTCGAACACTGTCAAACCCAGACTATGCAAAATATTGACTGACCATCACACTATCATAGAGGTGTTTGTCATTCAAGCTTCTGTCTTTCACACAGCCAGACTGGTTGAGGTAATGATACGCCTCGGGAGAATCAGCCAGCATGTACATTTCTGAAGATGAGAACACAGAGTGATATAAAAACAATGGCCAGAGAGAAAGATTCAGCTTATTTAAAGTTGAAGTGTATAAAAAGCTAAAATCTCACCTCTGTGCTCATGCTTAGCACCTGACAACAATGCGTAGAAAATATGATAGTTCCTCTCTCCCGGATTCTGCCGCACAACTCGATTCTGGAATGTCATGACATTTTTAAAGCACAAAGCATTTAATAGGCCCACAACTGCACATCTGTAGGTCTATAAATGGCTAAAAATAAAAGAGTACATAAAAGATACCTTTTCAAGTAAATAATCAATAATACAGCCGCCCTGAATATTTCCACTCTGAGAGAAGTGAAGCTGAATGAACTTGCCAAAGCGACTGGAGTTGTTGTTGTAAACGGTTTTTGCATTCCCAAACGCCTCCATTATTGGACTGGAGAGGAAGAGAAGGAACAGGTGTTAAAATGGAAAGAGATACAACTGTGTGCGTGCGTGCATGTGTGTGTGTGTGTGTCTGTGTCTGTGTGTGTGTGTGTGTGTGTGTGTGCGTGCGTGTGTGCGTGCGTGTGTGTGTGTGCGCGTGTGTGCATGTGTGTGTGTGTGTGTGTGTGCGCGTGTGCGTGTGTGTGTGTGACCTGCTCTGTACAATGGCCTGCTCCACCCTGGTGGTCCTCTCTGACAGCGGAGAGCCTGTGGAGTCCTGACTCATGACAGACAGGAACTTCAGCAGCAGTTTGGTGCTTTCTGTCTTCCCAGCACCACTCTCTCCACTGAGAACACACACACATGAAGCACACCGTAAACACACAAGCACACCTTTGTCTGTAGTTTTATAGATCTGCATTATTGTCTCATACTTACTTAAGTAAAAATATCACTATACCGTTAAAAAGGTAAGGTTTTAAAATGTTTTTGAAAGAAGACTCTTATGCTCACGAAATCTAAATACTAATATTGTCAAATATAATAACTGTTTTCTATGTTTTACTATATTTAAAAATGTCATTTATTCCTGTGAAGTCAAAGCTGATTTTTTAGCAATACTGCAGTCTTCACTGTCACATGATCCTTCAGAAATCATTTTGATCCGCTTGAGCATTTGGTCAAGAGGCAGTCCCAACACCACACAGCGAAAAAAAAAAATGTTTTCTCACATAAATTCACGCTAGAAATTCCCACAAGTGATTACGTGTGCATTTAAAACCCACAAATCACCAGGCTGGTGAGCTTTACATCAAGAGGATCTGATTAATAGTCTTTAATCCTTGTAAAATATAATAATAATACTCAATGTAATGTGATGCCTGATGTGAGCAGCAGCATGTTACCTGATGAGCACACACTGACTGTCGTGTCTCTTCCACAGGCAACGGTAACACTCGTTGGCCACAGCAAAGATGTGTGGAGGTAGTTCACCCAGATGATGTCTGCTGTACACATCCACTGCCTCAGCGTCATACAGCCCTGATATCTGCTTATAAGGGTTCACGGCCGCTAGGATGGAGCCAATGTTAGTCTGCAAGGTAGAATGAACAACAATAAGAACATACAGGTTTGAGCGTACACTGTTTATATTTTTGATTTTGAACAAAGTATGAATAGAAATGGAGATTTTGTTAAAACTCCAGAGACATTTTAACTTTTCCAGCCCAACAGGCAATTTAACTAGCTTTGATTCTAACACCATACACCTTTGTTGGTCAGTTTAACATTGTATATTGTGGTGTATGTTAAAATTCAGTTTGACAGTTAAATAAAAGTAAATTGATAACATACATGTTAATGAAAAAAAATCATAAAGCTAAGACGTTTCAGACAGATAAAAGTATCATCAGAGGTAATACAAATTAGAAGACAATGTATCCATAGAAAAACTGTTATTTACATTTTTGTCGTCATCGGCCAGTTTTTGGGATACATTTTTCCTATTCCTACATTTATTTCATGCTTATTGTTGATACATGGAAATGTTTGCACAGTGTTAAGCTCAGATTAAACCCATTAAAGCTTCACAGAACAAAGTTCTTTTGAGGCAAAAGACTTCTCAAAGTATATTCCCCTGTTTACATGAATTTAATGAAGATAGTGTGTGTGTGTGTGTGTGTGTGTGTGTGTGTGTGTGCGCGTGCGTGCGTGCGTGCGTGTGCGTGCGCTGCAAAAAATAACACTTACATAAATAAGGTCCTTCTGGTAGCGAAGAAAGAGGTTGTGCATGATGGCGGCCTCATGTAACTCGGCCAGAGTGGACATGTCCTCCACTCCACTGATGCTGGTGGGATGCATGGGGAAAACCTTGAGCCTGTTCACCTCACCGTGATCCAGAGTTATCACCTTCAACACACACAAATACACATGTCATAATCAACACAAACTATACAGGGCTGTCATCAGAGGAGCAATGGTAACATTAGTTTTAGTGCTCAGATAAACCAAAAAGTATGAGTATACCAACTACTACTGACATAACTAAATATGCATTCCTAACTGGCACTTTAGAAATCCAGAGTAAGAAGAAATGATCTGTGATTTATGCTGCTATGAAGCAACAGTGCACAAGACAGGGCTCATTTACAGGAGTATACATGAGGGCCTGTAGCTTGTTTTACTAATTTGTCCGGGCCTGCTCGATCTTTCTGCCAAGTTGTTTCACATTCCTGAAACCATAACCCCCATGACATCTTCACAGTGCTCCTCTCACTTTCATTGTCCTGAGCACGTCCTCCACGACTTGTCCTCAGAAATCCTTGGACACACTGCATTATGCTGAATCACAAGGCTGACATCGCACATTGCATTTGAACCGGTTCTCTTTAATCTACTTAACTGATATTGAGATTTGTTTGCTGAATCATGCAGACATTATCATGTGTATCTATTGTAATGCACTGTCATTCATTATTCACTGATGCACAAGCACTCACCACTGAAGTTTGCTTTGAGGTTGCACACACATCCTACACAAATCTTCAAGTAAATGTCTGAATAATTGTTCATATTATATTAGAAGAGAGATTATTTCTGAGCAGATCAGTAAACATTCACTGTAATAAAAAAAAGCAAAAAATTTGCTACCTTAAATTTTTCAGTTGGATCAACTAGGATTTTTAAATAATTTCAACTTAAATTACATTAAACTGATCTTGTATAACATATAACATAAAAACAGTTGGAATTGCTTAACTTATTTTAAGGAGTTAGAGCAACGTAAAAACATATGTTGTATAATTGTTTTCAAGGTTGGGTTAAATACAGACATAAAGACAATGTTACTTATCTTCTTATCCACCTTTTTCCTAAAGAGCCTATACTGCGTTTTTAATTATGGGAGGAACTTTGGGGAAGTTCCACTCAAAAAGACTAACAAATAATTTCAAATCATAAATTTGAACAACAAAGAATACTTATCCTTCAATTTGACTTGAAATGAGCAGTAAAATTTGATTTGTAAAATGTTCCATGTTCTATTTTCAGACGTCTAGAGAAGAAAATGCTTGGTATTTTAATAACAAGAATATCTATGGCAAGATCTCTTTTCAGTCACATTCTTTTCCTCCTGATTATTTTCTTCTTATTTTTTTTTTCTTTGTTTTCCATGTTAAAGTTCAGTGTCTGTTCCTCTGAATGAAAATGAGCTGCTGCTCCCAGCACAGAGGGCGGAGCTTCAAGAGCTTGTGTCCTTTTACTTTACACCAACATGCACTGAAAATTTCCAAAACTTTTAGCCTTTTATGTTCAGTCAGACAATGACGGAGAGACTCAAGAAGTGACAACATGTAGAAGCGACAGGACATTTATGGATGAATATGTAGCTTATGTGAAGTTATCTTCTAGTCATTGATTAGCATATTCTGTTTTGATAATCTATAAATTGCGTTCCCGGAGGCGGGGTTTATGTACATTTTAGGGTTGGTGATGTCACTAACCCGGGAGGAATGTTGTGTAGTCCCTACCAGCCGTTTGTTGTAGTCCTTAAAAAGCTATTTCTTTAAAAGAAAATATCTCCCTTTGCTTTGAACTTTGAGTTGTAACTTTGCAGATGTTGTTTATGCTCAAACAGCAACATTACACACTAACTAAAGTTAGAAAAGTGAAATCATAATCAACCACCCCTTTAACTCCAGCACAAAAATTGCCTAACCTACCTTTAACCAGTAGACGATTAAACCAGCGAGGGAAAAAAATCACTCAGAACACTTTAGCAACTCATTTTGGAACACCCTGGCAAAGAACTCTAGTTAAATTCATTCAAATTGTGGTGAATGTTTCTTTTCAAGCATGTAAGTCATAGTTATTCTTGTAACTGAGATCGATGACAAATCCATTAGCAAAAAGTGCCACTAAAATTGAATGATGTCATACAATAATGATCTTATCATTGTGGCTCGTCAGGCCTTGTCTCCAGACAGATGAGATTAATTGATCAGACATGACAGAAAGGAAACAGCACTTTGGCAGAATCTCTGCCCCCACCTGAGCTAATGTGATCTATATGGAGATACGAGACACAAAACCCATGTGTAGTAACACCTGAGGCTCTTTTTATCAAATTAAAGTTTCGGGTGTGAAGCATTGTGAGTTTATTCTAGGGGGCGCTTAGACTTTATCATGATTCATTCATGTATAATGAGGTCATTGTTGCATCATAGCTGTGTTAATGGGTGTCAAAGTTTGCGTTATAGTTGTGTGATGCCTCATCTTTAAGACCAGACAAGGAATCTGCTCTCTATGGGTCATTTCTCAACACAGAAGGACGCCAGATGCACTTTGGGTCAAAGTTCATGCAGAAAATACATGAGCTCCAGCCACATGATTCATCCACAAACATCCAGTAAAGAAGCCAAGGATGTTTAATTGAACCATTCATGTTGATCTGGAGGCAAATTCCACAAATTCCACAAATTCCTATTCATGAGATGCTGGCTCCCACCGCTAAGGGCAAACAAACAGCCTGGAGGTTGAAACAACACTCGGTACATGCGAAGTGGGAGGTTTAAAATGACAATAAATGTGTCTAAATCAAACATTCACAGGATGCGGTAAGAGGCAGGGCCATCATTACGTGGGGATGACCAGGAAAACGGCCCATTGGGTTGGTCCGAGTGTACGGGTCCATAAACATCCACAAAAAGGGTGTCTCGTACCCTGTGAATTCAAGCAATGGCCCTGAGGTCTCTTAAAAGATTAATCCACTTAAATGAATGTCACCACTAAAAAACATTAACAGATCAAATTAAAAACTAATATTAAAAAATAAAATAAAAAATAAAACTGATTTTTATGACTTTTAAAACTAACTGAAAAAAATAAATATATTGTATTGGTTCTTTAAAAAAAAAAAAATAATGCCACTAGATAAGGTGATAAAAAACCTAAGAAATTTAAATCCTCTACCTAATTTATATTATTTAACTTCGGCAGCACAAAAATTATACAATTAAAATAAAATAATTAAACTATACATGTCACGGTTCACAGGTTCACTCTCATTCTGTGTGTTACTGCTCTGATCTGATTGCCCATGAGTGTCAGCTGTGCTGACGAGCAATCAGATCAGTCGCAGGTGTACCTCGTTTGTGAGTCCTATATGTAGTGCTGTGTTTGTCATGTTCAGTGTCAGATCGTTGTTCGTCCTTGGTCCTGTTCGGGTCTCATGTTTGTTTCAGTCTCGTTTCCAGTTCCCGTTCACGGATTCCTGCAGCCCTCTGCCAGCGCTGTTACTCTGCTTCAGTGGATTATCTGGCCCGTGTCGTCTCACTCTGTTTCAGTGGATTATCTGGTTTGTGTCGTTTCACTCTGCTTCAGTGGATTACCTGGTCCGAGTTGTTTCACTCTGCTTCAGTGGATTATCTGGTTCGTGTCGGACTTACTGGGTTACAGGACCACGCTTCACCCACTGCTGTCATCTGCGCTGCCAAGGCTCTGCTGTCTGACACAGATCTTCACCAGCCTTCCTGTTTTCACTGTTCACTCAGCATTAATAATAAATACTTTTTACTTGCAATTGGATCCTGTGATTCCTACCCTGACATAACGATCTGACCCTTCGTTATGGATCCAGCAAGTATGGCCGAGCTACGTGAGATACTGAACGAGAACAATGCACGTTTCGATCGGCAGGATGAACAGATCACAGCCACCGGTCGTGCTGTTCAGACCTTGGTGGCGCAGATGGCAGAACTCTCCTCCCAGTTACAGCAGCTGAGAACCGAGCCTACCCACGGGACCGCTGCGCCTAATCCACCACCCGCTGTTCCACCCCCGGCCCAGCCTTCCAACAGTCCGGAGCCTCGTCTACCTCCTCCTGCTGCCTATTCGGGTGAGCCACAACTATGTCGTGCATTCCTGACTAAATGCTCACTGTATTTTGCTCTCCAGCCGTCATCATTCCCCACCGAAGAATCCAAAGTAGCCCTTGTAGTCACACTACTCTCTGGACGAGCGGCGCTGTGGGGAACCGCCGTATGGGAGCAAGGGCATCAGTGCTTGACGTCCTTCCAGTCCTTCGGCGCAGAACTTAAGAAGGTGTTTGATCGCGCAGTCTCAGGGAGGGAGGCGGCCAGGTTCTTGGCAGACCTTCGGCAGGGTCACAGATCAGTGGCGGACTATGCCATCGAGTTCCGGACACTGGCCGCGGAGTGCAAGTGGAACAGCGAGGCGCAGTGGGACATCTTTCTGCATGGGTTGGCCGACCGCATCCAGGCTGAGATCTACACTCTGGACCTACCTGCAGCACTAGATGGTCTGATTGATTTAGCCATTCGAGTGGACTCAAGACTGCAACGTCGAGATCTGATCATGCAGAGGAGTTTGATTCCAGACGTACAGAATAATCCTGTTACACCTTCCTGTGATGCGGTCGGCCCTACATTCGACCCGGAACCCATGCAGTTGGGCAGAGCTCGGCTCTCCCGGGAGGAGAAGGAGCGGAGGAGAGCCCAGGGGCTGTGCTTATACTGCGGGACCGGGGGACATTTTGCCACAAAGTGCCCGGTAAAAGCCAAGGCCCGTCAGTAGCGAGGAGGTTACTGACGGGTGACATTACTTTTGAGAAAACCTCCCGTGAATCGACGCTCCTCCCGGTCAGACTGCAGTGGGCCACTTCTCACCACATCTGTGACGCGCTCGTGGACTCTGGAGCGGAGGGGAGTTTTATGGACCGAGATCTGGCACAGCGCCTGGGTATTCCCATCATTCCCATCACTCATCCCATATCTGTCAACGCACTAAGTGGTCAACTCCTGTCACCCGTCACGCACTCCACCGGACCGGTGAGTTTGACTACTTCTGGCAACCATGTGGAGGAGATCCATTTTCTCCTCATTGACTCTGCTTTTGCGCCTGTGGTGTTAGGGCACCCCTGGCTCACCCTCCATAACCCTCACATTAACTGGCGGCAGAGCTCTATCATGTCTTGGAGTGAGAATTGTCATGCGTCTTGTTTGGTGTCTGCGTGTTCTTCTGTGTCTTGTTCTGTGTTGCAGGATGAGCAGGTGGACCTGTCTAACGTGCCCGAGGAATATCTCGACCTGAAGGAGGTGTTCAGTAAGTCTCGGGCTGCTTCTCTTCCTCCTCATCGTCCCTATGACTGTGCGATAGATTTATTGCCAGGGACATCTCCGCCTAAGGGCAGATTATACTCTCTTTCCGTTCCCGAGAGGGAGGCCATGGAGAAATATATTTCTGATTCTCTGGCATCCAAGTTCATCCGCCCTTCCTCTTCCCCCGCAGGGGCGGGATTCTTCTTTGTGGGTAAGAAGGACGGTTCCTTGCGTCCTTGTATTGACTATCGAGGGTTGAACGACATCACGGTAAAGAATACCTATCCTTTGCCTTTGATGTCTTCAGCCTTTGAGAGACTGCAGGGCGCCTCCTTATTCACAAAGTTGGATCTTCGTAACGCCTATCATTTGGTCCGCATCAGGAAGGGGGATGAGTGGAAAACCGCTTTTAACACCCCCAGGGGGCACTTTGAATACTTGGTTATGCCGTTCGGGCTTTCCAACTCCCCCGCGGTTTTCCAGGCACTCGTCAACGACGTGTTGAGAGACATGGTTGATCAGTTCATATATGTCTACCTGGATGACATATTGATTTTTTCTTCGTCTCTCCAGGAACATGTTCAACACGTCAGACGAGTGCTTCAGAGGCTGTTGGAGAATGGGCTTTATGTCAAGGCGGAGAAATGCGTTTTTAATGCACAGTCTGTTCCCTTTCTAGGATACATCGTGTCGTCTGAGGGGATGCGTATGGATCCCGACAAGATTCAGGCAGTGGTAGATTGGCCAACCCCAGACTCCCGCAAGGCCCTGCAGAGGTTTCTGGGCTTTGCCAATTTTTACCGACGTTTTATTCGCAACTATAGCCAACTAGCCGCGCCTCTGACCGCCTTGACCTCCACCATGACGACGTTCAGGTGGTCTAGTGCAGCGGAGTCTGCATTTTCCAAACTTAAGGACTGCTTTGTTTCAGCCCCCATTCTGGTTGCCCCTGATTCTTCTCGTCAGTTTGTGGTGGAGGTCGACGCGTCAGAGGTGGGGGTAGGCGCGGTTCTCTCCCAACGCTCCCCCGCAGACAACAAGGTTCATCCGTGCGCGTATTTTTCTCATCGCTTATCTCCTGCCGAACGTAACTACGACATTGGTAATAGAGAATTGTTGGCAGTCAAGTTAGCCTTGGAGGAGTGGCGTCATTGGTTGGAGGGTTCGGGGGTACCCTTTATCGTTTGGACCGATCATAAGAACCTTGAGTACATCAGATCCGCCAAACGTCTTAACTCTAGGCAGGCTCGGTGGGCACTTTTTTTTGGTCGATTCGATTTTTCCATCTCCTACCGTCCAGGTTCCAAGAACATCAAACCTGACGCGTTGTCCCGCATTTTTGACCAATCTGAACGCCCGGTTTCTCCCGAGTCCATCGTTCCACAGAGTCGTGTGGTGGCAATGCTGACCTGGGAGATCGAGTCGAAGGTCCGCACTGCCTTACATGGGGTAGTGCCTCCGCCCGGATGCCCACCAGGTCGATTGTTTGTGCCAGAGAGATTGCGGTCCAACGTTATCCAGTGGGGTCATTGTTCCAAGCTAGCTTGTCATCCGGGAGTTAATCGTACCATCTTTCTCATTAAACAACGGTTCTGGTGGCAGACCATGGCTCGCGACACTCGTCGTTTTGTATTGACCTGCTCCGTCTGTGCTAGCTGTAAGACCTCCACTCGTCCTCCGGCTGGGCTCCTTCAACCGTTGTCAGTGCCTTCGAGACCCTGGTCACACATTGCGCTAGATTTCGTCACAGGCCTCCCTGCCTCACAGGGTAACACGGTGGTTTTAACCGTGGTGGATAGGTTCTCGAAGGCAACTCATTTCATTCCTCTGCCCAAATTACCATCAGCCAGAGAGACAGCGGTGGCTGTCATAGACCACGTTTTTCGGATTCATGGCCTCCCGACGGACGTGGTCTCTGACAGAGGACCCCAGTTTATATCCAAGTTTTGGAGAGAGTTTTGCCGGTTGCTGGGGGCGAATGTCAGTCTTTCCTCTGGTTTTCATCCCCAGAGCAACGGACAGACGGAGAGGGCCAACCAAGATTTAGAACGAGGGTTGCGATGTTTAGCTTCACAGAACCCGTCCTCTTGGAGTCAGCACATCTCATGGGTTGAGTACGCGCATAACTCATTACCAGTGTCGTCCACGGGCCTGTCTCCGTTTGAGAGTAGTTTAGGGTACCAGCCACCAATCTTTCCTAGTCTGGAATCCGAAGTCGCGGTTCCCTCCGCTCACGAATTCGTCCAGAGGTGCAGACACATCTGGAGAACGGCCAGGGAGACCCTTCTCCAGGTGGGTTTGCGCACCAAGGCCCAGGCCGATCGCCACAGGTCGAAGCCTCCCGTCTACGTCGCTGGTCAAAAAGTGTGGCTTTCATCTACTGATATTCCTCTCCGCTCCGCTTGTAGAAAACTTGCTCCTAAATTTATTGGCCCGTTTACCATCACCAAGATCCTTAGTCCGGTGACGGTCCGCCTCAAATTTCCTCCGGCGTACCGGAGAATTCATCCCGTTTTCCATGTGTCTAAAATCAAGCCCTTTTTTCGTTCTCCTATTAATCCGCCAGTCCCGGTTCCTCCACCGCCGCGAATCGTAGATGGGGAACCAGTTTATTCGGTTAATCGTATTCTGGACGCAAGGCGGAGGGGACGTGGATTCCAGTACTTGGTGGACTGGGAGGGTTACGGTCCGGAGGAGAGGAGTTGGGTTCCTGCCCGGGACATAGTGGATCATTCCCTTATCGATGCTTACAATCGCCAGGTAGGTCCCTCTGGGAGCGTCAGGTGACGCTCCTAGGGGGTGGGGTAATGTCACGGTTCACAGGTTCACTCTCATTCTGTGTGTTACTGCTCTGATCTGATTGCCCATGAGTGTCAGCTGTGCTGACGAGCAATCAGATCAGTCGCAGGTGTACCTCGTTTGTGAGTCCTATATGTAGTGCTGTGTTTGTCATGTTCAGTGTCAGATCGTTGTTCGTCCTTGGTCCTGTTCGGGTCTCATGTTTGTTTCAGTCTCGTTTCCAGTTCCCGTTCACGGATTCCTGCAGCCCTCTGCCAGCGCTGTTACTCTGCTTCAGTGGATTATCTGGCCCGTGTCGTCTCACTCTGTTTCAGTGGATTATCTGGTTTGTGTCGTTTCACTCTGCTTCAGTGGATTACCTGGTCCGAGTTGTTTCACTCTGCTTCAGTGGATTATCTGGTTCGTGTCGGACTTACTGGGTTACAGGACCACGCTTCACCCACTGCTGTCATCTGCGCTGCCAAGGCTCTGCTGTCTGACACAGATCTTCACCAGCCTTCCTGTTTTCACTGTTCACTCAGCATTAATAATAAATACTTTTTACTTGCAATTGGATCCTGTGATTCCTACCCTGACAATACAACAGTGAAAAAAACTAAAACTACACTGAAGGTAACAGACATACAGGGAAATCTAACAAAAATAAAACGTAATTATAAAAAAGCTTTTTTTTTCTTTTCTTTTTTTACTATAATAACCCTGAATTTAAATGATTAATTTAAAATATACACCACCATTTGAAAGTTTGGGGCCAACTTTAATTTTTATTTTTATAAATTAACACTTTCATTTTGATTGGACACATTAAATTGATCAAAAGTGACAGATAAGACATTTTAATTATACAAAATATTTATATTTTAAATAAATGCTGTGAAATTTGAACTTTGAAATATGAAGCAACTGTTTTTAACATTGATAATAATAAGAAATGCTTCTTGAACAGCAAATCAGCATATTAGAATGATTTCGGAAGGATCACGTGACACTGAAGACTGGAGTAATGATCCATCAAAGGAAAAAAATACATTTTGAAAACATATTCAAATAGAAAACCTTATAAGAAAATATTTTAAGTAGTAATAATTTTATACTGTATTTTTAATCAAATAAATGCAGCCTGGGTAAACATGAGATTACTTTCAGAAATATTTTAAAAAACCTTACCAAACCCAAACTTTGAACTACAATTATAACTTGAGCTGGTTTCATAAAATGAGATCATTTTGGTCTGATAATCTGTTCAAAGCAACATTTTATATGCCTCATCTGATTGTCCTCTGCCATTGTGTGACTGTGAACTCACTTATGTCAGACAATATGTAACACAATTAGAGGGATATGACAACTGACTGAGCAGCATGATGGCTACAAAGTAAATACTGAACAAGGGTTTTCTACAGCAACATTTAAAATCTGATGCAATCTATCATAACTGCTGTCATTTTGTACTCAGTTCATGCTGACTGCAAACAAATTGTTATACTCTTTGTAAAAATAAGAGTGTAATTAACATCTATGATCATCTATGCGCCCCAGGTTATAGTGTCCTGCTGTGCTCAGCAAATTGACACATGGCAGGGAGTCAGCTTGTCATAGCGCCATTAGCACATTACAGGCGTTCAGACAGGACAATGGGTGTCGGTGTTGACAATGTGCCAGAAAACGGGAACATCACCTCGTAGCTAAGCAATGGACCATCCCTGGGAGAACTGAGAATCCTGATGATGAGATCATCAATAAAAAATGAGGAAAAACAACCAGTGCAGTCGGTTTGAAAAAAGTATGCCCTAGTGTGGGATAAATAAATGGAATTTCCAGGAATGTATTATTATTTGTGTTCCAGTATGCTATCACTATAAGATACCAAATTTCCAACTTGTTTAGCGGAACTGTCCATTTTCCATGTAGGTTTATCTGTCTTCCTCAGCAGCAAGACTTCCTCATACACATCATGCACAAAGTGATTAATCATTAGAAAATTTTGTTAATCTTCATTTAAGTTTGCATGACTTGCATGAGAAATGGCATATTCATTCCTGTAAGGATTGTACAACTCAAGTCTTGGCATTCAATAAATGCTTTCATGGACTTCCAAACAGTAAGTACACACACAACATCAATGCACTTACATGAGAACCAACACACTCCCCTAAACGTGCGTGTGCATGTGAAACCATCTGCTAAATCCATTGATCCAGAGTAATAAAGTGCACAATCAATGTTTTCCTAATGTGGCGTTTTCACCAAGGGCAGGGCCGCTGACTGATGCACCAAAACAAGGTCCAAAAAAAAAATTTCGGAGAGCATGTTTAAATATAAAACTACGCAGTATCATTTTAGGACTGTATTTAAACAAAAGATCATTTATTCAAGCAAAGATCATACAAATATAGCAAATGTATTTTGTAATGACTATGAGACATCACATCAAGGCACTGTCTGCCATCTGTCATTAAAATATACTATAATTAAAAGAGTTACTGGCATCTTCTGTACAAGTGCCCTGCATGAGGCTTTGTGTTTGAAAGACCACACCCTGCTGTATTATTGAGCATAGACTATATGAATATGCATGAGGTGGGTGGGGCCTGATCAATAGGGACGGCCCAGTAGTGAGCAGACACGTGGAGGCCAGCTGAAATGGCTCTACTCTTCACAGGAAGCGTTCTTCTCTCAACCCATCCGCTGTACCAGCGCTGAGTCCCATCCTGCTCAAAGCAATCCCAGAAAAACACAGGGTTTGCTTTACAAAACACTAACTTATAGACTTAGTAAAAGCATTTCAAGTCTAAAATGATTACTATACAGTACTAATAATTACTAATTACAATCCAGATTTAAATAAAAATACAGATAATTAAATTTTTTTGCACCAAAGACCATAAATAGAGCTAACGAAATACAGACCGACTGATAGAGCGAACGATAGACATAACGACTGATTGATAGAGCGAACGATAGACAAACGGACAGTGAACCGACAGACAGATACATGCATAGATACATACATGCATAAACAGACAGAGCTCTGGCAGGAGGAAGTCCTCCTTCTGAATGAGCCGAAGCTCAAGCTTCACCTCAGACACGAACAGTATGTCAGTCTCTTCACACCTCACTGAACTCACACACAGCCTCTGATCTCTGCTGACCCCTGCTTTGGCATGGATGCCACAGTAAGCTTGTTAAATAAAACATGTGACGGGTTCCCATGCACTTACACTTTACTATGCAGTTTTATGAGCCAGACACTGCACTGCATGCCGGGAGTTAACCGACCCGAACCGTACCGTACTGTACTGTACCGTACCGTACCGATCAGTGGAAACGAGCCATAACTGTCGGTTTGGGGTGTTGACAGTTTAAAATGAGAGTTTAATTTAATTTTTCAGTATCTTTAGTTGGTATAGTCTCTGAACACTTCTCTATGGTCACATACTGTCACGCTTGGTTGAAATTGATCACCACCACATTGGAAGTCATTTATGTAAAAATGCTCTTATTATGGTTTTTCGAATATTCCCTTTCATGCAGTGTGTGTTCTGCAAAGTTGTAAAGTCGAAAGTGCACGATAAATAAAGTAATTGTCTTCCAAAATAAAGAATCAAGTAAGAACCACCAAAACGAGTCGTCTGTAATTTGAATCCCACTGCGTGACAGTTCTAAGTCACTAGAAAAGACATTTGCACAATCATCGTGGGATTCGCAAAACACTTGCTCAATACCCAATTTATTTGGACCAGCTTGCTCCTCAGAATCACATCCTGTAAGCATTAATAATTATTAGGAGCACCGATGGTGAGAGGACCCTATTGTTTCTGCTCCGTTCATTCTTCTTCTTCTCCTAAGTTAAACGCTTTTTTGAGGGCCTAAACATGCTTGAAAACTCATGAAACTTTGCAGAAGTGGTGAAAAATGTATGTGTGATATGGGTTTCAGAAATGGCTGGGGCAAAATGGCTCAACGTTATTGCCCCGGCTCTACATTTCACAAACAGGTATGAAAATCGGTAGGCTACATACACGTAATGATCCAATACCTACAAAAAAGTCTCTTGAAGCGTAGCCCTAATCACAACAGGAAGTCAGCTATTTTGAACTTTCTCTCAGATTTTGTGCAGTTTTTGCCATTTCCAGACGTTGTAGGTTACTTTAACAAATTCCTATACACCTGCTGGTAGCAGTGTGGCAAATACAAATTACTTTAACATAGTCCTCCTATATTTACGTACTGGCCACTGTGCTCTGTTTTCATAAAGCCGCCGGGTGGTGGTGGCACGGGTGCGAAATTTACATATTTTTTGGGTTTCAGAATTGGGTGGGGCAAAAGGGCAAAAAGTGGGGCAAACAAATATTTCGACTAATTGCCCCAGGCGCTACGTTTCACGTACGTGGACGAAATTCGTTACATACATGTAATGACCCAATACCTACTAAAAAGTATCTTGGAGCATAGCCCTAAACACAACCAGAAGTCTGCCATTTTTAATTTCCTCTCCGATATTTGTACCAGGTGTTCAGAATACCTAGTTTTGTGTTCTAGATTGTGTACGTTTCCGGCTAACTCACATTATTACTGTCTTCCTGAAATACTTCTGCCAAGCAGCTTTGGGCCACTATTACATAAAACTGTGTCTATTAATGCAGATTGTCTGTCGTTCTTACTGAGTAAAGATAAAGGATGGAGCCAGATTTGTTTTACAAACGTGCATGTTACATCAGTCATTCACGTAAGTGCTCGGTAAAATCGAAGTCATCGTTAAGGTATTTACATTGTGTACAATCGCTGAGGACTGAGGGAACCTCCTGAGTTGAAATTCAGTTTGGTTATTATCAGTTATTATTACCCTATCACAACAGACTGGGCCATCTGGCCAATTAGAGCAGAGCAGGCTTAAGGAAAGGAGGAATTTAGAGAGACTGAATCATCTGACGAGTTGTTTGAGAATTATTGGAAAATGTGGTGATGTGCAATGTATATTATGAGAAAATTAAAGTGTTTTTTACATTTGATGCATGTAAACCTGTTTTAGAAGACCCCCAAAACAAAATTAGGGAATTTAAAAAAAGCATAATAGGGGCACTCTAATGCATGTAGAATATAAGAATTGCAGAGTCTGCATTAAATCTGGAATTGAAAAACTGCCGGTTTGAGCAATTATGCAAATACTCAAGTATTCATCTATGGAAATAGTAATCAGTCTGAAGTGATTTAAATGTGGAATAGGAATAGTTAAGAAGAAATCAATTTGTGCTGTATGTTTAGAATGACACACACGATTACTAATACGATTACAGATTTGAATAGCAGCTTTCCTGTCGCAAGATCCACACTGTATGTTCTGTTAATGATATAAAAAATCCAATTTTCTAGAGATTTAATGGAGATTAAAAATGGATCATACAAAGTCTGCAAGAGATATTTAAACATATGAGCTAAACTATACAGTATATCACATACCTAAATTATGTAGGCTACATGTTGACACACATCTGATAAATATATTCTGACCTGCATTCTTATTGTGCTTTGAGAACAGGATTTCCTCCAGACACAAAGCTTTAACAGAGGGCCATACTGATTAAACGCAGTGGCTAAACTCGGCTTCCTTATGGACATTCCTGCTATTCATATCAAAAGGTCTAACTGTAGTAGTGAGAAACTGGAATTAATTCAAACTGTACTTTACCTGCAGGACCTCACACAATTGAAGACATTAACAGTGAAACGTTTATCATTCTCAGACAGATGGCCATCCGATTTATTAAGAATAAAATGCCAAAAACAATGGCACAAATAAAGGTGAAAGCTCTTAAAGAAATGAACATTCTGTCATCATTTATTCACACTCTTGAATATATTTAAAAGGAGAAATTTGAAAGAATATTCAAACTTTTTTTAATACAATCAAAGCACCAACATCATCTTTTGTGTTCCATGGACAAAAGTCATACAGGTTTGAAACTACATGTGGGTGAGTCATTATTTATTTATTATTATTATTTTTTTCCCTTTATGTTAAAATAAAAGTTCACAGCAGATGGTCTTACCTCTCCATAGTCTGTGGTGAGGATGAGAGTCCGGTCATCACAGCAGCTGACGATGGAGGGAAAGAGCTGCTCCTTATCCCGCACCCACACACAAGCTCCCTAAAAGACAGACAGACCATATGAGACATTAAATACAGCAAACCAATCAAGAACAACCCAAGAAAGGCAAGCTCATTAAAAATCTGACCTAAGACAGAGATTTCCTTCCTATTGGGGCTGGTACATAAATTAAATATGGATGTATATTGAGAACATATTTATTTGCTTCTAAAAAGAGCTGAGAACCGAACAAGATGATACAAAGAGGATATCAGTCAGCAATTTCAATTGATCTCAACCACAGCCCAACCCTTAAACCCCATCGTAGTCTTTCCATCATCATCATCATAAAGCACCACAGCCATTCCGTCTCGCTACGTTTTCATTTTGTAGTCATACAGTGGTGCATTTGACTGGTAGAAAGATCCCTCCCAATGGGTTTAAACACACATTGTGGGCACACAGGCAGCACATAACACTATTCATGCCAACAGCACATGCTGCAAACCAAAGTAAAGGCCTTTTGACAGCACCAAACCCTGTACATTAAAAAGAGATGGTTGTTTCTCATGTCAGTTTTATGAAGAGGCCTTTGCTTGTGCACTCGCCTACATGATATGGTTTTTGATGGGATGCCAAAGCGTTGCTAAGTGGCTGCTAGGGCATTCTGGGTGGTTGCCTTCAAATCAATAGAGCCAAGTCCCAAGATCAGTCTGAATTGTAAAAGCAAACCCTCACCTTCAAGTCATTCTAAACCTTTATGACTTTCTTTCGCACATAAAATAAGATAGGCTATTGCGAAGAATGGTTAACTCTTTGCTTATATAATTATAGTTAATGGGGTTATCTTTCATTATCTTTCAGTGTATGGACAAAAAAATAATTTTCAAAATGATCTGCTTTTGTGTTTTGCTGAAGAAAGAAAGTCATTGCTACAGGTTTGGAACGACATAAGCGTGAGTTTCATTTTTGGGTGAACTATGCCTTTAAGTGTATGCGTTTGCTCATATCTCTAATGATGGAAACAGCTGCAATGAAAGGGTGGTCTAGCAATGCTTTTGTCTAATTGTGTGGCATCCTTTAAACAAAGCCGCCAACTTCCATGTTTGCAATCGGAAGGCCAAGAATGCAGAAATGGAGATGCAAAAACAGGAAAACAAAAGTCTGGCTGCTAAGACTAGTCATTTCCTGCTGTTGTGAACTGTAACACTGTCTTAATGCCGTTCACACCAAGGATGATAACTGTAACCATAAAGTTTTAATAACTGTAAATATTTTAAAAAGTAAATATTCTATACGAATAGGGACTGTCCACAACTATAACGATAACCAAACAATATTGTTGGAATCACTTTGAGAAGCTGATGAAAGAAAAAACAATGACAGCCAATCAGAATCTATCCTGATTTAAAGAGCTCTAGCTTTAAAGTGGCAGATGGAAAAAGTGTAGCGTGTGCTTATAATAAACAGAACGTGCGTTATTGTGCGTTAGTGTGGACGCTAATATGGTAAAAGTTACAGTTACGGTTATTGGTGTGAACGGGCCTTTAGTGGTGTGCCAGCTTCTGATCTCTCACACTTACACACTGACAGCCATAAATCTTCACAGCGCGGCCATTCAGACGGCCAATGGAGTGTTGAGAGAGCAGTTTGTCCAACAGCACATGAGAACCAAAGGATCAATGGGAGAGGCTTCCACCAGGAAACCCAAGCCCCAAGGTCAGAGCATGAGGATATCAATCCTCATTAACTTTTAATAATGACCTGACATGTGCAACAGCATTGGGTCCCGTAAGGCAACATGTGCAGGCATTCACACAATATACATCCACTCTTTCCAAAACACGCTGTATGAAGATGATCATAGACACATGATACACTGCAATAGAGACGTGGATTACAATGAGGAAAGACACATTCAAGGTTTCAAGTGGAGGTAATCGCTAAAGGGATAGTTCACCTATAAGTGAAAATTCTGACATCATTTACTCACATTCATGACGTTTCAAGACTTTTGGGTAGCACATTATTTTAGTCAAGTCACTTTTATTTATATAGCGCTTTATACAATACAGATTGTTTCAAAGCAGCTTTACAGTGATAACAGGAAAATGTTCAGCTGTTGTTTTGCTGAAGTCAGTTCAGTGTTGATTCAGTTCCATTGTAAAGATAATCAATTATTAAATTGGTTCATTTCATCTATAAAGCAGTTCTGCAAAAAAGGGACGTCCAGCTCAGTTCAGTTCTCATACAGCAGCGTCAATACCGTCAGATCAATAATATTGTTGAATATTAAGTGTCCCCAACTAAGCAAGCCAGAGGTGACAGCGGCAAGATACCCGAACTCCATCGGGACAGAATGGAGAAATAAACCATGGGAGAAACCAGGCTCAGACAGGGGGCCAGTTCTCTTCTGGCCAACAAACGAACACGGTGTCATTCAGTCTGCGTCACAAGTCAGAATTCAGATCGGGATCATTAGCATTCAAATATTCATCCAGTTCTTTTTCCTTGAAGATCGATTCATCATGCAGGTATTGATCCGAAGCTGGTCGTAGTGTCTATGCGGAGGACCTGTCTGGTTCTTGAGGTCTCTGCTGAAGATCTGTGCAGACGGCAGTCATGTCGACGAGGCCTTCAAAGGGGATTGTCTGAAGACACGTTCTCTGCTAACATTCAGGGCTGCATTTTGGTCGCGTCTAGGTGCAGGTCCACCATCTGATCTGATCACACTATAATGAAAGTGGATTATGACCAAAGGCTGTCAAGAGCCAAAATCATAAACCATTGAAGTATCATAAAAGTGGTCAAATGATTTCAGTATGTTCACCACAAATCTATCTTAAGACTTCATATGACTTGGAATACAGTGCAGTTGTGTATGGACCAGTTTTATGAGACTTCAGTGGTGCTTTTGTGTCATTTTTGGAGCTTGACAACCTATTCACTGACACTTCATGGACGCTTTTCACAGCCTGCGATGATGCAATTCCACAGTTATAAACATTGTAAGTCTAGCAACATTATTTATTTTCACTTGTACATTTATAGCACAGTACTTTGTGCTATTTTACCTTGGTATTAAAATACAGAAAACTAACAGAAAATGAACACTGCTGAATAGGTGTTTCAAATACAGTGGAAAGCGAGAATGAGTGACAGAAACTTTGACATCTTTCTTTCTTCTGACCATCATAATCTCTCTTTTTTCCCTCTTTTGGAATCTCATAGAAATGCTATCATATTTTTTTTTTCTTTTGCTATTGGAGCTAGTGGAAGCACAAAAATGATAGGTGTTGTCTCCTGTCTTTTAATAACCTATGATGACTTCTGCTGAGAACCATGGAAATGAAAAGGATCAACTGTATGAACAAAAGCAGCTCAGACATTCTGCTAAAGGTCTTGCGAAAGAAAGAAAAGCATGCAAGTATGGATCAACATGACAGTAAATGAATGATGACAGATCTTTAATTTTTCGATGAACTCATTAAAACCACATGTTTGAATCCCACATAGGTAAATCTTAAAAAATAATTATTCCCAGGTAATATTATTTAATCATTTATTTAAACTTGGAATATGCCATCTTTGAGAAGGCATCTCTTTTTCAGTATGTTCCACAACGCGTAATGTCCTGTATCATCAACAGGATCTTTTTCAGGTTTCTTTAAAAAGCCTTGCTAAATAGCTCAGGGCTTATGGGACTGAGTTAAAAGAGCTTGAAGAAAAGAAGGGGTGGGGAAGCTAAACTGTATGCAATTGTGTTTCCCATTGTTTGACCAGTAGAGGTAGAAAGCTAAAGTTCAACTTCTCTTAAATGTTCAATCATCACATATGCGCATCAGACTAAATATGACTACCTCCATCAGTTAACGCATACCTTACACGGTCATTCCCTAAACACAATCAGCTCCAAACGCAATACCTATATTTACAGAAATACGATTAAAGCATACTTTTATTAAGCTGAAATCATGGATAAAATGAGAGATCAGCCAGGTCTGTAACTGACACGGGAGGAAAATTACTCAAGCACAGGGCTTGGAAAAGCTGTTTCACGTGACCTGACTGAACTGAATTACATCTGAAGCAGGGTCTATGGATTTAAGAAGATCAGATGCCATTGTTACATAATTCTTATTTACAGCATTCACGCTTTATGGCACATGATGTCATTGAATTACTTGTGTTTAATCTCATAGATTAAAAGAAGTAAACATAAGAGCATTTGCAACAGTTGATCAGTCACATTAAAGTGGTGGGTTTATTTAATCTTTTTTGTGTTTAATTGATAAATAATAAAAGATAATGGAGGAAATAAGACTATTAGTGCATGCAACCAAATGAAAACAACCTAACAAAATGATGACAGTTGCAAATAGGTAAATCATAAAATTCTCCATAATATGATTGATAATAATCCAGCATTGTTTACAATTATACTACGGGCCTGTTGAATGCTTGAATCTGATTGGTTGACGAACGTTCTAAGGTGTACAATTATTTTCAGGGAAATGCACAGCTAAAGTAGCTTCTGGCAAGTCGTTACAGCATTACAGTTCCATATCAGTTCACCAAATGATTTCAGTTATTTCAAAAGACCTTAAAACTAAAGAACCAAAACCCACAAAAACACTGACCAACCAAATAAATATAATAAACAGGAAAAAAACGACCAATTATTTCCTCTTTTTTTTTTTTTTTTTTTTTGGCCACAAAATTACATTTTATTATGTACGGAAATTGTTTTATCAGTAAAATAGTAGCAACTTAAAAGCTACAACGCATTCCTCAATAGCAAGGTAATAACAATGCTGTTCTTGAAACAGGTAAACATAGTTTTGCTATTAGTCGAGACGCTGCTGCCGAACATTTATTTTCTAATAATTCAGTGGCCTGTCATCAATTATTCCTTACTGAATGAACAGGTATTGTTGCTGGGCACTTTAATGATTAATACATAGAAATTATAAACTGGCTTATTCATGATGCAGATAACTGTGGTTCAGTTTGCTGAAATCTATCATTATGGTGTGAGTAAGCTTTCCTAGAATATTCAAGGATAGTCTTAATGTTTCCCCAAGGAATGCTCAAATAATTAGTGCTAGGCATTTTGAAAACCCTACAAATTATTAAACGTCAGCATGTAAGTTGTGCAGCATGGTCAAAAATAATACCTCAAATCATGTGGCTTGTTGAGGGGTATGCAATTACTTTTCAAAGCAATCAGACTGTCAGATTTTGTATTCAGATTTTGCCTAGTGGATGATAAACATTGTAGAATATATTCCATATCCCAAGCCGTATCGAGGGAGCAGATTATCACAGAGAATCTTTTTACTTGGGCCAGTAAACATCCACCAAACAACCACCCTAGCATCTGATCTTTCAAGTCAACAGAGAAATGCAGCCAGATGACAGATGTTCTGCACTCAAGGACATTCAATGTCAAGTAGAACCATAGAAAAACATGTGACTTTTCCCCCATGACCCCATATAAAGCCAGAATGGACCGAAATAAATTACAGTTATAGCATCTGGGCAAGTAAAGCTATTGTGCTCAGCTTCTCATATTTTTCCCAAAATGTCTTTTCAAACATCTGCAACCATGTAATCTGTTTTTAAAAACATGCTGAAACAGCAACGATGGGTTCCTCCCTGAGATCCTATATTTCATATTTATTTTCAGAGAACTCAAAGAAGAGAAGAACTCTGAAAGTCTTATAATATCCCTACTATAATGACAACGTTTGAGACCAGACATGTTTCCACTGGCACTGCTAGAAACCGCCGTATGATGTCATCAATTATGTGGTGAGGTTAACAGATTTTCCAGAAGCAAGCTCCATGATGCGAGCCTCTGAAAGACAGCAGTGTAAACCTGCTTTGTGCACGGGGTGAATTGTATAGGCAACAGATGGCCACAAAAACACAAACCTCCACCTCCTCCTTCCATTCTCTCCTCCACTTACATCATTTCATCCTCTCCTTCCCCCACCTTTCCATCACCTCGGCAGTCTCAAAGCAGAATGGTCATGCTCGGGTCCCAGAGGGCAACCGGGCGGAAATCCCTCAACAAAGGCCAGCTGGGCAACTCTGAGGCAGGGTTTTGTCTGTCAAACTGCAGCACACGTGCAAAGAAAATAACTCATTCGTATTACATCGTATTATACTCTGAGACATGAATCAGCTCCTTTTAGCCGGAAAATCAGTGAATCGATAGTAGAAATTAAAATGTTGTGTGCAAAAAAAGGTCCATTGTGGGTTGTCAATAGTGTAGAGATGATGAAGAATAGAGCACACAGAAGTAACTTTCACAACAAGCAGCTTTCTGTTGGTCAGCGCCGCAAATTCGCATAACCAACTTGAACGAGCAAAATCTGCAATCGGACTCCTGTGACAGTATTTTGCCTATGAAATTCATGAAACTGTAAATGTGTCTGCACCTTTACTCGAATTTTAGTTTGGAATAGAGGACAACATGGAACCAAGATGCTCATATGTGAAATGCTCATTTAAATCGGGCCCGCGTCATTTGTCACTCCCCCTTCATCTTCCCAAAACTTTCTCTTATTGCTACAATATTACTTTCAACAGAAGTGACAAAAAAGCCTAAAAACTGAATACAATCTTGATAAATGTGTAAATAAAAAAAAGTCGCCATGAAATGGAAATTCACTCAAAAATATCTCTTTACTAAATGCATCTTAATGCTCTAGTCTGCTTAAACCCTGTCCCTTTCTTATCGACTGCAAGCTAACATTCAGACCTGCCTCTCTATCCAATCATCAACCTCAATGGATAGAACCAAACGCCCGCCCAACATTTTCTTCTTTTGCAATAATCCGTTTCATTTAGAAGTAAGTCACAATATGGAAGAAATTATCTGTTGCTATAACTGTACTTCCATTACATTGCAACTTCAATCTAGTTCTGTTTTTTAAAAAGCTTTTTGTTAAGTTAGATGAAGGATCTTAACACTAACTGTTAACCGATAACAAGGATGAGTGGAAAAAAAGTCCCGTGCCCTTTAAAACAGAAAGCACAACTTAAAACGCTCCGTCATTCTGAACCCTCAAAAAGGGCTACTATTACCTCTGTGTGTTTAACAGTGCCAAATTTGGAGGAGATTTGCTAATTAATGAGACTGAAACATTAATGAGACTACACAGCGCAAGGTGGCGTGTCTCTTTCTCCTTGTGGCAGAAAGCCCAAGACCAAGAGTATCGAGTGATCCAATCAACTCAACAAAAGAAAACTAATCAGCTTCCACAAAATGAGATGTTATTTGGCAATTAGTCCAACGCTAATTTTCTTTTTCCGATCACACTGCATCATTTGGCATGAGATGTACTAGACATTTTGTTTAAAAAAAAAAAAAAAAACTTGTTTACAAACAACTCCAGTGGACTTTGTAAATATCATAAAGACTTTTCCAAAGCAGCTGCGCACACTGTTTTGCAATGAGATTCCTGCACACTATTTAGATCTCAAACATTGACGCTTATTCAGATTATCATAACAATACTGACACCTCCACTGACCTCTGGCTCTCCTTCAGCGCAGCTGTGCAGATGTGAAGAGCTCTTCACATTACAGAGAGCCTCGGATATTGAAGAGCAAACTGACTGGGCAACTCAATACTGACTGACTTTAGACTGCAAAATGACACACACACACATACACATACAGACAGCTCAATGAGTCTTGGTTTAATCTGTGGATTGCATAAGACTATGCTATATTTCTTGTAATTATCAAAGATTGAGAGAAATAGAGCAATTTTCCAACAATCATGTATTTTACAGAAAGATTTCAGCCTTTTCAGATTGCAGATTTCATTGAAACTCAATCCAACAAAAATGTCCTCCATCGTTAGGACGTCTACATGGACCAACTGCTCATTTATTTTGCAATGGCAGATGATGGTTCAAAGCTAACAGAAAACTGTTGTTCTATGAAACCAGTCGATGCTTTGAGTTGAGTTATTGCAATGTGACCAGGATCAGGGGTTTGAACTGCAGAATATTGAGTGATGGAAATGAGGAATTGGTCAAGAAATGAGTTAGTTTACGAGTTAGTGTCTGATTAGATTGATTGAAATTACTGCTGACATTACAGGCTCAAGTTTAAAGTCATCCAGAGATAATATCCTATGTTCTTTGAACAGTGCTGACATAACCTGTAGGATGGGTCAGGACAGTCAACAACTGACTAGCGGTTACTGGGGTCATCTAGTGAGATCATCAAGATTTTTTGCTTTCATATTCCATGGAAGTGCTTGAAATTGGGTGAATTTAGACTCAGTCTTCAACTTGGACTCACAAATTCACCCAGTCTTCAAAAATACATTTCAAGACAATTTAGACTTCAAATCCTCTACTCTGACCAATTTAAATGATAATACATAAGAAATACACAATTATGCATATTTAAGCGTTCAAATGTTTTGGGATCAGTACGATTTTTTTAATTCTTATATGCTCACCAAGGCTGCATTTATTTGATTTTAAAAAAAACATTATATTATAAAATATTATTATATTTTAAAATAAATGTTTTATATTATAATATTTTTTAAATGTAATTTATTCCTGTCGTGTAAAGCTGAATTTTCAGCATCAGTAGTCTTCATTATCACATGATCCAATCATTCTAATATGCTGATTTGCTGCTCAAGAAACATTTATTATTATTATTATCAAATTTTAAAACAGTTGTGCTGCTTAATATCTTTGTAGAAACCATGATACTGATTTTTCAGGATTCCAAAAGAACATTTATTTGAAGTAGAAATCTTTTGTAACATTATAAATGTCTTTACTGTCACTTTTGGATAATTTAATGTGTCCTCGCTGAATACAAGTATTACATTTCAAAAAAGAAAGAAAAAAATCTTACTGAAGGGCTATAATCGCACTAACCCCTAATTCACAATCAAACAAAACACTGACCATATCTAAAAAAGGCTTTTTGACAACTCTGTGTTCCATTAAAATACATGACAAGAGCAACTGAACCACACAAAAGACCAATCTAGTGTGAGAGGGGAAACTGTAGCTTAGGATGCCTACTGTATGTCACAAGCTACCGCCAAGTGAAACCAAGACAGCTCTCTCCCACCCTATGTCCTCAACTTCACCAGACCTGCATGACATCACCCAAGCCAATGAGAGGTTTGTCTCGCCTCAACTCAGGGTCACATCCGAAATGAATGTTTAGCATCTTGTAGAATAGAATTCCTGAAGATGAGCTCAAACATTCTTTAACTCTAGGACATATTTCAGGAATTATTTGCAAAAAGCACCCTTTTGTACGACCCAAGCGATACATTTACAACATTAACAATTCAGAACATGTAAATTCACAGTTGAATTGACAATAGAGAGCGAGGCAGGGAAGGAGCAGTGTTTTGTACAGGATCCGATAAACAGCCTTGGCGCTCCGTCACTAGGCTGACAGCAGTATGAATAAATGATGGAAGGTGCAGCTGATCAGAAATTAGCTAATGGAGAGATTGTGGCCCCAGGGGAAGGACACTTCCCAGACTTCCCCCACATCAGACAATAGAGAGAGAGAGAGTGCTAATAGCATTGAGAGATTGTGACACTTAATGGTATTAACCTTACATCTGAGATGTTCGACTGATTAGCATAAAGCATAGCCTGGAGACGGTGATTCACGGTGGCAGGTTGTAACGTACTCTATATGAATGAAACTTGTGGATGGATACTCATACATTAGCTATATGGTTTTGTTTACACAGTTTTGTGTCCAGATTTTTTTTTTCTTTTTTTTTTCTCTCTCTTCAGACAGCAAAGAAAAGGAAAGGAAATATATAATGGGTATGTGACATTCAACTTTTCTCTTAAAAAAACCCCATAGAATTCCAAAATAAATTTTTCCCAGGTTTTGGCCTACACAAATCCTTGCAACACCATATAACACAACAGACAAGGAGGAAACTTGTTTCACCAATGTTTGCACACACTATCAAACGGCTTTGAAGGCTACGTGGGCTTAAGTGGTGGTGAAGACTGGAAGCTGTAAGTTGGACAAATCATGTGCACAAACAACCTTTCCAACTGCTGTAAACCTTTAGCCAAGCCAAATACTAAAGTGAAGTGAAGTGTATTGAATAAACAACCATCTAAAATGAATCATATACAGCTGTAGCCCTCAATAGTAGAAAGATCCCAACATGGGGAAGGACAGGGGACAGGGACGGGGTTATTACTTAATGTGGCAGCTCTTCTCAGTTGTGGCATTCAACAAAGACCTTCAGATAAAAGAGATCAGCCCTCATCTGACAAAACACATAAGAAACGTTTCTCCAGCACCAAAATATCTCAATGAGGAAATGAAGGAGACGGTTGTACAGCATCTCAGAAGCCTTTGAGCGGCCTGGTGCCATTATGATACTGCATCTTCCTCTCACAAACTGTACAACAGCTGTTGTTGAGGTTTCTTCTGAGTCAGATTACTGCCGTCTTGTACTGATTCGTTCTAATGTGGAGAGCCCCAGCAAAACAATAAATGTTGACTAAATGTGCAAAGGCTTTACCTCAGTCTCATAAAATATATGACAGTACAATTTATTTCTGCCACCTGGATCGCTTTTCTATGTTGTCCTATTCTTAAAAAAAAAATTTTTTTTTAAATCTTTAAACTATTCCAACATCCCTTGTGCATCAGCAAATAAGAGCGATAGTGCCACACAGGTTGTGATCACCACTGAGAACATAATGAGAAATGTATTTATTTGATGAAAAAGTTGGTTGGGGTTCTGAAGCCTTGAATCCTGAAGCCTTGCCACATCCTGTAATGTACAGAGCTATAGCTTGTTGATCATCAAATGCTGACAATAACCAATTTAAACACCATTTACAGACACAAATTACAGTTATTTCAACATAGAATGTTTCCCAACAATACATAAGGACTCAATTAGGTTAGTATTCTAAGGGTGCAGTTTAATGGGATGGCAGAATGCTTGAACTCATTTTTTTAACCCATGACTGTATGCCACATCATGTCACAGATGTCCCTCCATGATGTCTTAATCACAGGGAAAACCTTGTACTAAAATAGGAAACATGCCATATGGGCTGGCTAAACAATTACATGCTGCGTTTTTTTACTCTATAGAGCTCTTAGTTTCTAAGTAATTGTGGCTTATATTAAGTTTCTGGCTGCTACTTAAAGGATATTTCACCTGAAAAAGAAAATTCTGTTAAAAAAATTAAATAATTCTCACCCTCATGTCGTTCAAGACCCATAAGACTTTGGTTCATCTTCCGAACAAAAATGAAGAGATTTCTGTCCCTTTACTTGGAGATACAGGTCAAGTTGCAGGTGGTGTGCTAGAATTAAGTATTATTCAAGATATCTATCAAATCATTGTGAGGTCTTAGCAGGTTTGACATTAAACAAGCTTAAATTGAAAGATGATATTGCATGTCAGCTGTGCAACAGCTTAATCTCCTAACAAGTAAAGCCCTCAAAACTTTTATTTATTAAAACGAGAAGAGTAAAATATCCAAGCAAACACTGTAAAATATTCACTCTTTTTTTTTTTAAATTAAATATTCTGTACAATTAACCACATACCCAGTAGTTCCTCTGTTATTTGGTACGTACCTGTATGTCTAGCCCACAGTGAAAATGAGGCCTTCCACGGCCCCCGTAAATCTTTCGGGGCTCTAGTCAGGGGTCCGTCTCTTGTGAAAAGATTACAGCACAAGAACTGATTGTGTTAATCAGAGTCTTTAAAGCCTGTCTGCTACACCCGTCTGCTCTCAGTGCCCCGAGCTACAGCTGCTGACAGGGGCACATAAATAATGCTGACAGGAAGGATGGGAAGGTACAGATATTATGAAAAGGTGGGTCCACCTGACTAATTTATTGGCCCCGAAAGGGTAATAATTGTACAGATGCTCTATTATGCCAAAACATTCATGACTCCTTTTCACTGAAAAAGTGTTGCTCAAGTTTTTTCATGAACAATCACAGGGCTAAACAGCGAAAAGTGATCTCACATGCTCAATAAAGGTGAAGAAAATCTGTTAAATATTGTTTGTTATCAAAGATCCTGTGAAAATTACAGCATGACTACTTAGAGAACAAATGACGATCTACAATCAGATGACCATAATAAAGTTAAGCACCTATGATCACATTTTAGAATTAGCATAATGACTATTTTCATTTGAAGTTGAAGTAGAGGGTGGCCAAATCTGAATCTAAATGAGACACATTGTAACAAAAATAATAATAATAAAACACCATAAAAGTAAACTTACAAACCAAAACAAAGACTATCCACCAAATATTCTCTCAACCAGACAACATTCAGTCCTTGAGCTGCCTTAATGGTATATTGGCACAAACTGGTATATCCTTCCACACAATTTGCCCCTTAGGCAAAACAAAAGCTTTTCAATAGCACCGTTTGGTGTTGATGGCGAGGATCCATGGCCGCTGTATCTCAGCAGGAGGGCTGGAGCGGCGGCAGATGGAGACACAACTGAATGCAGAGGTACAGTATTAAGAAATGAAGGGGGAAGGGGTGCAGTGCACACACAGGCCTCAGAGGAGATGATGGAGGGAGCGCTATTTACATGCACCGCGCCCTTTAAAAGACACTGTAAAGTGCAGCTAAAGAGAATGTGTCCTGTACGCTGCCGTAGCTTAAATAGTGTGGTTAAAATAGCAACATTTTGATTAAAAAATGGCTCTAAAAAGTGCTTTTAGATGTTTGTTTTTTTTACAAAACAGCGAATTACATTTAAAAATAGATATTGTGTCTGACATGAATGTATTACAGATCTTTCTAGTGCCTAATCACAACAAAAATAACAATATTGTATTCAGTAGCTCAAAATTTCTGCCATGTTCCAAAGAAATAAACTTTTTATTACATTTATAGCACACCAAAAGCGATGTGGTCTTCCTGAGTCATGCTCAAGACTTTTAAGGTCATAGACATTGTGGTTTACTGCACAACCTGTCCAATATCAGCTCCAAAACCGCCATCCTGTGATGAGAACATCTGAGAGTCTATTTCTACCAGTTTTCTAATTAAAAAAAAGAAGGAATGGTATTAGGGTACTTAAACTCAATAACTAACAAGCCAATAAACAACAGATTGGCCACACAAGACTAATTAAACCCACAAAGTGAACAAAGAGTAACTGAATTGGGGTGAATCCATCTGGGTTTCTGTCCAGATGCACACTGCAGCCCAATAATCATGTAAAAAAAAAAAGAATAAATCCTGTCAACCCACATACAAAACCTGTATATGACAGAGAAGCTTTAATAAACGCATCAGTCCTGAGAAAAAGCGACCCTTGCTCACGTCCAAACTGCATTGAAAGGGATTAATATGACCTTATGGGATTGCCGCTGTACTCATTTAGCCCCACTCCTGCTCAACACTGGATCAGCTAGCAATCCAGTTTGAACTGAAATAACTCCTGCACGTGTGAGAAGACAATTCATAATTCTTCATACCCACCCGCAGCATGACGAAAGCACTGAGTGCCAACAGTCAGCCTCATGACTGATTAGTCATAATAAGAGATTATGAGAATGCAACTAGGCCCGTGGAACCTTAGAACAGCCCTATTATTGACAATAAACATGCAAATTCCCCTCAATATATTCTTATTAAGAAGAGATGTACCCAAGGTCTGACAAACAAAATAGATGTGGCCGGGAACAGGAACACAAAATCTATTTATTGTTTTGTTCTTCCTGTCTTGTGCACCCAACAGAGTAAAGAGGAAAAGCTATGACTTCAGTCGCCATCAACATGAGAGGTTGCCTGAGGAAGTCAAAGCCAGACAGAGAAGAATAGTGTGAAACCCAAACCAGAGGAACTTCAAATCCAAGAGCTATGGGGCGACCAAGAGGCATGGCTTGGAATCTCGGGTCAGGGTTACAGAGACTGAGATCCTCTGGACAGGAATGTATCTGGAATAGGAATCTGTTGCTGGATTCGAGACACTGTTTCGAGAGACACTTTAAAAGCAGGAATTCAATTTTTAAAGCAGGTCAGCTGTTGTTCCAGGCTACATGATCACTTCATCGATCCTTTTTTTAGACTGCTCTTCTGAAGTGGACGTTGTGGGTATTTTTATCATCTGACACTGGACTGAGCCGGAAATGTATTTGTGGTTCAGTGATTAATTAATGGACGCATGTGCTGCTTGAGGAATAAGCTGAATTCCTCTGGTCAGTATGCGAACGAAAAACATAAACAGTCCTTCATGCTAAGGATGGGCATGAGTGCCTGGGTAAATTACTTTGAACAATAATAATTGGGTGACTCAACTTCAAAATAATGAGACGAGTCAAAATGCGGCCTCATTTTAGCCATTTTGGGTTTAGTTATGGGTGTATCTTGGGGTCCAATTCGTGTCAACATTATCACAGAGACTTTCACTCCAGTGCATTAGAGGGTGTTCACACAAGACACATTCATCCATTTAAAAAAAAAAAAACTGTAAGAGAATTAGTGAGGGTTTAGGTTTTTTAGTGGTGCGTTAAAAAATGGACATATACAATAAAGGCAGAACTTCCTCAAGGTGATGTAAATAATTTACATAACGGAATGGCAACTAACACAAATTACAATACTGAAATAGTTTTCGACATCTGAAATGATTGACCAAAACAGTTAGCACTTCTCCGATAATGCGTTTTGACTGTGTTAGCATCTATATTGTGACAACTCTGCACACAACATGGATAAGCTACATCAAAACATGTCAGCAGTGTGGACGCAATTCACTGTCACAAAAAATTATGCTAGAATAGCAATACGTAAAATATGTTCAGCTAAAATATCCAATTTAAATAGTGTAGTCCAAACCAATTTTTGATCACCTGTGAACACGACACAACGAGTTCAGTTAACCAATTATGCAAAGTAAATTACCAAAACTTTATACTTCAGTTATTGGCTAAATGAAAACTTTCACTTTTGTTATTTCTGTAAAAAAAAATATTTAGATGCATCACTATTAACTTTTTTTATGGCCGTCAAAGGCTTTTTACACGCACAAAATATAGTTTCTTGGGAAACTCAGGGTTAACTCTTACTTTAAAGCAGTGATGAGTCTATCACAGGTGGGAATGTTGAGCGGAATGGGAATCCCATGCTTCATAAATCTCTTCATGGGGTGGATGAATCCACTAGTTTGTCTGGGCACAACCACACTTAGTCATTAGGATCAATAGGCATGGACAGGTAAGCTCCAGCAGGATGATCTCAATGACACACTCGGAATACTGACACATTCAGTAGTTTAGTGACTCAGTTGGCAGAGGAAGGATGAGGGCTTGTCTGAGGGAGAACACAGCCTGGAGGGGAAGCTAGGGATTTGGCAATATTATTACGCCTTGTCCTAAGTGTGGATTCAGATGAGAAGGGAGGCAATGCTTTGACATATCAGTGAAGCATATCAGTGGTAATGTTAGTTTAACCCTGAATTACAAATCAAATCATACAAGCAAAGTGAAGAATCTTTAAGTCAAAGTTTACAACAATCCATCCCGACCATCAGACATATTGTTTTAATAATTCCGAACCATACTTTTGAATCATGCTTCAATAATTTCATTAGTCTCAGCTTTATATCTGAATTCAAATGCTTTTAATGCTCCAGATTAATTAAAGCCTGACCGCTGTGTGGGCCAACGAATGGGAGCTTCCTCCTGACAGTGGCCCATGTCTATAAATAATCTTGGAATGTTTGTGTTGTTATTTCTAAGCCTCATCATTCAGGCTCTTAATCTTAGATGTGTCTCAGACCCCTTCTGTCCTCCATCCACCCCAAACAGATGTTTAATTAATCTTCCCATTTAGACCTTATGTGGTCCTCCAATGCTCTACTATGAAAGCCTGACTTTATATGCGATTTCATATCTCACAATACAAAGTATGTGACTCTGTATATAAACCTGTTTAATGGGGTACAAATAAATATTCTTTAAAGGATTAGTTCACTTCAGAATTAACATTTGCTCACTCCTATGTCATCTGACCCAGTGTTTACAAGTGTGGAGAAGGAGGTCTTTCCAACTTCAAAACCGTCCAACATCGTTGTTTTACCTATTTTTGTGAAGGGCGTTTGGATGTTCTTTGTCGTTGCACGTTCGCTTTGTAAACACTGGATCGGTACTACCGCCTACATCACGCGTGAACTTTACAACGTACGTAATGCAAGAAGTCGTGGACATGCATCGCAGAGCTAGTGCAAGACGAGCATTTAGTTTTTTTTAGAAAATGACAGATCGTTTCGACCTTATTCCTCAGCTGGAATCATTTGAGGCTGCATTGAAAATGCAATTTGGACCTTTAACCGAAGTCATGAAGTCATGAAAGAAAGATCTTGAATCTTGAATGACATGGGGGTGAGTAAATTATCAGGAAATTTTAATTCTGGAGTGAACTAATCTTTTAATTAGACTCTTCAAAACCTTTGGACCAGCAAAGTTAGGAAAGAACAACAATAGCAGCGCAGAAAAAACAACTGGTTATAACATAGGCTTTTCTAACTAACTCTAACAAAAAAGTGTATTTCTGTCTACTACAGCACTGAACCCTACTTACTCTTTGGTGGTCTGAAACATTGGAAGTGGGGAGGGGGTTTACAAGGCCATCTGAATGCTATACATTAGTATCTAGTTAATACTGCTGCAGTGGGTCAGTGCGCTGTGTGTGAGGTCTGAGCTTTCATTGCCAGCAGGTTTGTTCTCATGCTGACACAGAGACTGTACAGCAAAGCCGACAGAGGGAGGCATGACACACATCCTGGGGGTCTCCACTGAGGCATTTATGATCATTTTACTCTGGATCAAGATGGTATTTTGTTCACTGATGTTCTGCAAGCACTAGTGATCTTCAAAGACAGTGAAGTGGTGTTAAATAACCTTTGAACTTGTAATGTATGTGAGAGGGACTCCCCAGTTTTCCTCACCTGGAGGGACAGAGGGTCCTAGCAGAATTTACACCTAATAATTAACCATGACAAGTGCCTTTAGACTTTATTGACCATCTTTTTATAGTTAAATAGACCATATTTAGCAAATAAGAAAGAACAATGGACAAAATTAATTATGAATATAGTCTAGACAGAGAGACAGAAAAATAGACATACATAGCCTATATAGGCTATTATTCTGGTTTGAATGTTTTAAAGATGGTAAAATATTAATGTATTAAACGCCGTTAGTCACAGTAAAACGATAACATGTCAATTGTTATCAAAACTTGGAACAAGCTCAGCAACATCCTTTTAAAGGCAGCACCATCACAAAGGAAACAGGGAGAGAGACTGTTCCAGTGAAGTGTTCAAGTTTTCCACCTACCTCAACAAAGAAGGTATCCATCTGTACTATGGTCCTGTCCGGTGTTTGGTGATCAGGGTACCACTGACTCCGTGCACTGTATAGATGCTCAGCATTCACGCGCTTAAGATAAAGCTAAAGTTCCCATCGTACAGTCCAGACAGTAATTCCTCTGATTAAGCTTAAAGTTTTCTTTAAAAGCACTTGGCAAACTCATTCAGAAACCGCTTTGATGGGTATGTGTCTGTAGTGTGTATTAGAATGAAGCTCGTGTTTGTCCCAGCAGCAGTCCTACTCGTCTCGCGCGGCGTGCGCTTGTGTATCTTTGTGTAGAGAAAACACTGAGGACACCGGCTCATTTGCGTATGACTCCCGGGGGCGGGGCTTAGGAATAAGACTCCGCCCACTAGACACACCCGTGCGAGAGCAGAGCTGCAATGGCACAGCACAGCACTCCGTATGAGGAAATTCCTTGTAATGAAATGGTCTGGTCTGGCCCTAAGCTTTTTTTTTTTTTTTTTTTTTTTTGTCTCATAAATAACTGCAAAAGCAAAATATTATATTGTGGTTATCTAATTATGCTGGTCAGAGTTGTTGTTGTTGTTGTTGTTGTTGTTGTTGTTGTTGTTGTTGTTGTTGTTGTTGTTGTTGTTGTTGTTGTTGTTGTTTTTATAGGCTATATCAATCTTATTGTGATGATAGAACAAAGGGAATTATTCATTTGTGTTTGAAAAAATTTTATGGCAGAACAGAAGTTTTATTAATGTCTTTAGAAATTGCTCTTATTCGACTCATTACATGGAGAAAAAATAAAAAAATAAAAACTGTTTAAGGAGCCCATTACTCATTACATGATTTTTGCATTGAGAGAGAGAGAGAGAGAGAGAGAGAGAGAGAGAGAGAGAGAAATATACAGGGAATTCTGGAATGGCTTTGACCCACTTAGTGTCTGGATTGTCCTCTTAGGAAAGTCACCCATTCAAGTCCCTGTATATAAAAGAAGAAGAAGAAGAAAAAAAGATGTATTAACATGTTAATTAACAGCTCTACGCATAATATCAAGTCAATATTTGAGAATGCTTGTGAATGAAATGTTATAGCTTACACAATCAGGGTGAGTCCACTCCCTCAAATTCTGGCAGTAACATTAACAAGAGCCACTATCTCAGCATGTTTGACCCTTACAATGGGGTTAATTATATTCAAGTGAGCTCCTATGATTCTCTGTTTGGAGCTCCTCTAAAGTCAAAGACTGAGGGAGGTCTGTCCGTATGGGTGTGCTACAGCTGCTCTTGCTGTAGGCACAGTGTTGTGACCTCTCTCATTTAGGTCAGCTTTCTATCAGTCTGAGTTGCAAGGACAGAGAAAGGCCTGGTAAACTATAGTTTTAAACCACTCATGGAGCAAAATTGTTAGTTTGGCTGTACTGACACTGTTGGATGAGAACTGAACTGAATGATGGCATCGCTGTTTTCTATAGAACTGCTTTATAACTTAATTGAACTCATTTCATATTTTGATGATCTTTCAGTTATTGAACAGAAATGAATCAACACTGAATTGACCTCACAATGACACTTTTTTCTTTTTAGAGCTGCTTTACTGTAGAATTGAACTTTGTTTGCATCATTAAATCATTATTTTCTGCTTATGCCTTTAAAGCTGCTTTGAAACAATCTGTATCATATAAAGCGCTATATAAATAAAGGTGACTTGACAAACTGAACACATGGTGTATGCCAAAAAAAAAAGTGCAAGTAAAGTTTCTCGTCAGAGTTTTGCTCTGGGACTTGGGACATGCAGGCATAAATGTTTTAAAATGACTTGGATCCCCAAACTACAAGTCTTACTTCAGAAGTTGTAAAATGTAAAAGTGCATCATGTCTCCTTGAAAAAGAAAACGATGTCCTATAAACTTTTTACAATTTAATATTAGATTTCCTTAGATAAGAATCAATAGTAATGGAGTCAAGTTCTTTGGGGAATAAAATAATGTCCTCACTGAAACTCCATTCTCTGTTCCATAGCTTTATATTCAAAGCACTCTGTCATAAAAGTGATCCACATTACTGGGGAGGACATTAATCTTTAGTTAAGTGGCCTGTGAAAGATGTTGAAGCCTAAACGAAGACGTAGAAGCCTAAAAGATGCCGTTTTAGTGGCATTGCTCAGATTCAATTCTGCGTTTTAAGAAAAAAGTTAATACAATTTATATAGCAAGCCTAATAACATTTCTTGTAAACAAGCATGACAACCATGCAATCTTTGTAGTCATGTACTTATACATTTAATATAAATTCTAAGGCTTTTAACAAATGTGTCTTAATTGTTCCAAAGATTGCCAGAGAGGAAGTAGCCCCTGCTTCTGAAAAAAAGTCGATACAGAATATTTAGCTCCGTCTCTGTGATGACAAACCTGCCCGCATAAGCAGTAACAGAGATGCTTTACGATCATAAGAGCTGCATACCAGAGTTAACTCTCAAAATGATCAGCTATATAGTAAATTCAGATACCCCACTGTCATGTAAACTAGAGAGAAAATGATCTGTTCCCTGCAGTCTGGAGCTGTTTTTGATTATTCTCTTGTAATTCTGAGCCAGGTTTACCCTAACTGGTTCTTATGCTTTAATCCGATAGACGACCCATGTCATACTGATTGTAATGAAGCTCATTACCAAACCTCATGCCTAGCTCTATTCAGACAATCAGACTTTATTTTGTGCAGATTTCAAATCACTAGCATCAATCCAAAACAGTGCTATAAACAGCCTTTGACTTTGTGTTTGCTTAAGGCTGAGGCTTGTGGCTGGTATGAGAATGGCATCAGGTGCCGATGACAAATTCCAGCAGAAGGAGATCTGTTAAAAGACAATTTTGTGCTACTGTATGTTGCTGATCGTGCGATTCTGTTACTGAACAATATTGCTTTATGCTATAATTTACCCCTGGAAATAGTTTATAATGACTGCTCTTTCTATATTTAGTAGCATATAGTTCAGATGACAAATTATTCTTCAAGAAAATGTGAATGATCAGTTTCTACTGAAGTGGGTTATTACACACAGTCAAGGACCCTGTACATTGTCTGCTTGGATGGGTGAGTGTTGTGTTAAAGTGGTGCACCAACCCCCACTCATTTAAGCAAACACAAAAGAAATTGTATTTGTAATTAGTCTCACATCATTTTAAACTATTTAACCTGGTTCAACTGTGTGGTGTGCTTAGTGGGATGCAGCAACGAAACTGCAGGTTACCAAATAGATGAAGTCTTGTGCAATACCTGAGGTCAGACAAAGAGCTCAGACAAAGGCAGGCAGTAGGGTGGCTGCCACTGGCTAATCAGAGCGGCCCATGAGGAAATGGGGGAGGGGAACAGACTGAGACAACCTGGCAGTGTTTCTGTATCCCAAGAGAACATCTTCATTAACCAGCATCAATGTGACACATGCAGTCATTTTTTCATTTCAAACTCAGCTGTCAGACTAGCGTGTTTAAGATATGGTGTTTGTCAATACAATCTGTGATTTCCAACTATTTTTTTTTTCATGCATGTTGTTGTTGTGAAAATGATAACCTGTTTTTTGACCCAAGTGGAATTTGAGTATAGAGTATATATTATCTTTGATAATAAATAATTAGTTATGAGTCTAAATGATCAGATCATTTGTTAAAAACAAAACTTATGTCATCATGTGTCACTCCAATGGAAATTTACTGTTTCATTCTGTTTTCAGAAATTATTAGATTAATCATGGTTTATTTTACTGTTGTCAGAGCGGTTGCTGCAAAACTTAGTTGAGGCAGGATCTAGATGCAGCAGTGAAGTTTAATTAACAATAAATCAGTGACAAACACTCAGGATAACAGGATAATATAAAATGCTGTAGAGAAAAGTCAGCTAACCAAAGACGTACTAAGACGTAAGAACAGACAAGGAAATAAGCTGATCAAGAAGTATACACAGACTGAGTGAATTAACAAGGGGCAGGTGGACATAATGGGTTGTTATGGTAACTAATAGGCACACACTAGGAAACTAAGGGTACGTTTACATGACAACAATGTGCTAAAACCTTAAAGTTTTTTCTTTATACAGGTGACAATGTTATCAAAACGATCCCCATTGGAAAACAACTAATAACGCGGTATTATGCATGCAAGAAAAGTAGTTGGCGATGTGCACATATACATTATTTTACTTAAGTGCACTCGAGCCGAACGCACATTCCTGCAGTGGAGCCATAAGTATGACTGTCCCAGGTGGGGCCGAGGGAGGAGCCGACGGGTCGATGGGCCGAGGTGGAGTGAAGGGCTCAGTGGCTCGAGGCGGCGACTGGGGATCCCCTTGCCAAGTTGGAGCTGGAGACCGGAAGATCCGAAGCAGATCAGAGCAGCAGAGCAAACACAGGAGGAGACGAGGACCTGACGGAGAACCAGCAGGCGTGGCCAGAGGACTGATTTTGGACTGACGTAGAGGAGGCGGGAGAGGTTGAGAAAATAGTTGTAATGTCCATTTGTTTAATTCCTTCATGTTCCAGTTCATTCCTTAAAACCAGTCTTTGAGTTGAGTAATTAGTGCACACAAGCAGCACATGTTCCACAGTTTCCAGTTGACTGCATATCTTGATGAATGTTTTCCAATAAGGTGTAGAGATGCATTTAACTTTGTGTGACCTCTAATTCTACTAAATTGACACTGTTCTCTCCTGCACTTCCCCAATGACTTTTCCTCCCCCACTTTCTGCCCGACAAGGAACTGAACAGAACAGGGAGTATAAATACAAGGCAAACATAATGAAAGACAGGTGCAAACCATTAGTAGCCATATAAATAAACAAGGACATAATCAGTAACCCAGGAAACTGAAACTAAACATAGCAGGAAAACAGGAACCAAAGGAAACAAAACAATATAACATCTGTATCCGTGATAATCGTACACTCCAAAAAATGAACTAGGAAGGTTGTGCACTTTACATAATATATTTACATTTAGTTTACTTATAATAACTGTGTATTTTGACTTTACATTTTTTTTTCTATTAAGGTCAACGTAATTATATCTTAACTTAACAGTACAAAATCTTGTGTTGCCTAAACACAAACCATTTTTGTTAAGTAAAAAATTCTTACATCCAGAGGGTGGCAATATAGTGCGAGCCAACTGCCATTTTGCCCGAACTTAATTTGATTGTGTTCAATCTGCTTAAATATGTCAAATTTAAGTTTACTTAATCCATTTGTGTTGGGTTTACATGATTGATTTGTGTTGCATTAACTGAAACTGGGTGGTGCTTGTTAGTTCCCAGCATGCTTTGCATATGGTTGAATTAACAGAGAATAAATGTTAAAATTAAGTGTTATTTTATGTTTTTTTGAGAAAATGAGAAAAGGGGAAGACCTGATAGTGTGCAATTGTGTTTAATGTTGAATTACATTGTAATTATTGAACCATTTAAATTACAGTGGGTTACCATTGTGGAGAAGAGTGGAGAATTTTGTTAGGCTGTGTACTGATTCAGAGATACTGGCAACAAATGCTTTGGCTGATGAATCTTTATAAATAAAGATGCAATAAAGTGCTATTGGTAGTTAATAGTTGGCTATAGTCTAGAAATTGATTAGTGTGACTCTAAAATAAATTATATTGAATTGGATGAATGAATATATGAATTTGAATACCTGAATCATATCAGGGAGCCTTTTAAATTCACTGACACTATTAAATTAGGCTGTGCCCAACCATAGTAAATACGTTGAATCAACCTTAATGAATTAAGTTGACCCAACGTAAGTACATTAAATTGGAATAACAGAATTACATAATGCTGAAATAAAGCAAGTTAATCATGTGGAAATCCTTTCCATGATTTTTTTATGTTCATTCAAAGAGTTATTTTTTTGAGTGTATAGGCAGCCCTAACTTTTTAATATATTTTTTTTATTTAAAAGGTTTATCCATCTAATATTATTCTAATAGTTGGTAGAAATTTATTCCAGAATTTATTCCAGAATTTTTTGTTAATACTTTGCTTTAGCCCAATGTCAAAAAATAAAGTAAAACTGCATTTATGATGCTTTATCTTTTTCTTACATAGTGGGTCAATTGGTCTTATTTTTACATTAAAATATACATATTTTAGTAAGGTCATCATATCTGGTGGTCTGGGCATCAGAAAGTTTGAAAACTCCTGACCTAGGGCACAAAGTAAGCCAGTACTGGGATGCCTTCCAAAAAAAGGTGCATGACGCTCCTAATCTAGCATACCATCTCTGTGAGAAAAACAGAACAAAGCTGCTACCCGTCGAGCTGTCAGAAGATCCACTACAGGGCCTGAATAGCCCTTCTGTGTGTCAGTAGACAACAGAGTAACTCTTCCCTCCTTCTCTCTATTTCACACACACACACAGAATTAGTACACAGAATATACTTCAGACATTTAAAGATATAAACTGTGTATAGTTCATAACAATAGTTCACTCGTGGGGATTTTGAAACTCATGTTCTTATTCTAGATCAGCTGTTCTGCTCTGGCATGCCATACAAATACCAGTTCTGTAGTCAATTCTGTCTGTCTGAGAGCTTGTTTGGCTCACATTCAGTCTCCTGACCCTGAGTCAGTTTACTTGCTGCCAAAATTGTAGACACAGCATCTGCAAACACATAAATGTATTATTCTCTGTATTTTGACAGTGATTTCTTGTGGATTAATGGCAGTCTTTGTAACAGTCAGACCCTCAATCAGGCCCAAGGCAAGGTCAATTAGCCCTCGGCTGAAAGCATCAGACCCCAGTTAATGGGGGGAATAGAGAGGATGTTAGATAAAGAGTTTTTCTAATGACTCTCAGTTGTAGTGCAATCACTACATTATCACATGAGCAGGCTTGTGGTGATTATGTAAAAACATCCAAACAGAATGGCACTAATGCCTTGATGCAGCAGCTGATCAACAGCACATGTATTGAGCTAATGTCACAACCAATGAACGATCAGATAAGAGCATACACAGTCTGTCTCCCCAAAGATAAAATCATATTAAAGAGGACACACAACTCCGCTCTCAGTCAACAGCACTGTTGATTCTATCACCATCCTTGTATACTTTTTCATATTTTTATTGTTTGGGCACCGCTGAATTAGACCATCTCTTGTTAGATATATAAGTGATTTCAAATGTGGTTCTGGTCCATTACAGTACGTGGCAGTAATGCACTATTTAGTTTGCAATCCAACATTAAACAAAGAAGAAGAAAAATAACGTAAACCCACGGCTGAATCCGAAATCGCCCCCTAAAGCCTAAATCACTATTCCACGTTAGTCTACTGTTCACTTGAAGGAGTGAGTGAAAACGAGTGAGCGAATTCGGATAGCCGTTGAGCGTACATCTCCTGTACACTTGTTATTGTGATGCATTGTGGGATAGAGTGAGTGAACTTTATAACGTCCACCATGGTTTCAGACACCACTACAAATGACTGTTCCCTCAAATAACGCCCTATTTAAGGGTATAGGAGGCGATTTCGGATTCAGTCCACATTTCTGCCACCTCCTCCTGACTGGATGTTCATTAGAACACACAAAAACATTGTGCACCACATAATAAAGTCAGTCTGTCACAATGCAAGCAAATAGTAGCTGAGTGAGCAGTAATCTAGATTATCTCACTCATACTTTTTGCTCTTAGTCATCATCTATTTACTGGGAAAGACTCTTAGAAAACACGAATTAACTAATGTAATTAAACTCCAATGTCACAATATATTAGAACCTTGTGTTTTTTCGTTATGCTATCTGATAAGTGACATTAAGTGCAGCAAAACATTTATAGAGCTATGTGGCATCATCATAGATTCCTCATTTTAGACAAATTCTAAAATGGCACTGCACAAATTCACTGAGTGGAAAGCAATGGCGAAATTGTTGAGCTGTAGCCTAAACAGTAAAAAGTGGTAACCTGCAGATGTTACCATAAAGAATGTTATTTAACACATGAAATGCTCATTTAAATCATATTTTGACTTTGACTTACTTTTGATTTTGAGATTTGACCCTTTTTTAGGTTACCATTTTTTTTCAGTGCATGCAGAGCATTCAAATCAGTCGAGGTTGATGGTTAGGATCCTGCCTTAGAAGACAGCTGTCTATGTAGGCGGTAGACAGCGAGGCAACCAACTGGATTCTGGAATAGCTATTGTGCTTTATACTTACTAATATAATCAGGGTGGAAGGCCAAAGGTGAGTTTAGGAGGGGACAGGTTTGTTTGTGGAACCATTATCCTGCAGTGCATGAGAAACAAAGGTGTGGAATGCAAAAGATCGTGGGGGGCAACAGAGGGGGGGAGGGGGGGATTGGCTTTAAATGACCACACAGTTAACTGTTGGAAGATAAGGGGGAATCCTGCTGTGGACCAAGCAGTTCCAGAACATGCCTGAAAAGGTCAACATATTTTGAGTTCTGTTCCTTCATGAATGTCAGGAAACTTGGGTTTAATACTCTTGAGAGATCATCACTAATGTTTGTTGTAACATGATGCTGACTCCAGCCATCTCGGATCAACATACACTATAAAAAGAGGCACATCAACCACACAAAAGTAGGCTACTTCCATATTCCATAAATGTACACAGACACAAATCTCATTTATTTTCAATTTAAAGCCCATCATAATAGTATTACAAAGCAAGCTGATATCATAATTTATAATATTCTAATTCTAAAAGTTTGACCGTTTAGAGGAGTATACTTTTACCGTTCCCTCAAGAGAAAAGAGTATGTTCTAAGAACATTTTGCTATTGTTGCCATTAAAGGGATACTTCGCCTCTGGAAAGATGAATGTGTATTTAAAATGGGTAATTTATGTAGAAGAAATGTGAAATTATTTTTGAATTTGGAGCTTTCTAGACTGAGAAAAGCCTGAAAATTTATTTTTGGCTTATGTGGATGAAAGACAACAACTCCCAGAATGCACTTGCTTCGCTGCCCTATAGGTCACGCCTACAGGTAAGAGAGCACAGTAGTTAAACAACAAGTCTAGGCAAATAGTGAGTCTCCGTGATGAGTCTGCCCAGAGATCGCCCAAAATGTCCGGGATTCGGCTTTTGCGTTCTACAGTCTCCATTCATTATGTTTACTGTAGCGAGCAGGACGAGACTGAGGGCCGCGGGAGAACGGCGCGAGGCCGGCGGCGTGATTAATGATGAGCGACACCTGTGCGACGCACTGGTCTCGTATCTCTCACGGAGGAGCGGGAATTTTCTTAGCAATGTTAAAACGCACATAAACCGATCACTTGTTTAGCTTTGATAGAAACACTACATTCAGATTCACCAATCGGAATGAATTCAGTTAGATTGAAACAAAGGTGTGCATGTAAACAATGAATGGCGACTGCAGAAAGTAAAAGCTGAATCTCTGACATTTTGAAAGATCTCGATGGCCGGACATGTCCAGGAAAAAGAGGATGGTAACCCCTACTACTCAGCTTTCTCCACAGAACAAGAGCCTGCTAGCTTAGCTTCCAAAAAAAGATGGCTGACACTATGTGTATATTCTGTGAGTGAGATCCCACCCTCTATAGGCGGGCTGAGAACATGCGGGACAGCTCCTACTACTGGCTGTAGTCTTTAGCTTCTGGCCAAGAAATCCTCAGATGACATGTGACGATGACGTTTTTTTCCAGACAAAAAATACATAAATCTCTCGTCTCAGGGGGATGAGGGTGGAAAGCACGGTAATTCGAAAATACTACAGGTTTTCTACTAATACGCTTAATGCTAAATCCTGAAGTATCGGATCCCTTTAAGATGTGAAAATGTTATTTCTGAATGTTTTCTGAACGGTATAAACTTCCAGTTTTTTTTAAATGTTTTAGAAACGTTTTATCTTGATTAAGCATTTATCATTTTGCAAGCCCGTGTTGGGGAAAGTTACTTTTAAAAGTAATGCATTACAGCATCCCTAAAAAGTAACTAATTGCAGTACATAGCTACTTTTTATGCAAAGTAATGCATTACGCTATTATACTTCGTTTTTTAAATAATAATAATAATTATAAAAAGTTGTTTTCCCATTTAAATGGGAAAACAAAGTTACTTGCGTTACTTACCTAACGTATCTGATACAAATGTAAAAGTAGCCTAATGTATTATTTGACTATTTACAGTACTTGAAAAAATGTATCCGATTACATAACTCACGTTACTTGTAATGCAGTACTCCAAAACTGTTGCAAGCATTATGGAAACGTAACTTTTGAATGTTCTCTGTAACATAAAAAAAATAAATTAAAAAAAACATTAGACGAACATCCAACTATAATGTTCCAGAAAAATATGTTCCATGAATGATGTATAATAAATAAAAAAATTGTGCCAATGTTTTGAGAACATTATTAAAGACCAGAACCACTAACAATTCTATTTAAGTTATTGGTAGAACGTTTGTTCATAGCTTTGAGAGAACATTGCCAGAATGTTAGTCAAAGTTCTGACTATTTCTATGTTCAAAGTTCTATTTCTACAGAAACACAATGATCGAGATGAATTTGACATTTTTTAATTTTTCAGTAACAAAAAAAATGTACATCAACATAGTTTATCTAAAATGATAGCGTGCATTGCATTAAAAGTGATTGATGAACAGAAAAGTGTTTGGTGGATGTTCAGATAGAAAACTCTTCTTCGGGAACCTCTGGAGGGAACTCATTGTGCAATAACATACCATTCCTTATTCTCCAGGGCTTGAGGAGGTTATTCACTTATTCCTCCCCACAAACTTCCTGCAGACTGTGTTTTGTAAAACATGGTTATATCATCATTTTAACACATTTTAATTTATGATTTTCTCATTGACAAAGTGGTAAAACTTGATTTTACATAACATTTACTTTACTAAATATGTCCCTTATTTGTGAACAAACCTCTCAACAAGCAAATGGCTTGACGCAAAATGTTTTAAACTGATGCAAATCTCATGACTCATTATAGGAATCCACCGAAAACCCAGGTAGTATGGGCCTAAAAATGAATCCCTTCAATGTTGTGTTTTTGAGTAGTCAGAAGAAAGATGGCCTTAATAGGCGGGGAGTCATAACTGAAAGCCGTGGGAGGGATTTGGAGGCACATTTATTAATGTGTTAATGCTGTGTAACTTGATCCATGGTGCATGCCGTGTGTAAAACTGATGCCACATGGTGGAGATATGTAGTGATTCATCAGGCCCTGTTAAGTTTGTTCATAAAAAAGGCAAAAAATGTACTATTCACTGTTGAGAAATCTGGAGGAGTTTGTTTGGTCAGGCGGGCGGCTGATGATTTTAAGATTCCCAAGACTGCTGGTGGTCACGATTTTCTCAGGGAGTCAGGATGGAAAGATTTGGTTTCTACTGTAAAGTAAATAGTAAATAGATTCTTTCTATCACAAACCAAATCAGCCAGTTGGATATAGTATCTCTTTCAAAGTGTGAGATATGCTGAGTTTACTCTATTCACAAACATATGGAGTCCTGTTTTAAAACATATCAACTCTGACTCAAGTGATTCCTCAAATAAAGATGGGCCTTTTCCAATAAAGCCCTGAAAATACAGCTGTGACACATTATAAATAGTGAGTAATTAAAGGAGTGTTCTGTGTGCATGTACAGACACACACCAGGCAAAAGAAACAACGAAAAAAAGAAGCTGAATCAAAATGCTATGGTTCTTTACTGACACATTGTTGATAACATGACCTGTCATCTTTTTTATTTGTGTTTACGGTATCCATTGAAATGGTTAAGAACTTCCTGTAATCTTCAACAACCGAAAAGGCAAATCTCTCTGTATTTGGAAAACGGTCTCCCCTGTGAGTGGTTTACTTCTGAAGCATAAGTGGATTATCAGCTTCGGAAAACAATTTTTTTTTCAGGGTATACTTACTGAGGCTGAAGTTTGTATAGGTATAGCTAATTTCTAAAGCACACATTTTGAACCAGGTTTAAAAGTACAAAAAGTACAAACGACCACGTTGTTCAGTGATTTAGGCCACAATATTAAAGTCATGAATCCGGCATTAATTGCATTAATCTAAATCCATCCTAATTAGTAGATTACTGTGTAACCCTTTACAGGACATGTTTTTTTTTTTTTTCCTATATCCTGACAGAGAGAGAACCTGAGTCACAGCCAAATCATCTCACAAGACCTCAGAGACTGACTCATTTATTCTCTACTCATTAACCAGCACTGCTTAGACAAACAGAGCCATAATGACACACAGAGAACGTGATCTCAGCCTGTCCCCAATCTGTTATTTGCATTAATAGTATTAATAAATAATACGTTTATTCGGATGCAAATGTGGGGAGGGGAGTGCTGGTTTGTTTAATTAGTGCCTGAGGGATGTTTTCCCTACAGAGAGAATAAAAGTCCCCTGTTGAAGATAGTAGTTCACTATCAAAATTACCTACAAAGTTAAGATACAGCCTGTTCATTTAGAAGATATTATGTGAAGAATGTCATCATTATGCCACAATATCTGACCATTTTGCATGCCCATCATTTTCTGATTGGGGTCCATGTTATGCGTTTTGCATTATGGACAATACATTTACACGAGACAATATTCCTGTATACATGTTTATAGCCCGAGTGAAAATAATAAAAACTGTAATTGAAGATTAAATAATATGAACTAAATAAAAGAGATTTATGATCTATTATGAGAATTAATGAGAGTAATATACTCTCTATAATATACTCAAATATACTCACTTGTCAAAGTCAAAAAAAGGCACTTTGGAATAATTAAAAGCCCATTTAATAGTTTTACTTT